>OU015493.1:162973920-163396420 GCA_907164885.2 Dolomedes plantarius | reverse complement strand
TCTGAATCATTTTGATTTATTTGTAAGTTAGTTTAACTCACAGACATAGTACAGGACTCTCACCCAAGAACTTTTGATTCACTCATTCAGTTCATTTGGGACTAGACTATATCAGACTCACTAAGGCCGTGTCATAAGACTTAGCTGAATAACGAATGCTAGTTTAATGGTTGTTGAACTGCCTGTTATTCAGATTTTAAGTCTGCAGAACTTTTGTAGCACGAAATATTTAGTAAAGGGAAAAGTACTTATTTAAAAAATTGTGCACCGGCAGTTTTGCTTAAATACGAAGGATGGAACTTTAATAGTGGCAACACTCTTGTAGAGACCCCACGCAACAAAACCCAAGAAAGCAGTTTACACCACACGTACGTCACATACCTGCCTTACCTCAGAGCGAATGCGCTCTCCTGACAAACATCACACGCCTGCACAGTGACAGGATGAACACAGCCATGTTTTCATCCCGTTTCGGTCTATCATACGAAATAATTTGTTCCATCATACTGATGGAAGGAAAATGCTTGTGCGCGCAGTGATGTTTTTGCTCGCTGGGGCTGGGAAATGGTCTACCATCCCCCATATTCCCTGACTTAAGTCCGTGTGACTTTGATCTCATCCCGAAGATGAAGGAACTGCTCCGTGGATTCCACCAGAGATTCTGCAGGCTGTAGACTGCTCCATTCGAAGGATCAACAGATCAGATGCTGCCAACGGCATCCTGAAGCTTCCAGAACATTAGCAAGGGGTGCTAAACAATGCTGGTTACTACTTTTAAGGGCTATAAAAGTTTCACCCCTGTATCTCTACTGTATACTTTGTACGTACCCAGTAGCCAGTATTAAAGTTCCATCCTATGTATATGCGCGAGTCACCAGCAATTTCAATATAAAGTACGGCATTTTTATTTTTCTGATATCTGCGTCCTTTACATGGGGTCTGAGATTCACAGTTTAAATAATAAAATGTGAGGATTTGCCTGAAGCTCAATCAGGTCATAGTCAGTGGCGTAGCTAGGGGGGGGGGGGGGGTGCGGTGGATGCGGTCCGCACCGGGCGGCACATATTTTGGGGCGGCATATTTTTATTTAGTATTAGTTGTAAAAAACCACTTGTTCAATTCATAAGTTTACTATTCGATTTCTACGAATTATGAGTTACTATATGTACAAAACAATTTGTATTACAAACAATTTGTGAAGAGTTGGAGATATCGACTGAACGTCGAGTTAGAAGGAGAAAAAATATGAATGGGGAAAATTCACGAGACGTAGGGCTATCCTTAGAACAAGAAGTACGAAGAGAAATGTTTTCATCAATGGATAGAATTCTAAAGGAAATAAAAGAACGCTTTGATCAGTTGCATGTCTTTGCAAGAAAATATTCGTGTATAATACCATGTAACCTGCTAAATGAAGAATTTGAATGTCAAATAAATGACTTTATTGACATTGATAAAGAACAGTGCTATATTGAAAGAAAAAGGATCCAGGTTTTTATGGCTGTATACCTGCACTACAAGAAGACGCAAAACGTTGGAAAGACGGGAAGGAAGGCCCTCTCGATCTACTAAAATTTATTCAACAGTATAGATTGGAAAATTCTGTACCCAACATTGTAATTTTGCTAAGAATTTTTTTAACAATTGCTATCAGTGTCGCTAGTTGCGAAAGGAGATTCTCCAAATTGAAGTTGATAAAAAATTATCTTCGTTCCACAAAGAGATATTTTAGACTACAAAATCTTGCAATATTGTCTATAGAACAAGAAATTATAAATAATATAAATTTTGAGAGCATTCTACACGATTTTTCTACTATGAAAGTTAGAAGAGTAAATATATAAATATGTTTCGTTTACATACACATATGTGTACAATTTGTTTGTTAATCCAAAAGAAATGAAATTATTTATTTTTATTTATAAATATAAAAATATAAAATAAAACATATTTTATGGAATTTTTTTTATAAATTAGGTATATGTTTTGTCTCATAGGTGGGGAAACTGCGACCTCCGTAAGTTTCTTGTGGTCTTTATAAAAGTTGCATTTACAGGTATATCAACTTAAGCGGCATCCTTTATTACTGTCTAATTTAAATATGACATCCAATGGTAAAGAAGTTCCCCACCTATAGTTTGTCTACAATTACAATTATTTATTTATGTTTATTAATTTATAAAAACCACCAATTGATTGCTTTAAAAAGGACGGCAAATTGGAGACCTCCCCGAACGGCAAAAGTTCTAGCTACGCCACTGGTCATAGTGAAGGTAGTTTTCAAGTAAAGCAATGCTCAGTTGATCAAAAATGTCTCCAATATGACTTTTCTTCAGTATAAATTGTCTTCAAAATTTGCTTGTAAAAACACGAGTTTACTTGGTTGCGATCAATGTGTTAATTATTTAGACCAGCCAGACTCAAACTTTTTTGCAACATACACATGTTTCCTACGTTACCTGGGCTGCAGCATAGTACGCTATGCTTAAAAAATTATAATAAAACTGAAAAATAAAAACGTATTCAAACTTTAAAAAAAATGAATTGTTTTTTTTATGCTGAGAGACACTTTTGACAATTTTAGACAAATCAAGTTTATACGTACTTGCTACATGCTTCTATCAATACATCATCAAGGTAAATGTCAGTAAGCCGATTTCTGTATGCATTCTTTGCATATTTATTTCGGAATCGGATGATTCACAAAGATACATTGATGCGAGCAACAAGAAAAGCAGGTGGCACATTTTTGCAGAGTTTTGAATTTTTTAGGCACTTATTTCCAAAATTATGTTGGCCGGAAAAATTAGACTGTCCAATTGTACTTGATTCCTATAATTATACCACTAAAATTATATATATCTATATTTATTCTGGAAAATGTGCATGTACATGTTTCATCTTTTGTGAGTAATAAAATTTGCATGTTCATAAGATGAACTTAGTAATATTTAATGTACTACAACGGAGCATTTTAAATTTTTTTTCCATTATTCATTCAAAGCATAATTTTTATGCATTTTAGTTACTTAACGGAAAAAATAATTATATTCCACTTGAATGAAAATTCAATTGTGTAATGTTTATTAAATTTTAAAATTAAAATTACTAAAAATGTTTGAAAAGTTTTTTTAAAAATTGTTATTAAAGAACATAAAATATTTTACCTTAAGAGAAAAAAAGCTAAATTTTGTGGTTATTAATTTTAGCTGCAAACTTGGGTGACTGTCTGGAAGAAGATGAAAAAACATTAGATGCTGGTATTGAGGATGGATCTTTTCAATATCTAAAGAATCTTATTGTAAAAAGTTGTATATATTCATGATCAGGGGGGCAAATTTCGAGGATTTGGAAGGAAATCTGTTTTGCCGATGATGAACATTTAACTACTAGAAGCTAACCCGTCATTTTGACGTCATAATACTAATAATGACGTCATAATGGAAAAAGTATATGAGAGTTAAAAAATATCCCGAATTATCTAACATTATTGAATTTAATCCACAACTTGTAAAAGCAAACCCTTTCATTATTTTTTATTTATTTAGTTTTTCATGCGATTGGAGTAGTAGACTGCCATCCAACCCGGCATTTTGAAGTCATAATACTAATAATGACGTCATAATGGAAAAAATATATGAAAGTTAAAAAATATCGCGAATTATCTAACAATATTGCCTTTAATCCACACCTTGTAAAAGCAAACCCTTTCATCATTTTTTATTTATTTAGTTTTTCATGCGATTGGAGTAGTAGACTGCCATCCAGTTTTTTACAGCTCACTACGCGATATGAATACTTGAGCTACTTGATTCATTCACATTCAAGTTTGTGTTTACTTTCAGAATTCATCGCAAAAGTAAACAGATTTTTAAAAACTGTTAAATATACAGCTGAAAGCATCCAATTTTTTTTTAGTTCTGAATGTTTTATAGAAAAATAGGCTGAAGAAACGTGATTTGATGGAGAAGATATTAGTTTTTAGGTAAGAAAAAATTCTGATCCACATCTGAAATTGAAATTAAGCCTAACCGGCCGTTCGTTTACCGAGGGCTTCAATTGAAAGATGAGTACAGCCCGGAAGTGTTATCTATATATATAAAACAGTTCCGTAACTAGCTCATTCATTCACTGACTGACTGACTGACTGACATACAACGCACAGACCAAACCGCTGGACCTAAAGGGCTGAAATTTTGCATGGCGATTCTTCTAATAGTGTAGGGGTGCACTAAGAAAGATTTTTCAAAAATTCTTAGATTTTTTTAAATTAAATTTTTAAGCTGTTTTTTAAACTTTTTTTACGTTTGCATTTAAAATAATACATTGAGGGTTATAAAATTTATATCACGAGAAAGATCATAAAAATTCCTTCAAAATGAAATCTTTTTCGAACCTTTACCTCAATTTTCTGATTTTTGGTGAATTTTTAAAGATTAATTTTTAGAATTTAATTCATTAAATGTTGATCACGTGATTTCTTTTTCTGGTACTTTAAATAAATTTATCGTCACGTGCATAACAACTAAATAGACAAAAATGATATTCTTTTTCTTTCTAATGCAGCAGACGATTGGATATTATCCAAAAAAAATAAATATCCCTTACGATTTTTTTATAAATATATATATATATATATATATATATATATATATATATATATATATATATTGGCATTAATTGCATACATTGACCGTTGTATTTAATTTGAATGTACTCCGTAGCGAAGCGCGGGTTTTCAGCTAGTTATCCATATTACCCGGATTATCCGGATTTTGGATTGTCCGGATTACCTATGGCCCCAGTTAGTCTGGATAAACGAGGTTTTACTGTAGAAAGAGGGGGGAAAAAGAAATGGAAAATTGAAAGAAAGAAAAAAGATATCAATAAAGGGTAAAAAATAAAGCACACAATATACAAAATATTTTTGAAAATCCATGCGAGAAGAGGAGCATCCGTAAATCAACCCATACTGAGGCACACTGATTGTTGAAGGGGTGAGTGCAAGAAAACCTTGTTGATATCCACGTACTCGTGACGTCTCTGGTCGAGAAAAGCGATCGATTTAGCGAAATCGGTCGCGCTTTGTTCTCAAGCTCACGCATTTGGCAGACATATTTTCGAATCTCAAGGAAACGAAATCCTACTTACAAGGAACGGAGCGGGAACGATATATTTTGTGGCACACAAAAAATTTCGAGGATTTGGAGGGAAATCTTTTTTGCCGATGATGAACATTTAACTACTGCTTGTAGGTTTTGAAACAAAAAGAAAAGATTGTAACGGTCACCTCACTCTCTGAAAGGGAAGAAAAATCCTGAAAAAAAAAACACCATCGAATGGAATCGGCAATGAAACAAAGCAATGAAAATCTTTATTCGCGAATTTCCAAAGTTCTTTGCGACTTACTTTATGAGGAGTTGAGCAATTAATCGCTCTCAGTGCAGGCTACTTTTATTGCTAATTTTTAGTGCATCTTATTAAAGGTTCTTTTTCTCTACTATTCTGGAATATTTTTTCAACTATATCATTACCCTAAACTTAAGGTATCAGCCTCGGGGCATTTCTTTTTCAAAAATATACAGTATTGATTAAATATATATATTTCTAGTTCAAATATGATATAAAATCATGAAGACAAATATAATTTTGGAAAAATTTCATAACATTTTAAAATATAGAGATTTTTTTAAATACATTTTGAGTAAAATTTAGTGTTTATGCCAGAGACCCTACATTCAGTTCAACTTAATATATTTTAATTTCCTTTATATTATGTACTACTGTAAGTCATTGGTTCGATGCTCGCCGCTGACAAATCTACCGTCGTGTACACTAATGGCGGATGGTGCACGAAAAATGTGTCATGGCTGCAATGTGCTCCAAGTTCTCAAATTTACCTCTGGATGTGCGGGGTCGAGAGTTCTGGTCTCGTCTCTTGTTTCGATTCAAAATTACGGGACCGATGTTCTCCGAGATCAAGTCAGACTTATTTTTGCCTTTTTTTAATAATTATTTGTGCATTTCATAATATGGGAAGTTTTCCTGATTTTATTTTCTATTACTGACTATATATACAGTGGAATCTCTATCGATCGTTTTCGGATCCATCGTTTTTCCGTATGTGTCGTTCATTTTATCCAGTCCCAACGATCATATTGCTTTGTTATGCTTCCGCATCTATCGTTTTCCCGCATGTATCGTTCATTTCAATCGGTCCCTTTGAAAAACGATAGACCGAGATTCCACTGTATATATATATATATATATATATATATATATATATATATATATATATATATATATATATATATATATATATATATATGTGTGTGTGTGTGTGTGTGTATTGTTTTTTGTTTAACGAATTTCATAAAAAGTAATGCTTAGAATCGAGTAATTTATTGCATTTATACTTTTCCTAGTTCTGAGTGGTTGTTGATTTTTTAATGTTCGAAAGTATGGCTAAAAACAATAAATGTATTGGTGTAACAGGAAACATTTAAGAATTTTCTATGCATTCTTAAATTGTTTCGGTATTACTTCTCAAACTAAAAATATGCTAAATTTTTTGTCAAAACTTTTAACTTTTATTTAGCTGGAAAAAGATATAAATATACAACAGCTACATGTAAACATCAGAGTACAGCGTTTCTTAAACATGGAAAATTACTTTTGAAGTTAATTCCTCAATTTTTTTTTAAATTAGTAGCAAGCAATCTAAAATTACCGTTCATGATTTTATATCACGTATTAATCATAACTTTATATCATTAATGCAATATGAAGTGATACATATGAGAAACATCTCACTACATTATTTTGGATTATTAAGCAGTGTTTATTACAATACAGAGCAGGTTTATATCACATTATTGGGTATTTTGGAGAAGTGTTATACATGAACAACATTTAACTGCATTATTTTAAAAGATGTGTTAAGAAATGTCATATCTGAGAAGTATTATACTGCATTAATTAGTATTAAGAGGTGTTACAGATTGGCAGCATTTGAATACATTATTTTTTTAATGTTAAATTTAAGCAGAATTTTACTGCGTTAATGGGGACTAGTCATTAGATATGGGAAATATCTGAGCTGAATTTTGTATTATAATTGTAGATAATGATGATGCGCGACATTTGCGTAATTTTTTACCAAATTAGTTTGGCTGTTAGTAAACGCTTATATAGTCAGTTTTCTAACTATCCTTAATAAGAGACATATGAGGAAAAAAATTCATTTTATAGTTAAGCTATTCGGAAGGAAAACTGCTTCACCAATTAAAAAAATTGTTTATTGCTGGTAAAATATATACGCTGCTTACACCTGATGTCCCTGGTAATTCGCATGAAATAGGAATTGATATTAGTTTTTGTAACGGGTATTTTGCGTTTGTCAATTCTACCTTTAATAATAGTGCTGTAATCTAATATGCATCGCTCACAGATGCAACATTTGGCAAAGCATTTCGAACAGAAGTATCGATCTGAAATATCGATTTTTCGACCCAAGTGGAAAACAACGCTCTTTACTTCTCGAAACATTTAAAATGGAGAAAGTTTGGGATTGCGTAAGCATTCAAAAAGAAATTTCCTTTCTTTTTTTTTTTTGGAGGGGGTGGGGAAGGGGGCGAATAACGGTTAAATTAATACTTTTTCTCCTTTTTACACAGTTTTAAGTCTGCTGTGTACTAACCCTATTGGATTCGTTCACCTCAATGTTAACTTAATGGAGGAAATTTGTCCAAGAACTGCCTACTTGGATATAAAGTTTTTTTTCATTAAAAAATTGTACTCCGTAATAGAGAAAGAAATTTTACACCTTGGGGCTTTTTTCGTTTTTTTTTAAACGCAAATAATGTTTTAAAATTCAAATTATTCGAGGAGAAAATCTGGTATAGTGTTTTAAACGCTCCTCAATTCCTTAGGTGGACGATATGTATAAAATGAATCCTATTGCAAGATGCAGAAAAGTTCAGGCTATCTGAAAATACTATTTTTATTGGATCACCAGAATTTGTGTTGCTGTAAATAGTAGACAAATTTTCTCCATAGTTTAACACGGAGGTGAGCGAATTCAACAGGGTTAGTACACAGCAGCCTTAAACTTGATCACTCATGAATCGAACTTGAAATGTCATTTTCTCCGAGCAGAGAGGTTTAGCAATAACACCTCCGGGCTATGCAACTATCCTCTTCAGTGGACCTAACAGGAAAAATATATATCTTTCAGAATTTAAACTTTTCAAATACACTGTAATTTGGTTCTTCCATTCAATTTGTTTCAATGCTACGATTCCTGGTAACACTAAGGCAAAGACATAATACTTGGTATTAATTTTTTAAGGTACGTCAAAAAGTTATTGATTCTGGTGACGGCTTGTTTAAACATGCCAAACAACGGATAATCATCCGTGGTATTTAGCTAGTTAATGAAATAAGAGTCATGGTGTCTAAGTCCCATGGATGGCAAGGGTGTTCGCAGTTGCGCATTTTAGAGTTTGGGGACACAAAATTTTCCAAAGGGCATTTTTATACGTACCTTCAACGGTTACAAAGACATGAGCATTTTTAGTCTTTTGATTCAGAGCAAAGCTCTGAAATTTATTTTAGGAGAAAAGTGTTTCTAAAGAGAGGGATATTTTTGGCTCTTTAAAAGGATAGCAAATTTTATTAACAAAATTTTTATAAATCCTGTATACAAATTATTTTGAAATATTTCAGTTGTACCGAAGTGAAACAATCATGTAAATACAGCAATTAGATTATCATATATATATAAAGATTAAACCTTAAATTTTGAATTCAAATTTTTTAATTCAAAATTTTAAATCAACCGAGCGATGGCCGAACAGCTAGGGCACTTGGTTTTAGTACCTCGTTTCGAACTCCAGAGTTGGCAGAGATGTTTGTAGCCATTCGGAATCGGCTTTAATCAGAAGGTCTCGGTCTAATTAGCAATCCTGTAGCAAAAAATGACCTGCTCTAAACCAAACCATTGAAACTTTTAAGATTACTTTTATGTAAAGACATATTTAAAAGAAAAAAATCACTCCAAAATGATTATAAATAAAAAAGAATTCCAGAATATATCGTTGGTTCATCATATATTAAAAAAGTTAATTATGTTTTCAATTTTTAATTGAAAACATTTTAAATAAAAATCTCAATTTGACCAGGTATTTTTATATGCCTAACTATTATCATTAAAAGATATATTTAATGGATAAAAACACTCTAAAATGATTGTAGAAAAAAAATTTCTGCCCTGGACCGCCTAAAATTGTAGATCCCGTTCTGATTAGCCCGCGTGTAGATAACCATACGTCGAGCCTCCTATGTAACCAATGATAAACGCTTTCTATTTTACTTGTTGAAATCTGCAATCATGAAATTTTCAACACCTTATCAGTGCATCGATAATTTCTACCCCAGTTTAAGCAGAATGTAATTTCCATTGTGACCTGGTCTAATGACAGTAGCAAACATAAAGATAAACAGCTCCCTGAAAATGTTTTTTTAAGTTCGTTATTTTCTATACATACAACAACGAAGACTAGATTTAAGATCCAAATCGGAAACATTTTAAATCAGTCATTCCCAAAGTGGTCTATATGAACCCCCAGGGGTCAACTCCGACCTGCAAGAGGTCCATCGCAGTGAAAAAATAAATTGGGGGTGCATGAGATGTAAATGGGGTCCACGAGTTAGGCAGGCTGCCATCAAAATTTTGGCTTCCCGTAAATGTAATAATCCACCTAACACAGATAGTACCTATGCGAGAAAGTTTTTGATAGCTTTTCCATAAACATAAAGATAAACAGCTCCCTGAAAATGATTTTTATGTTCGTTATTTTCTATACATACAACAACGAAGACTAGATTTAAGATCCAAATCGGAAACATTTTAAATCGGTCATTCCCAAAGTGGTCTATATGAACCCGCAGGTGTCAACTCCGACCTGCAAGAGGTCCATCGCAGTGAAAAAATAAATTGGGGGTGCATGAGATGTAAATGGGGTCCACGAGTTAGGCAGGCTGCCATCAAAATTTTGGCTTCCCGTAAATGTAATAATCCACCTAACACAGATAGTACCTATGCGAGAAAGTTTTTGATAGCTTTTCCATCTTCATACCTCATGGAAAGGGGTTTCATTGTGGTTGCCAATATCCTTACAAAAATAGAAACAGATTGGAAATCCCTCGTCGAAGAGATTTAAGGTTAAACCTGACTAAATTGAAGCCAAATATTGAAATTTTGCTATCAATGCATTAGGCTCATCCCTCCCATTAAAAACATTGATTTTGTTGTATATTTATTTTATATAAAAATGCTACTAGATTTGCATTTTGTGTCTTTTAATTAATAAATGTATAACTATAAAACTAACCTTTTTTTATTTTAAAATTTTTCACTCTACAGTAAACCCTATCAAAGTGAGTATCTCTTTGATAGGGTCAAAATGTGTCAGCTTCAAAAACACATTTAAAGTTGATGAATTTGTAAAGAAATCAATATTAGGAAAGCAGGGGGTCTACCCAAAACAGAAAAAACAGCATGTGGTCTACGGGACAAACAAGTTTGGGGACCTCTATTTTAGATACTAATTACAGTAAATAGCAGTGAACCTGGCAAAAGATAACACCAGTTTTTATCATGATGGATATGATTCCTCTATAAGTCTCTATTTGTCTCTATTTGAAGTCTCTATACTGGTCGCATGTATGGAAGTATAATCCATACATGTTACTAAAAAACTAGATCCTCATAGTATTTTGGAACAGTATTAATATCTATACAAAACAATGAGCATCATTTTAATTAAATTTATTTAAAATTTATCTTAGAATATTATGACAAGAAATCCTAAAAAAAAATGATCAAAAATATTAAACGTACGTGAGATGAGCGAGAAGGACGTAGAATAATGTTCTACAAGGAGAAAGTAGCTTAAAGTAAGTAATTTAAGTAAAAGAAAACAGTAAAATCGATAGCTTGTGCTGGAAAATTCGTGATGTATATAATGACGATGCGTTGTTTCTCCAAGATTTAGTTTTATTACCAACTAGAAAATCTTAATGCATAAACATTTAAACGTCTCCCGAAATGTCTCATTTTGAAAAAAAAAACAATCCGGTATTTTATTCCTTAGTAGAATATTTTTTTTATTTTTAATATTTTAATCTATTAGACTGCCACGTTTTGAGCAAAATTGGGGACGAAAGTTCCAGGTATTATATAAACGTTTTAGTTATACAATATACTGTTTTTTTAAATTGTATTTCAATAACATTTATGCTCTGCGCAATATACAACTTTTAAAAATGCTTTAAGGCTGCTGTGTACTAACCCTATTAGATTCGCTCTCACTTCAGTGTTAACCTATGGAGAACATGTGTCGACTATTCACAGCTACGTAAATTCCGAAAGTCTAATAAAAATGGTATTTTCAGATAGTCTGAACTTTTCTGCACTTTGCAACAAAATTCAATTTATAAATTTTGTCGTTTAAAACACACTATATCAGATTTTTAACCCCGAGTAATTTAAATTTCAAAATATTATTTGCAATTTAAAAAATAAGAAAAATTTTCCAAGGTGTAAAATTTCTTTCTTTATTACGGAGTTCAATTTGAGAAAAAAAAGATATCCAAATCCAAGTCGGCATTCCTCGGACACATTTTCTCCATAGGTTAACATTGAGGTGAACGAATCCAATACGGTTAGTTCACAGCGGCCTTAACAACAAAATTTATCTATAAAACATTTTATTATCAGTTGAATACATCAATTGTTAAGAGTCTAAACTTGATCTTGCTGTCCATACGAAAATATACTACATTATAAGAGATACTCTGGGTAATGACTACTAACGATATTGTTATATATATATATATACATGTTTATATACATATATGTATATATATATATATATATATACATATATATATATATATATATATATATATACATATATATATATATATACATATATATATATATATATACATATATATATATATATACATACATGTATATATATATATATATATATTTATTTATTTATTTATTTGTTTATGTACATTTATTTATATAACCCCCATAATCGCCGTTCTTACAAATGGTGTATAAAATTTCCCGTTCTAAATAGGGAATCGGAAAAATGGGCCCCGTAAGCTAAAGGCTAATTAAGATTATGAATTCATGAAATCTTATTTTTATTAAAAAAGGGGACAGTTTTACAGAATATTACAGAGTATCTAAAATCGAATTTCATTTGATACGAAGTATCTTATTCTAATAAACGCGTAGATAAAATAAATATTATTCAAACTGTAATAATTTTATAATTTCATTCTAATTTTTCCCCTGAAAAAAAAGCTTAGAAATTTGTAATATACAGTAGAGAAAATGCGAGGACTTTTCTTACTGCCGATCATTAAAATTAATATTTTTAATGCGTCTTTCTAGGAATATATATTTTATTTAATAATAAAAATTTTTGTCGCGTTAAAAATCCTGAAACACTTTCATTTAAGAACGACTAGGTAAAGATCCAAATGAAGTAATTTAAGGGCAATCTAAGCGCGTTTATGATACGAAATAATTAAAAGTTCATTTATATAATTACTTTATTTTATGGGAAACGCCTAAGCTTAATATTCTTAGAATTTAGTAAAATTTAAATGTATATTTTCCGGTTTTCCAAATGAGATAAAATTAATGAATTGTGATTAAATTTATCCACTTTATCCTTTAGATAAAATAAAATTAGATAAATTTAGGAATAAATTCCACTCAAAATGAATATAATTGTAATACAAAATTAAAAGAACGATAGCACTGCTCTAAAAGTAACGTGGAAAACAAATGTAGAAAGCAAAATTGTAAGATTTTCTGAATTCATTCATTGGAAAGGTTTTCATTTAATTTTATCTAGGTTTTTCTTTTGGAATTAAAGTGTTACATCAGAAAATAATATTTTTTATTTAGTGTTGACGTTTAGTGTCGAAAAAGCATTTTAGGGAATGAGATTTTTTCACATTGTCTTGATATCTCAGTGGGGAAATACGTTAACCCCGAGTTTCGAAAAAATAAATGTTTGTTCGATCCCCACTGTTGGTGTCTTATAGGGTGGTGAACAGTGTCACGAAAGTTTCCGGTCATTATATATATATATATATATATATATATATATATATATATATATATATATATATATAAAATGGCAGAGTGCAACTAGTATCATATCTGATATGAAGATGATTTTGTTATACAGTGTGTACATAAATAAATATCCCAACTTTGCAGGGTTATTGAAAGAAAACTAAACAAATTACAAACTTGCTGTTCATCGAAAATCAAAAATAACAGTTGAAAGTTTAAATTCGACACAGTTATAAGTGTTCAATGTGAGTTCCTTTTGTAACACGGAGGATATGGATGTGATACGATAACTCATCCCACACTCTTTTCAGCATTGAAAGACTGCAGATATGCGTGTCTTAAGTTCGTTAACGGCATTTGGTAACAGTGGAACAAACACCTGACGTTTGATGCAGCCACAGAATAAAAAAGTTTGTACTTTGTTTAGTTTTCTTTCAATAGCCGTGCAAGATTGGAATATTCATTTATGTACATACTGTATATTTAATATTCCTTTATAAATTTAAATATATCTTCAGCATATTTGACAGGGCCTCGATTTCACTGTCCTTTCTCAGAGGATCGGAGAGTACCCTTCTGATACTGTAATTCTGAGTGTGCAGTTATTATAATTTAATTGGTTTTAATGAGGAAAATAAGGGACAAGTATATACATCATTCCAGTGGTATGGTTTTTGTGAATACAGAAGAAAATGTTAAGAGGGAAATAAAACAGACGGACAACATTGCGTGCAGGTTGTGGTGAAATGGACGAGTGAAAGCCCCTAGTATAACTACACAAAAAGATGTTTGAAAAGCTTAACTAGTTTACAAGGCTATAAACTAAAGCTAGTTGGATTTTTACATCATGAACTGCAAATTGTAATTGTCAACAGTTTAATTTAAAATGTAAGGATTGATTACCTTTAAGTATAAAAATGAACTTAAATGCATTATTTCTCGTTTCATTTAAATTTAAATTTAAAAATGATGTAAGACTTTAATCAAATTCTAATTAACTCAAGGGGAGATTGCTTGGGCAAGGTCACGTGCCTTGCATCTTACATTGGTAGATGGGGAAATAATTTCTGGGGGATGCATTCTAGCACGGCGAAATGCAATTAATACGGTATATGTGAGCTGTTGTAAGACTGTTTACGTTGATCTTAAATCCCAGTTTACAATATCATTTAATAATATAAATTTAACTTGACATGATACCATTAAAATTAACAGTACACAACTATTAAATACTTTCTGTAATAAAATATGTCAGGTTGGACCTTTTCTATATCGATATTTTTCTACGTTCTTTAATAATATAGAGAGGTTTACTGTAATGCCTTATTCAGTGCTTTAAAGATTTTTTTTTTACTCTTTAATCTTCAAATGCAATGATATACTGTATTTATGCAATTAACTACTAACCAATAGAAGAACACTATTGAATACAGTATAAGAATGCACAACTTATTAAAATCCACAGTAAAAATCCACAATGAGAAATTTTGTTTTTTTCCTTTTCGTTTTCCATAAGTTTATTTAATTAATACTCTACACGGTATTGATGCTACCCTCAAAATAAAAAAAATTATAAATTTCTGAAGTACTGGCATACGTAAAAAAATAGCTTCAAAAATAATTATTCCCAATAAGAAGCTTTTGCTCCTGTTTTGTGTTTTCCACAAGTTTAATGTATGTATATCTACACTCAATATAGAAGCTGCCTCTTAATATCGAAAATGTAACTTCTTAAATAATGACAATAATATAGAAATTTAGCTTCGAAGGAAATTATCCAACTCTCTTATCCAAGTTCTCATCCAAAAAGCTTCCCCGAGATTGCAAATCCCCCCTTTTTTTCATTCTTCGGTTGTCGAATGAACCGATATTCTGTATTTAATTAATGAATATACTAGGTACACAATTTTTGCGGCTTTTAAAATATACCTAATTATATTATTTTGCTATTTTATAATCTGCTGCTCAATTTAGAATTTAATCTTTTTCCTTTAGACAGAAAACTAAAATTTTAAGAAATTCAAACTGTAATGTACATTGAATAAATGTACCAGATTTTGTTAAGCTGAAAATAGCCTTAGGATTTCTCCCTTTTGCTTGTTATTAAGAGGCTTCTAGAAAAATAATTAAAATTGGTTAATAGTATGATACATTTCTTTAGGATTTAGAAAGGGGTAAGAACTTGTTTTTCTCCGTATGATATAATTTATATATAACGATATTTTCTGTCTATAAATAAGAGATCACAGAAGGAACAATACAAAATACCTAGTAGTGCTGTTTTTGTGGAGTGTTTATCATTGACTTTAAAAAGTTTATATTTTGTTGGCTCTAGGTAGCCTAGTGGCACCGCGTCGGCTTTCGGTGCTCAGGATGCTCGGATCGAATCCCGACAAGTGCTATTAAATACCTCCGTGTCTATGCCGGATATGGGCACTTTAAATCAGTAAACTGGAAATTCCCTCTATGAAGTCAGAGAGGGTGGGAGAGGGTACGATTCTCCCGGATGTTGTTCGGTCGAAATTGAGGTGGTACCTGGCTTAATCAGACTCCGAACCTTGTGGTTGCCATTATAAACCGGATCCGCACCCCTCAGCTCAGTAGCCTATAAGGACCTAGTCTGGAATAAATTTCGACTAGGGGGCATTAGAAACAACAACAAAAGGTTTATATTTTGTACCTAACGAACTCAGAAATATTAGGACTTTTTTTTGTTAGTCGCTTTGTTATTCGATCTCCGATAAAGACCGGTAAATATTCAGAGAGGAAAATAAAGGAATTGAATCGAGAATCCAGTGATGTGGTTCATATGCTCCATCAAAATATTTAAATCTTTACTCTCGTCGAGATTTCAACTTTTGTTTAAAAATCCCGCGATACGACTATCAAAAGACATTAATATGGACGATTATATCAGCCGTGATTTTTTAGCCTTGTAATAACATTCAAGTCTATAGCAGTAGTATTCTTAGATTTAGCTATTACTTGGTACATTTAAAAGCAATTACATAAATGCTTTTAAATATTTTAAGAAAAATAATGAAGTACTTGTCTTATATTTCAGAGGTAAAATCATTTAGAATAAATTGAAAGTATCAGAAAAAAATTTCAGGTAGTCTCTTCTAACGAAACTATCGCGGGTTATTAACGTAGGATTACTTATCGCTGTTTACCTGTTTTGTTATGTATATATGTATCTATATATATATATATGTTGTGCGTATGTATATATATACATATATGTATGTCAAAATTTTGACGCATTTTGGTACTTTTCTATTTAAGTGTTTACTGCTTGTCCAAGCGATACAGACTGGGTTTGGAACGCTGCCAAAATTATAACTCGCGAGGTACGGACGGACGGTTTTAGCGTCTGAAATTTTGTTTTCCGGAGAACCGTTATGGTGGAACGTAATCATATGTTAAAAGGAATTTTACAGTGATGAATAAAACTTGAACAACTCTTTGGTCAGTTCTCACTATTAAAGTATATTACGAACTTATAAATGTACGTTTTCTAAGTAATAACTACACACATCTTCTACCTCATATAAAACCAATTTTTCGGGTTATTGTGCCTAACTAGAGTCTTTAAAAACAAGGGGGAATACTGTATCAAATAATGTACCAGAAAGTATATGATGTATATACTTTCTGGTATATGCATCATATACTACATCATTATATACTTTCATATTATCACATTATATACTTTCATATAAAAAGTAATGAAAGTATACACTTCATATTATATACTTTCACCATGTACGAAATCCGAAAAAAGCATATAATGTACCAGAAAGTATATGATGAATATACTTTCTGGTTTATACATCATATTCTAAATCATTATATACTTTCGTATTATCATATTATATACTTTCATATAAAAATTAATGAAAGTATATACTTCACACTATATACTTTCATCATGTACCAAATCCGAAAAAAGTATATAATGTACAAGAGAGTATATTATGTATGCACTTTCTGGTATATACATCATATACTACATCATTATATACTTTCATATAAAAAGTAAAAGTAAGTATTTCATATTAAAGTATATACTTCACATAATAAACTTTCATCATGTACCAAATCCGAAAAAAATTTATAATGTACCAGAAAGTATATGTTGTATATACTTTCTGATATATACATCATTTACTACATCATTATATACATACTTTAGTATAAATAGTAATGAAAGTATGTACTTCACATTATATACTTTCATCATGTACCAAATCCGAAAAAAGTATATAATGTACAAGAAAGTGATGAAAAATATATGATGCTTCGTATCGAAAACCAAACGTCCGTGAATATCACCAGCTGTACTACGTAAATTGAAGACTTTCTCAGGGAAAATATTTTTAAATATGACGCCTATAAATATTTCTCACAAATTCAGCTCTATCTATAGAGCAACAGGGTAGATTTAATTTGAAATTTTCTGAGTCATGAAATAATACATCAAGACAGAATTTAGAATTCAGCCTTATGTGTCAACTGACAAATAACAGTATTCATTGGGCTGTCATATCATTTACACGACCCTGGATGCATAAGTAATGGGGGAGGAGAGGGAAACACTGAGCTAAGCTCTCCACATCCCACGAAAGTTCTACCATACACTTTTTCGGTCAAGGAGATCGCCTGGGAGTCAAAGATCTAGCGAGGACGACGGAAGATTTCACTCTCGGTTGCCTGGCTGCCGTTTTTTTCTCTCCAAGCGCATGTGTTATGAGGTATTTTTTAATACCTTGAGAAGTGTTTGTTAGGGATACGTGTTTACCAAATCCGAGGCAACATCTAATATGTTTATCTCAGTGATGTTCGGTAAACTTTTTATCAGGCAAGTACTTTTAGCAGAGAGGTTATTAACCGGCGAGAGAGAATGAAACCGGGGAGATGGTAAACGATAAAAAGTTTTATCACGGTCGAAAATGTGTGTCAATAGTTTTGTAAGCCTATAAGTGCACTAAGAGAAAGAATGAGTGTGGAAACTAAAAATACTTGTAATCTTCTGACTTTTTTAGCGGTAAAATTATTTCGAATAAAATTAATAGAATAATTCTTTGTTCAGTTATTGCTATCGAAGGGTTTTATAAACATATTAAAGGCACAGACAAAATGTTTTTTAAATTATAACCGTATACGTCTTCTACATTATCTATCACTTATTTTAAGGGGCATTGAGCCCAACCAGAGTCTCTATAAACAAGTGGGAATATTTGTACCAACAAATTGCAAATTCAAATCACGAATGTTTCTAATAATAACGGAACAGAATTTTATCAGCAAAAGTTTTTTCCTGCTAATACAATTCCGCTAATAAAATTTAATATTATCTAGGGCACTGAGCCCAACCAGAGCCATTAAAAATAATAAGTTGGAATATTTGTACCAACAAAGTATATATTTAAATCACGATTGTTTCTAATAATAACGGAATGGAATTTTATTAGCATAATTTTATATTTTCTGCGAATAAAATTTAACATTATTCAGGACACTGAGCCCAACCAGAGCCATTAATTTAATAAGTGGGAATATTTGTACCAACAAAGTATAAATTTAAATCATGATTGTTTCTAATAATAATGGAACGGAATTTTACTAGCAGAATTTTTTTTTCTGCCAATATAATTCCGTTAGTAAAATCTAATATTATTCGGGGCACTGAGCACAACCTGAGCCGCTAAAAATAATAAGTGGGCATATTTGTACCAACAAAGTGTAAATTAAAATCACGAATGTTTCTAACAATAACGGAACAGAATTTTATCAGCAAAAGTATATATTTTCTGCTAATAAAATTTAATATTATTCGGGGCACTGAGCCCAACCAGAGCCGCTAACAAATAAATAATAAGTGGGAACATTTGTACCAACAAAGTATAAATTTAAATCACGAATTTTTCTAATAATAACGAAACGGAATTTTACGAGCAAAAGTTAATATTTTCTGCTAATAAAATTCCGCTAATAAAATTTGATATTATTCGGGACACTGAGCCCAGCCAGAGCCGCTAACAATAATAAGTGGGAACATTTGTACCAACAAAGTATAAATTTAAATCACGAATGTTTCTAATAATAACGAAACGGAATTTTATGAGCAAAAGTTTATATTTTCTGCTAATAAAATTCCGCTAATAAAATTTGATATTATTCGGGGCACTGAGCCCAGCCAGAGCCGCTAACAATAATAAGTGGGAACATTTGTACCAACAAAGTATAAATTTAAATCACGAATGTTTCTAATAATAACGAAACGGAATTTTACGAGCAAAAGTTAATATTTTCTGCTAATAAAATTCCGCTAATAAAATTTGATATTATTCGGGGCACTGAGCCCAGCCAGAGCCGCTAACAATAATAAGTGGGAACATTTGTACCAACAAAGTATAAATTTAAATCACGAATGTTTCTAATAATAACGAAACGGAATTTTACGAGCAAAAGTTAATATTTTCTGCTAATAAAATTCCGCTAATAAAATTTGATATTATTCGGGGCACTGAGCCCAACCAGAGCCGCTAACAATAGTCGGAACATTTGTACCAACAAAGTATAAATTTAAATCACGAATGTTTCTAATAATAACGAAACGGAATTTTACGAGCAAAAGTTAATATTTTCTGCTAATAAAATTCCGCTAATAAAATTTGATATTATTCGGGGCACTGAGCCCAGCCAGAGCCGCTAACAATAATAAGTGGGAACATTTGTACAAACAAAGTATAAATTTAAATCACGAATGTTTCTAATAATAACGAAACGGAATTTTATGAGCAAAAGTTTATATTTTCTGCTAATAAAATTCCGCTAATAAAATTTGATATTATTCGGGGCACTGAGCCCAACCAGAGCCGCTAACAATAGTCGGAACATTTGTACCAACAAAGTATAAATTTAAATCACGAATGTTTCTAATAATAACGAAACGGAATTTTACTACCAGAAGTTTATATTTTCTGTTAATAAAATTCCGCTAATAAATTCTAATATTATCCGGGGCACTGAGCCCAACAAGAGCCGCTGAAAACTTGTGGGAATATTTGCACAAACAAAGCATAAATTTAAATCACGAACGTTTCTAATTTTAATGGAACAGAATTTCATTTGCAGAAGTTTATATTTTCTTATTATTTACCAACTTTTTATTTATAAGTTTTTGAATAACAACAACTTATAATGTCACCTTTTGAACATTACGTATTTGACACCCAGCATTTGTTAATTTAATAGAACGCTGTGGCTTTTGTGTTTGATTGTGTGTTATATAAGAATCTGAAAGTTTTTCTTTTTTTCTCA
Organism: Dolomedes plantarius; assembly: GCA_907164885.2. Taxonomy (NCBI): domain Eukaryota; kingdom Metazoa; phylum Arthropoda; class Arachnida; order Araneae; family Dolomedidae; genus Dolomedes; species Dolomedes plantarius. The sequence continues at coordinate 163,375,923 of OU015493.1, read as the reverse complement.
AAGAGCTGGAACATTTTATCACGAGGGTAGTTAGTTTTCTAGAACCACTTATTATGATCTGAATCTAATTTACTAAGTATCAAAATGTTTATTTTAATTATTTTCTATGGAAGAGTTCACCATTTACCCGATTTTCTTATCGTTGCTTCTTTTTGGGTTATATTTTTTACGTAATAGCTCAATTTATATCCGATGGACTAAATATTTTCCAATTTAAAAAAAACTTTATAAAAGGAAAATGTGGAAAAAAATTTAAATTTTTAAAAATCTTTACTAAAACGGATTTCTTTTGTTTTCTCTACAACTGATTTTGAATGGATTTAAATGCCTTGTGATGGAGTATTATGAAATGAAGCAGTTAAAACCTCGTTTTCCTAATTTGAAATCATATGTACGTACTTAGGCTTAAAGATTGCATAACTGAGTGTGAAATGATTGATTACATCCAACTGTCAAACATACTTATGAGAATTCGATAATGAATGTCTGATATTTTACTCTTAGAATGGATAAAATGTCATCTAAAGGTGAAAACCAAATTTTTTTAAAAATTGCTATGTATTGTACTTGTAATTTCTTCTGGAATGAGAATGTAATTTCTTCTGTAAATTCTTACAAAGAGCAACATCATTAACATCATTAAATTTATTTGAAATATACTTTCAAATTTTAATTTTGATTTTCTTCACAATAATGACACACACACACACACTTACACACAAACAAACACACACACACATATATATATATATATATATATACATACACACACGCACACACACACACACACACATATATATATATATATATATATATATGTGTGTGTGTGTGTGTGTGGTGTGAGAGAAAATGGCCTATTGCGGAGACGTTTTAATTCAGAAATCTATAAATTTTTTAAAGAGTCCGATATTATTAAAAGTTTAAAAAATAATGAACTGGGCCTCTCACATTGCTAGAATGGATGAAAAAAATCTAGAAAAGAAGATTTTGGTTGCAAGACCCTTTACTAGTCGGAAAAGAAGGCCACAACTTAGATGGCTCGACTCTGTTGAATCAAATTTTAGAGTGATTTGAGTGAGGAACTGGCAGATCAGGTCTAGAAATAGGCTGTCCTAGACGAATCTTCAACAGAAAGCTTTGGCCCACCCTGGGCTGTGGTGCTAAATATGATGATAATGATGATATATACTATATACAGTGGAATCTCGATCGATCGTTTTCGGATCCATCGTTTTTCCGTATGTGTCGTTCATTTTATCCAGTCCCAACGATCATATTGCTTTGTTATGTTTCCGCATCTATCGTTTTCCCGCATTTATCGTTCATTTCAATCGGTCCCTTGAAAAACGATAGATCGAGATTCCACTGTATATATATTTTTATCTTCATTAAGCAAGACATTGAAATTATCTTTATATACCTAACAAAATACAAAATATTTTTTTCTAAAAATCCTCCCATAAATTTGAGGTGCGTGCTATCGGCCGATGCGTAATATGGTCTTAATAATACGGTAAGTACTTCTTAGTGAATTTCTTCAAGGGACAGTAGATGACAAAAATGTTTTAAAAGACTCAAGTTAAATTTTTAGAAATTTAATAATCCTATTCAATTGCTTCTTTTGTGAAAACTTTGAATGTCATGTATTCTAACACTTTGGGATACTAAATGTTCAGATATTCTTGTAGATAAGATGGTCAGATAAACATTTCAAATGGCGTTATCTCGAAGCAAAATTTTTCGGTATAATTAAATATTTAAATGGTGTAATCTATATACCATCTTAGCATGAAATAATCTAGGCAAGAAAAAAAGAGAGTGAGGAAATTTGGGACTGAAAATAATTCAGAGTCAACACGATTTAGTTGTTTGTTCGCTATTGGTTATCTTGTTCTATTGCCTCACTTTTGGAGCGTAAGAACGAATGTGACATTAAAAACAAGCCAACTTCAATACAATTTACATGTCTGTCCGTTTTTCGCTACCTAGTTCTGTCTCTATTTAAATGAAAAAAATATTAGAAATCGGTCTTTCCAGTAAGATTTAGTGGTTTGTTCGTTATTCGTTTCCTAGTTCTTATGTCTCATTTTCAAAGAGTTTGCATGAAAGTAATGGCAAAAATCAGCCATGTGGAACAAGGTCATAGAAAAGGAAAAAACATTAAAAGTTATAAAAACTCAGTAAAATACTTTATCATTTAATAATGTTATCAAGTTATTTATGATGTGTTGTATGAAAATACCAACTTTTTCCATGAGAACAACTTAGTCTCTCCTGAGACATTGTAGAACATTTGAAGTTTACGACATCTTTCATGTCTCTGAAATCTTGCTCAATGGAAGTGGGTAAAATTAAAAATATTCTTCAGTATAAAAATGAATTTAGGAAAAAATTCAATTTAGTTTCTGTATAGAATATTGTAAAGCAAATTTGTTAGTGATGGTTTTATGCCAAAATGTATTCGATAATTTTTACTTTACAAATTTTATAGAAATTTCATTACATTATTTCTAAGAAATTTCGTTATATTTATCCCCTTTTTAGTTAACGTATTTTATTTGATCTTCGTTAAACGTTTTAAAATAAAAATAATTTTTTTTCATTGTCCAACCCTCGGGGTCTTCTAGAAACCGGGTCAGGGCCCCGGCTTACTGAGCCTCTAGGATCCTCTAGAGCAGGACTGCGCAACTCTATATATGATAAAGCCATATTACTTTATGCGAAGCTGCTGCGGGCCGCAAGAAAATAGGATAGACGGGAAGGCAAAATAATTTCTGATTACTTAAAAAATTAAATAAATATTAATATTCATATCTCATATATTCCTTTCTTTGTATTATAAATCTAAAAATAATATTCCGGTTTTTTTAGATCTATAAAATTATGCGTCTTCGCGGGTGGTTACTGGCGGGCCACTTGCGGTTCTGGTCCGCTAGTAATGCGGCCCCATATGACCGTTATAATTTTAAGACCCATCTTCCAGAGCAAAATATCCCTCACTTCAGATTCACGTCATTTTCATACCATCGCTTTTTGTCACTACGCACACTTGTGCACAACTACTTTCAAAGATGAAGTACAAAAAGCGTAAAGTTCAATTAAAAAAATTTGATGAGCACCTTAGCAGAACTTGAATTGCAACCAATTTTACCGAACCAGATATTGATGCATTTATTTCACAATAAAAGATGAAATATCCCATTAGTTTTATGTTTGCGTAAACCCTCTTTTTTAATGTCATAATAAAAAAATAAAAAAGCAAAGGAAGTTTCGTTACTTATATACATGAACTGCACTACATATTTTATAACTGTATCACATATTTTATATATTATATGTTTTATAACTATATCACATATTTTATATATTATATATTTTTATAACTATATTACACATTTTATATGTTGCAGACAAATTCTCATTACTCAGTACGTCCCAGGCAATCCAAAAAGGATTGGACGTACACAGCAGGAATTCTTAAACTGAGGCCCACCAAGCTTTTACTTGGGGCCCTAAAGACTCGCATTCAATATCAGACAGGTGCTTTTGCAAAGATTATTTTGGAAATTAATTTCGTTGAAAAATATAAAAATGTACAAAACTGTGCCACCTGTTGCTCACGTTATTCCCATCGACGTATCTATGTGAATCCTCCTACTCCAAAATGCAGTATCCGAAGAAATCAGCTAGCTGATTCTTACCTCGATGACGTATTGAGAGTAACGTGAAGCAAGTATGAACCTTAATTTTCTAAAATAGTTAAAATTTTTGCCTTAGCATGAAAAATCATATTAATTTTTAAGTAAACTCTTGGATACATTTAATAAAGAAAAAATTAAATGTATCCATTAAATGTATCCATTTAATAATACGCATTTAATAATATAGAAAACATTAAATATATACATTTAATAAATATGCGAAGAACGTATATAGAAATCAGCTTACTGATTCTTACCTCGATGACGTATTGAGAGTAACGTGAAGCAAGTATGAACCTTAATTTTCTAAAATAGTCAAAAGTTTGCCTTAGCATCAAAAATCATATTAATTTTTAAATAAACTCTTGGATACATTTAATAAAGAAAAAATTAAATGTATCCATTAAATGTATCCATTTAATAATATACATTTAATAATATAGAAACATTAAATATACACATTTAATAAATATGCGTAGAACGTATATAGAAATCGGCTTACTGATTCTTACCTCGATGACGTATTGAGAGTAACTTGCAGCAAGTATGAACCTGATTTGTCTAACATGGTCTAAAGTTTGCCTTAACATGAAAAATCCTATTCATTTTTAAATAAACTTTTGGATACATTTAGGGTTTGATTTTTATGTTTTAAATTTTTATATTATGAGTTATAGTGTTGTATTATGCTGCGGCCAGCGTAACGTAGCAAAAATATTCATGATGAGAGAAAAGAGGTCTAGTACGGCTGATCTACAGCCTTTAGAGGACCACTGTTTTCACATTCGAATTTCGCTTTATCTGTCAGGAAAACTTTGAGAATTAAAAGATCCATCAGACTGAGAAAAAATTTCATGTGGCTCTTGTCAGCGTTTTTATCATATTCTCGATCCAATTGGCAGACTTAAAATAAAAAGAAAACAGTAAAATATCTGATAACAGGATTTCTTGTTTCTCTGTCAGTGGTTTGGATTATCGAACCGTTAGTCATGCTTAAAAGAGCAGAAACAAAAAGAAGACGGTTCGTTTTGTATATTTTTCCTCTCAGTATATCACTGTGATAGATTGCCTCCATTTGGTTTGGTTTATCTCTTCATATTCACTTGTAAAACCTGTAGTAATTTGCCAGCATCGAAGCTGTAATTGGGGTGCACCGCATTTTGCAAAATAGTTATTTATGAAATCATACGGAACACGTTTAATGCGAAGATTAGTTCATTTCATATTGATGCAAACAGCCAATGCACCTGATGATAATTGTCCAAAAGAGTGCTTCCTCGCGCTGAAGCATTGACTTGAAAATGATTGAAAAAATTAGCCTGTATGTGAAATATCGATATGACAAGTTTGCTTATTCATCAGTCGGCTTAAAACTTTATGTTTGCTAATGCGACAATTTTTAGGCCATATTATCTAACATGTTATTAGTCGCTTAAAAATATCGGAACTAGTTTATGTAATACAATTTTTTCTTTTCTCGAAAATATTAAATTCAGACGGTATTACATATGACATATAAAAATTTTAATCTCCATCCAGTATCGATGTCCAGTATCGATATGACAAGTTTGCCTATCCATCAGTCGACCTAAAACTTTATGTTACCTAATGCGTCAAGTTTTAGGCCTATTATCTAACACGTTATCAGTCACTTAAAAATATCGGTGCTAGTTTATGTAATGCTATTTTTTCTTTGCTTGAAAATATCAAACTAAGCCGGTATTACATATGACATATAAAGCATTTAATCTCGCAGCCAGACTAGTTACTTAAGAGGTCCCACCTCTAAGCAAATCTTGACTTCATATATCTTACTAGCTGAAAACCCGCATTTCGCTACGGAGTACATTCAAATTAAATACAACGGTCAATGTATGCAATTAATGCCAAGAAAAATAATATATAAAATATGTTTATAATAAATACGACGACCAATGTATGCAATTGATGTAAAAAAAAAACGAAAAAATATATTTATAAAAAGATCGTAAGGGATATTTTTATAGACAAAATAACGTAGAAGAAAATATTCAAATTAAATCCAATAGGTCATACTAAAGAATATAGTACAGTTAATATAGTACAGTTTGAGGATCATATCTTTCACTGTATTTTAATATTGTTTTGGATAATGTCCAATCGTCTGCCGCATTTGCAAGAAATTTTTTTTGTCTATTTAGTTGTTATGCACGTGACGATAAATTTCTTTAAAGTACCAGAAAAAGAAATCACGTGATCAGAATTTAATAAATTGATCAGAATTTAATAAATTAAATTTTAAAAATTAATCTTTAAAAATTCACCAAAAATCAGAAAATGGAGGTAAAGATCCGAAAAAGATTTCATTTTAAAGGAATTGTTAGGATCTTTCGCGTGATATAAATTTTATAACCCTCAAATTATTGTTTTAAATGCAAACTTAAAAAAAGTTACAAAAACAACTTAAAAATTTAATTTAAAAAAATCTAAGAATTTTTCAAAAATATTTCTTAGTGCACCCCTACACTATAAGAAGAATCGCTGTGCAAAATTCCAGCCCGTTAGGTCCAGCGGTTTGGTCTGTGCGTTGTATGTCAGTCAATCAGTCAGTCAGTCAGTCAGTTACGGAACTGTTTTATATAATACTAGCTGAAAACCCGCACTTCAGGACGGAGTACATTCAAATTAAATACGACGGTCAATGTATGCAATTAATGGCAAAAAATATAAATATATATATATTTGTAATAAATACGAAGATCAATGTATACAAGTGATGTAAAAAAATATTTATAAAAAAATCGCAAGGGATATTTTTATAGACAAAATAATGTCCAATCGTCTGCCGCATTAGCAAGAAAAAAATATTTTTTTGTCTATTTAGTTTTTATGCACGTGACGATAAATTTATTTAAAGTACCAGAAAAAGAAATAACGTGATCAACATTTAATAAATTAAATTCTAAAGAATTAATCTTTAAAAATTCACCAAAAATCAGGAAAGGGAGATAAAGATTCGAAAAGGATCTCATTTTGAAGGAATTTTTATGATCTTTCTCGTGATATAAATTTTATAACCCTCAATGTATTATTTTAAATGCAAACGTAAAAAAAGTTTAAAAAACAGCTTAAAAATTTAATTTTAAGAAATCTAAGAAGAATTTTTGAAAAATCTTTCTTAGTGCACCCCTACACTATTAGAAGAATCGCCATGCAAAATTTCAGCCCTTTAGGTCCAGCGGTTTGGTCTGTGCGTTGTATGTCAGTCAGTCAGTCAGTCAGTGAATGAATGAGTCAGTTACGAAACTGTTTTATATATATAGATAGATTATCATCTAAACAAACTTATTTATCGACAAGCAACAATCAAATGGATTAATTCAAATATCTGTTGTTTCCTCATCTCAACTACTACTCAACTTCGTACCAAATTTTGGCAAGCTTCTTGAACATGGAATGTCCCCACTGCATCAGAACTGGCACTATCTTCTTGTTTTGCCCCATCGTGCTGCTTTTAAACTGAACGATCTTATTGATTGCGTCATCTTTCTGAATTATTACAACATGGATATTTTATTAAAATAAGCACCTGATTGAAAGGCTGTAGGATGCTTCACACGTAGACATTTTCGAAAGAACTGAGATTGTGAAACGAAAGAACAGAATTAAAACATATTGGGAACTACAAATTACAATGCATTAAGAAACAAACCACAGTCATTTTTGTACAGAATATGTTTTTTTTTTACTCTCTATAAAAAAATTCCGAGTACATTTATAAAAATTATAAATACAAAGAAATCTATTTCTAATTAATATGGAAGTTTCACAACAATCTCCGAAAAAAAATCTGATAATGTACTCTAAATAAGTCTAATAAGTCTCATAACTGGTTAAGATTAGTATAACTAGTTAAGGGATTATTTTATTAATATCATTGTTAATGATTTTGGGAGGTGGCGTTGCTTTTAATTTCTCCACCATTTAGGGGAGATTATGGAAAGTTTTATTGTATTACTTAACCTGTTCAGACACATAAAATATAAAAACTTTCTTTATTCCCTTTATGCATTCATCCGTACACAATTCTCCATGCATAATCTTTAAATATAAATCAGCATAAAACTAGCACTATATTTAAATTTCAGGCACACTGATTTGCTTAATCTAATTACAGTTTCCAGAGAAGCTCAGTTTTTAAACTGAGATTGTGCACTCAACATTTAAATTAAAATTGGATCTCAAGCATGATAAATCTAGCACAGAAATAAATGAAAAGTAAAATGATACCTAATTCTTATTTTCTGCAAAATATTTCTTATCTTGCTGTTTACTTGAATTTATCTGATCTGAGCTTTTTTGAGTCCGGATATCTTTATATCAATAGATATATGTTTAAAATTATCTTCTAACAACACACGTGGACGAAAACGGGAATCAATGTCAAAGTTACTTTGTAATTTTTATTAATAAAAGTTTTTTTTTACCATTAAATCAGTTCATGTTTGTCAACTTATACTGCTTTTATAAAAACCAAATGAGAATGTGTAGTACATAATCCCATCCAACAATGTTTTTGTTTGTTAAAAAAAACGTTATACTCTCTGCGGTTCGATTATTTTTGAAAATGTTCTTTAGTATAAATTTTTAGCTCCCGGTCAAGCTGGGAATCGAACCCGAAGACTTCTGCTTTACGGATTACCTGAGTGATCGATTATATCACATAGCCGTGTCATGATCTGCTGTAATGGGTTTCACAAAATGAATAAGATATACAAATTTACATGAAAGAAAAGTTTTTGCCAATGCTTAAGAAATTCAGTCGTTCATTTTCTCTAATTTAATTAAGATTTAAAAATAATAAGTTCCGAAAGATAATAAATAATTGTTCTAAATGAATTATAAAAGATTATATAATTCTTTACCTAAAATCCCAGTCTACAAATATCCCCATCATAAAAGCAATAAATATTTCACATGCGACTTTCCTTTTTATACATCTTGAAATATCCTCTTAAGGGGACTCACTGCTCTTACATCTTTAAAACATTCGATTTTTGGAAAAAAATATTTGTTAATGCCTGATTTTTTCTGAACAAAATAAAGCAAACCGCATGAAAATATTCCGCTTAGTTCCGGAGATATTGATATTCTAAATATTTAATTACTGATCAAGTTTATGGTAAGAAAAATTTTAAACTCATTTTTCTCAAAATGTAATTTTGCATCATTCCGCAACTGATATCTCAAAAACTATGAGACATAATTCCATGAAATTTTTATCACTGCATAATCATGTTATTTTATTGCGTCTGAACTAGAATTATTGCATTCACTGCTTATTTTGTTATTTTTTCAGGGTTAAATTAATGCAAAAATTTTTTTTAATTTTAAGTATATATTGAGCAGTTTTAAAAAAAATGAAAAAATATTTTCAATGTTGATTGTTTTAGTTCAATTGTATTTTGAATTATTTATTTTAAATATAAAACAGGAATTATACATTTAAGTGTAAAATTAATTTCATAGTTCTGAGCGCAAGCCAGTATGCAATAAAAATACTTAAAAAACAAGGTATATATCTAAAGCATTTAAAAATATTATTTAAAATTATTTTTAGAGTGCAAAATTTGTTTATTAAAATAAATATATCAATTTATCATATACATAAAATTTGGAAAAATTGGGTGTAAATTTAAATAGTTACAAAGAGTCAAAAAGTATGAAAATATGCCTTATTTCCTCGACTTAAGGGTCGTGAGTCCCCTTAAATTTTCCAAAAATCATTGCCTTTTACACCGCAGCGGCCTTTAATAAATGAGCATCTTGCTCTGTTTTTGTTCCGGGTGTCCAATTTATGGCCAAATTTCGATAGCTAGCCAAAATAGCCTTAGGTCACATAGCCGAAATGAATAAAATGTCGTGAGCAAGATTTCAAATGATCACGATGTGTTTGAGCATGCATAAAGTCTTGTAGAGTTAAAATTCCTACGATCGATCTACAATCGTAACCACAATTGATCACATCACCAACAAACATATATAAAACATTCAGAAACGATTTAACCCTTCAGCGGTCGCGTCCGGGTATAGAGTGCAAAATTTTCGTAATTTTGAATGATTTGTTTTTACATCTAAGGTTTGAGAATGTTCTAAGAAGTTTCAATTTATAGCTACACCCTTTCTAATGCAGGTGCGATTTTATGACCCTTCTATTCCTTTCCCTTGATTGTTAGTCGTGATTTAACCGTAGTAAACCAGCGATTATACTGGATTTCAATACGATAAAAGCAGGGGTTGATGCAGTCGATCAAATGTGCAGCTATTACAAGGTATCTCGCATATCACAAAGATGGACTCTCTCTCATTGTTTTTTAGGTTTTTGGACAAAATAGGAATCAATTCGCAAGTTGTCCTTAGATCCAATAAACGGGACAGTTTTGAAATAAGGCATTTGTATCTGCATTCATTGGCCTTTAATTATAAATATATCTCAACATTATCAACATTTTGTATCTTGTCATAAAAATCAGAATTATTATTTTCAATTTGAAAAAAAAAGTTTATTACAAAAGGAATATTCAAGATTGAAAGAGACGTTGCACTTTGTGCCACACGCGCCTGCTGGTGTTCCAAAAATTGACGCGCCTGCTGAATGATTTTAAATTAACGTTTTGCTTTTTTTTTTCCATTTCAGATTTACACTACAGAATTTAATTTAAAATCATTCTATCATTCCGAAAACGTTGAATCTGAAATCCACACGAGTCCAAACTTGCTCGCCTCCGGCAATGTATCTTAATTTATACGTTTTCTGATCAATATTCAGAATTGCCGCGTAGATTCTTCAAAAAGATTCGCTTATAATCTTAACGTACTTGGCAATTAACACCAGAAAAATTAGAAGACGCCATGTTGCCGAAGTGTCTCGCCACTCATAGAGTTATTCATTCAGTTAATTGTAACTCTTTGTTTAAAAAGTCTTGTTGCCGTGGAACAAAAGTAACGAAATATTAACTTATAAATACAATGTCGCAAATTCTAGCACGGACGGAAATAGCGCCCGTAATGTTAACTAGTCTAATAGCATTTATATTTCTTTGTACTTAAGCTCTTCATTTCAGAGGTTATTTAAGTATTAAGTAAATTTAAACAGTGATCAAATGTAAAGTATTATGATCATTTACAAACTAGGAGTTTGTATAGGCTTGTAAAACGCATTAAAAATATAGAGATAAAAAGATATATAAAACGTAAAATTTGAATATAATACGCACACGTCTATAATATCCATGCTTGATTTTGCAGGAAATTTTTTAAAAAATTTCAAATTCGACTATATTACAAGCCCATAAATTTTCAATATTTTATTTAAAAAATTCCCAAATATTTATTAACATAAATAAAATTTGTAATAAAAAGAAACGAAAACGTCGAATTTGGTAGAAAAAAACTTAAATTTTTAATTCAAAACAAACAATACTGTCAAATTATCAGTCTAAATCACTTTCACTAGAATAAAGCTCATCTATTGTTTGTCGTTTATTCAATGTTTAAAACCACTTTTTTTTTGTACACGAGTATAATACCCACTCTCATTTTTACGGACTAAAATGTGAAAAAAAATGCGTATTATACTCAAGATTTTACGGTACATAAAATATTATTTGATTGTCTTTCATCAAAATGTAACCCGTTAAATACATTTCAAATTAAATGAAAAATATCTCTTTGTACGATAGATATATTATTTAAAACTAAATTCAAATATACATTGTAATGAAGTTAAAATCACTCACTCATTGTTTAAACTTTCACACACCTATAAAATTTTAAATCTCATAAATTTATTTTCAAGAAAAATAGTCTATTTCTGTAGAGATAAAAATGAAACCAGGAGAGATTTTATTTTATAAATGAATGCTCCAAAAAGAATAAGAAACTGAACTGCTAGATATGTGGAATTATTTTCAGCCGAGTATTGCAGTATTTTCCAAATGTAATGAAATATATATTGTCCTCATAATGTTCAAATATTGTTTCCCTGAATGAGAGGAAATGTGTGAAAAGTTATATTTATCCATCATTCAACTTATCTTTTTCTAATGATTAACATTATTATTTGCGATATGAACTCATAATTTAATATTTTGCATTTTATAGCCAGTTGTGCTACGAAAAATTTTGCATGCGTTCGCAAATTTAAGTTTCATTTAATGTAATGTCTACATACTTGTACAATTTTGTTATATATTTTTTAGTTATTCGAACAATATTTATTTATTTAATTTAAATTCATATATTCTCCAATAAAAAATTTAATTATATTCAGTAATTTTTCTAATGGATAAACATTATCATTGGGACTAATATCTTAAATTTTGTAACCTACTACGTTGATAAGTATTTTTACTTTGTTCTACTTTCTTTTAAATATATTTATCTTTTAATATGCATGTGATGTCAAAAACTTCAATTATATCTTCATAATAACGGAAAATTATCGACGGAATCGATACCAATTTAGGAATAACTTAAGAACAATTTAGGAATAACTTAACTTAGAAATAACTTTCTCATCTTAAGCTAATTAGAAATTAGCTTAAGATGAGAGGGACAGGTCTGTTTGCTTTCGTTTCCAAAATTATACCACCCCTCTTAAGAACTCATCAATATCCCACCTAGTCAGTCAGTCAGTCAGTCAGTAAGTCGTCATAGTGGTGAGCAACCTTATAATAGAAGGAATTAGTCCTTCCAATAGATCTTCAAATGGAAAATATATGAGACATATTAATTGTTGGAGAGCAATCAACTTTGCCGAATAAATAGTAAAACTAATTATAATATTTACAAGGACAACATGACTTGCCAAGGGCCGTAAAAAATGGGCAGGAAGGACTTTATAAATACGTTTTCTTTACAGTGCTCGAGGGTTGATACCTCTTCTAGTTAATATGTTTCATTTGTAGATAGGAATATACTTGGATAGAGACCTAGCCGCATTATCGGTCATTACAACCTCACTTGAATAAATGTATGCTTAACTAAGGTGAATTTGTCATTATAAGGCCATTCAACTAATCAAAGATCATTGCTAACTGTCTACATGGAGTATTCAAGGATGTATTTGGACATTAATAATAGCAATGAATTTTTAAGAGGATTTAGAAGTCCCAAAACATACACCAACGGATGCGGACTCGGGCGAAAACACACACACTTTATATATATATATATATATATATATATATATATATACACACACACACACACATATATATATATATATATATATATATATATATATATACACACACACACATATATATATATATATATATATATATATATATATATATATATATATATATATATATATATATATATATATATATATATATCGTTGAAGCCCGATATTGTGACGTCACGCCTTTACAGGGGTGCGCCCGCGGACCAGCTGCATATTTTTCGAGGATTCTAATTCAAGTTCCCACCGAAATTTTTGAACACTCTGGGGGATTAAAAAACGATACCAACAAATGCCACCAGAGTTTTTGACCTGAAAGTTAATCCCAGGCATTGCGGTTTCTCTAGCAAGCTGTAGGGGTAACTGTTTTGGAAAACAGAAACGTCTCCCATCACCGTCTTAAAGCTGTCTTTCTTAGCGATAGCTCTATGCGATTTTGTCAGTTGAATGTAATAAAGTTTCGGCGTTAAGAAGAGCTATCAGTCGATAATCTGCCGACCCCCCCCCCCCCGGTTTTGAGAAAGCAATTTCTAAAAAGACGGCCGCTATCGAAATTTTCAAGCCGAGAGATAGTGAGAGAGTTGGAGAATTTTAGTGGGATGCTGGTTGTGACGCGCCCCGAGTGGACCTGATTTTTAAGCTCCTGCTTGGGACTAGATGGGTCCGGGAGCGTGCGTTGTAAAACCTGCATTTCAATTAACTATTTATGTTGTACCCTTTTAATGTTAAATTTTTTTGTAAATAAATTTCATTGTTAAGTTTCTGCTTGGCCTTTTCATTATAATTAGGACTCTGTCTTTCTTGGTCATGTATTCAATAGTTGTAATTTTAAAAAAGCCTCAGAGATTTGCCTTAACAACCTATTGTGATGCCACAATATAAAGGGCATGAGTCAAAAACAGTGATTTTTAGATATTTGTTAGTGTTGATGAAAAAAAACAATAATCTTTTGACTGGTATAAAAAGATTAAGTCTATCAATTTTGTATACAAAATTACCTTTCTTTGGGCAAAAGACTCAGTTCGAAATTATAGTTCTGCGATTGGTATAAAAGCCAATAACTTGGTATATTTAAATCACTGTTTTTGACTTAAGCCCTTTATACCGGGCTTCAAAGATATACAGCATGATTTTTTGCGCATATTGGTCATCATTCACAGCTATCATGATTAATACTTTGAAGGATGCGAAAAACAAACACAATTTTGTTTGATGATGCTAAAGTTTTCCAATATAGATAACTTTCCCCTATTATTTATTTTTAATATGAGTTTTTTACAGTTTGAATGCATCTATTTCTCAGATACAGTGAAACTTCTCTAAGGCGGTCAGTAATGGTTCCGATAAAAGTGGTTGATTTCAGAGGGTGGCCGGATAGAGAATTTTCACTATATATACCATTATAATCAGCATTTAGATGCTTTAAATATACACTTTGATAAAAATATAGATGTCATATCATATACAGCTAAAATTTAAAGAAAAGACATGAATGAAGAATATCTAGCTCTCAGCCTCGTTGACATTATATTCTCTAACTAACGTACTTCCCCCCTCTCAAATAACACTAATTATAAATGCTCTAATGTTTGCAGTCATATTGCCGAATAGTTACAATACACTGTAATCGCTACCTGTTCAATATTTATGTTTAGATAGCTATGTTTAGATGCCTTGCCCTAAAAAGATAACCATTTCCGGATTCCTTTTCCTCAGAAATAATCACAAACGTACGCAGAAAATACTCGTACGTACAAATACAAACATAATGACATAGTGATGTAATGTACTGTAATAGGAAACATCAGACGAACTTTTTCCATTTAATTCAGTTTAGCAAGACATACAATTACTTATTTTCACTTCGCAACATATTTCCTTTAGGTTCCGAAACTTCATTCTAATTTTAACGTTGCATGTTGAGTTCAGAAGATTTGCTAAATTCCAATCCTAGTCTACCCGTAGAGACTTCAACTCTCTTATGACTATACCTCATCACCCCAGCTACTACGCAATACTTTCGGAAATTGAGAACAATAATTCTGAAAAGCTACCCATCTCTTCTATAAATGTGCATTTTGTATTGTTAGGATGTTTTTATGCCAGTGACCCTCCTTTTGCAGTTTATTATTTTTAAAAGGCGTAATTTCCAAAGAAAATAGAATCGTCCCTTGACTTTCGAATTTGCTATCAATGATTACAGTATTTTTCGGTCCATAACACATATCTCAAATTTATGGGGAGATTTTTAGAAAAGAATATTTTGTATTTTGTAAGGTATATAAAAATATTTTCAATTTGTTACTTAATAAAGATAAAAAATATATAATAAAATTATAGATAATAAATGTATATATATATATAGGTATAATGGTTTAGAAAGCACTTTTAAAGAATCGGATAGACTTGGGTACTTCTTACATTGAAAATAATATTTTTTGAAGAAACATAAGAAAACAAAGTCACCTTGGAAAAAACTGACTTAGGCATTTCTTGTACCAAGCCACACACACACACACACATATATATGAGGCGTTGAAAGACAAAGTGGTGTAAGTCACATTTTCAACTTTTTTCATTTGAGGGCAAATATGTAATCTCCATGTTCAATTTAGAGTTGAATTGTAAATAGCTATTATTTGCAATATTGTAATAACTGTTGTGAATTAGAATAGCTTGATTTTTAGATGTTCCACAATACGTGGGAGGTCTCCAAAGTTATGCCATGCACCATTTCGTTTTCTATTGATAGCATCTGTAAATTGCTTCAGCAGGATTTTTGGCTGGGAACCCTCTTAAAAATTAGTTGCGTTTCCTTGGAACTGCAGTTTCTTTTATTAGTATATTTCGATTCTATAGTACTATATACCGCCCTTTTAAAAAGGACCGGGTATTTTCCCTCCATGGGTCGTGCTAATTGTTTCTTAAATCGCCGTTTTAACATTCTTTTATATTCTTTTGAGATTTTTTAACATTCTTTTGAGTTTGCATTAAAAATAATAATTTGAAGGTTATAAAATTTACATCACGAGAAAGACCATAAAAATCCCTTTAAAATAAAATATTTTTTGAATCTTTCCCTCCATTTTTTGATTTTTGGTGAATTTTTAAAGGTTAAGTTTTAGAATTTAATTTATTAAATGCTGATCAAGTGGTTTCTATTCTTTTTTTGATACTTTAAATTAATTTTGCGTCACGTGCATAGCAACGAAATAAATTGACAGATGAACTATTAAAATACGGTAAAAGATAAAATTTAACCACTAGACTAATTGAGATGGGAGTTGTTTTAACAATTTAATTCAAATTAGTATGTTTTATGGATATTAAACATACAAATTAATTGTATACATTGACCGTTGTATTTAATCTGAATATTTTATTTTACACTATTTTGTCTATAAAAATATTCGTTACGATATTTTCAAAAATATATATTTTTTGGCATTAATTGCATACGTTAACCATTGTATTTAATTTGAATGTACTCCGTAACGAAGCACGGTGTAACGTCACGTGTTTTGTGCGGTTTCCACGAAGAGCCTTCCACAGCTGCAAAATTTTAAAAACACAAGCCATTCGTACCCTTGCATTCTAAGTTTCTATGGGGGGTAACTGTTTGGGAAACAGAAACGTCTCCCATCACCGTCGTAAAGCTGTCTTTCTTAACAATAGCTCTATGCAACTTTGTCACTGGAATGTAACAATGTTTCGGCGTTAAGAAGAGCTGTTAGCCGATAATCTGCCGACCCCCCGGTTTTGGAAAACAATTTCTAAGAAGGCGGCCACCACCGAAGGTTTGAAGCAGAGGGGTACAGAGCGACTGTGTTTTCGGAGAGATTTGCCATGTAACATCGATTTGAGCAGACGTGTTTTTTAGAAGCTCCTTTTTGAGACCATGGGTTTGGGAGCGCGTACACTGTGAATCTGCACTTAAATTAATTTAATATGTTGTAATGGTTTAATGTTTAATTTTTTGTAAATAAATTTCCTCGTTAAGTTTTTGTTTTAAAATTGGCCTTTTCATTATAATTAGGATCTGTCTTTCTTGGTCATGAATTCAGAAATAGTAATTTTAATAATGCCTCAGAGATTAGCCTTAAAAACCTACCGTGATGCCACAACGGGTATTCAGCTTGTTTATTTATATAATATATAATATATATAATATATAATTAAATATTCACTTTATTTTAATATTACCTTCAGACCATAAGCCGCACCCCATTTTTAGGTCGATTTTTTTATGCATAAAGGTGCGTCTTATGGTCCGAAAATTACGGTATGTGCATTGTTTATAGAAAGTTACATTCCGGACTCCTTACTTTTATTTTATTCATTGCCATAATACCAGTCTAGTATCCGACATTTTAGAAATGGGCGTATATCTATGCATCCAGACACGGTAATCGCTACCTTCTCATTTCAATGCGTGCATAATATTTCGTAACTGATAATGTATAATAGCCAGATAGTGATCGATTGTCCTTGACCATAACTAGAATTCATAAAGAGCTCGCGATAAAATTCCGCTCTTGGGACATATTGAAATTTTACATTGTAACTATTACTTCTTTTACAATTCATTAACAATACTTTTGCTCTGTCTGTGACATAAACATCTACCTATTCCCCGATACAAACAAAGAGCAGACACGTGGCAACCGATTTTGTTTGTTGCGTATAATATCGACCGGGGGAGGCGCGCTCTCTGCAGGTGGATTGTTTAACTTTTAACCGTTCGGGAGGAGAATAGTTTGGCTCTGAAAGTATCTCTCTTAATTCTAGACAGGGGTAGTATTCCAAAAGAGTCATTTGAAAAGCATGAATGCCTGTTCAGCTTATTCATTAATGTGCTTCTTTTATTACAAGCGTTACATTTCTCGTACGAACTGACAAAAGAGGTGCATTTATGAATGCATTGATGCTTTTCAGATGACTGAAAATAAGTTCTATCAAATTTAAAAATGGGTTCTTTTTTGTAATGGGTCAAACCTAGAATTTCATGTATACGCGGAAAATTATTTTAGCACTGTTCAAATTCTATGTTTTCCGCCAAAGTCCAGCCGTTTCTCTTAGAAATTCGCTATAAAGACAATTCAATGAGTATAAATCAATTTAGGGCTCGAGGTAGCCTAGTGATAGTGCGTCGGCTTTCGGTGCTGAGAGTCTTCGGATCGAATCCCGACAAGCGCCATTAAATACCTCCGAGTTTAGGCCGGATATGTGCACGTTAAATCCGTAGACCGGAAAATCCATCTATGAGGTCAGAGAGGACGGGAGAGGGTACGATTCCCCCATATGTAGCCATTGGGGTACACGGTCAAAATTGAGGTGGCACTTGGCTAAATAAGTCGTATTTAGAGTCTTATTAGAGTCTTTTTAGAGTCTAAATCAGACTATAATAAGACTCTAAATAAGACTCTAAATAAGAGGCTAAATAAGACTAATAAATAACTCTTTAATTTTTTGTTATTAAAATGTAGCATTTAAAACAATTTATAATACTCCAATTTCTCCTAAGTTTGTCTTTTGAAAAGTAGCTATATAGGTATATATGAGTGTTATTTTTTTTCCTGGTACCGAGGTAACCTAGTGGTAGCACGTCGACTCTCGGTGTTGAGGGTTCTGGGATTGAATTCCGCATAGATCCATTAAATACCTCCGTGTCTAGGCCGGATATGGGGTCCTTTTATGAGGTCAGAGAGGGTGGGACAGGGTACGGGTCTCCCAGATGTCGTCATTGGAGTACTCGGTTAAAATTGAGGTGGCACCTGACTAAATAGGACTCGGACCCTTTTGGTATCACTATAAACCGGAGCCGCACCCCTCAGCCTGCTAGCCTACATGGACCTCGTCTGGAACATTTCCGTCCAGGACGCATTAGAAACAACAACAACGACAGAAATCAATTTAAGTAGTAAAAATATAATCAAATAAAATGGAAATCGTTATAAAATTAAAATGAGCTATAACTATATGTAGATTAACAAGACATGAACTGTTCTAGCATATTTATTTTCTGTAAGGGAAATAATAACTATATACCACATTTAACATGCGACTAAAAAGACGATTCCAGAAATTTCAAACATGATAAACTCTAAGGATCCAATTATATATTTACATATTTATTCATAATTTCATATATTTCTTAGCTATTAAAATATCTGTTATTCTGCTATAAGATTGTTTCTAAATAATAATAATCTATATATATAAAACAGTTCCGCACCTGACTGACTCACTGACTCACTGACATACAACGCACAGACCAAACCGCTGGACCTAAAGGGCTGAAATTTTGCATGGCGATTCTTCTTATGGTGTACGGGTGCACTAAGAAAGATTTTTGAAAAATTCTTCTTAGATTTTTTTAAAATTAAATTTTTAAGCTGTTTTTGTAACTTTTTTAAAGTTACAAAAACAGCTATTAAAATAATAATTTGAGGGTTATAAAATTTATATCACGACAAAGATCATAAAAATCCCTTTAAAATGAAATCTTTTTCGAACCTTTACCTCGATTTTCTGATTTTTGGTGAATTTTTAAAGATTAATTTTTAGAATTTAACAACTAAATAGACAAAAATATTTTTTTCCTTTCTAATGCAGCAGACGATTGGATATTATTCAAAAATAAATAAAGATCTCTTACGACTTTTTTATAAATATATATATATATATATATATATATATATATATATATATATATATATATATATATATATATATATATATATATATATATATATATATATATATAACATCATTTGTATACATTGATCGTCGCATTTATTATATATATATATATATTTTTTTTGGCATTAATTGCATACATTGACTGTTGTATTTAATCTGAATGTACTCCGTAGCGAAGCGCGGATTTTCAGCTAGTTATATACATAAGAAGGTAAACAGTTTTTGCTAAGGAAATTTAGGAACTCTCCTATCCCTCTCTAACATCAATGTGCCTCATACCTAATATCAACCGGCGCACTAAAAACTGTCAGTCAAAACTTTTTAAAGACGAAACTAGCTTAGAGTGATCCAGCATCCTCCCCCCCCCCCCCAATTTTCTCCTAAACTATGATTTCTCTATAATTTCTCTATGATTTCATCAAAACTTCCCAAAAATTCTCCCCAAACTATTCCCAAGTTTTCTTCTAAACTATGATTTCTCTATAATTTCTCTATGATTTCACCAAAACTTCCCTAAAATTCTCCTCAAACTATTCCCCAAGTTTTCTCCTAAACTATGATTTCTCTATAATTTCTCTATGATTTCATGTAAACTTCTCTAAAATTCTTCTCAAATTATTCCCCAAATTTTCTCATAAACTATGATTTCTCTATAATTTCTCTGTGATTTCATCAAAACTTCCCTAATATTCTCCTCAAACTATTCCCCAAGTTTTCTCCTAAACTATGATTTCTCTATAATTTCTCTATGATTTCATCAAAATATCCCTAAAATTCTCCAGTAATTTGTTATTTGGAGAGGTTTGTTTTACAACACTTATACATCAACATTTTATTTGTTTTACAAAATGCCTGTCACTCGGCCACGGGTTCTCCAATACTTCAAAACAAGGGGCTGAAAATTCTGCTGGGCCCGCGTCAAAAAAGTGCTGGGCCCGCGTCAAGATGTAATGCAGTCATAAATTGAACTGAAAGTCACGAGGCACAGTCTGGCGAATCAGCCAGACCAAACCAGAAAAGATGTGTCCGGAGACCAGTGTTGCCAACCTCTACGAAGCGCCTCCCCCTAGCGCCATCTCGAAATCCCCTTGTTTCTCCCTAACACCAACTTGAAATCACCCTAGACCTTCCTAAAAGAAATTCTGGTTCCAAATAGGCATCCTGTTTGAGAGATAAATTGAAATAAATAGAAATACACACTTACATAATGAAATGGAGGTGTATTTACATTTGACATATGTATGGAACTTATAATCTAATAAAACAAAAGTTCCTCATATCTTCGCGGTGAGCCTGCAGCCAGAGTTGTTACTCATTTAGCACCACCCAGGTGGCACTCAAATTTTTTTTCCAAATAAAGCCATAGGTAAAAAAAAAATCTAATAAAACAACGCGTTTCGATTGTACAAAATATTAAAAAATGTTCCCCCCCCCCCACAAAATGCCCCTAAAAAATTGTGACCCCTAAAAACACCCCTTTTTATCTAACTTACCCCCAAATTTAGGGGGAAAACCCCCAAGTTGGCAACACTGCCGGAGACAGTTGTGGCAGGACTAAAACAAACGTCCGCAGAAAACCCCGGGGAATCGGGAACAAAAGAAGAATGTTTACGCAGTGTAACCCTGGGTTGTTATACCCAAATGTTTATGCATAAATATTTATTTGCGGCTTTGTTCATAAATTCATTATCACGCATAAAAAAGGAGAAACGATGAATGATTATATCCAACGTACTGGACTGACAATTATTTTTAACATTTATTATATGGACCTGATTTTTCCTGATTTTATGAATTATGAAACACCATGCAGCTTAAAACGGCAAGAAACGTCTTCTTTGCTAACAGTGGGCAAAGAAAACTTCATGATTCCCTATCTGTGTCTCATCATTTTTATCTGCCGCATTTGTCTACTTTTAGAGTCATTTTTTGTCATTCTGGTACGTTTTGAGCAACTTCAAATTTCTCACGCTAGCCCAAAAATTTCTGTTGTGCATAACGCAACAATAAAACTTTTTTTATTCTTCAACTTCGAACTTTACCTATTACTCCTTATTTTGCGTAAAATATAAAAAATAGAAATAAAAAAAAATAAAAACAAGCATAGACTGCTAAATCACTTTAACATAAAACATATCCTGCAAAGAAAACATTTTCAATAGAGGATAGCGCAGAAGCTTCATATCCCCATAATGAAAAACCAATAAATAATCCAACAGAGATAGATAAAAATAATAATGCAAAAATAGACAAGAAACAAACAGAAATCAAGCACTTTGGGCATCCACGCACCAACAGCAAGATTCTGTATAAGTGCCGGAACTGAACCATAAAACAACAGAGGTAACCGACAGGTCTCTTCTTCAGGGGGCCTAACCATGTGAGTTACCTCAAGGGGAACTTTCTGAATAGGATGAAGGTAAGCCCAAAACACATCCCAAGGCCCCGAGTTCCCCAAGTAAGCAATAAGTCAAAAAGAAAATGAAGAGACAAACACAACTTACAGTATGGGCTCAACGCACCTTACATGCAAGCACACAAAATCCTAATGCAAAATAAAAGATGCATACATACCCCAATTCCGTAAGTGACGGTTATGGCGAAACAGCAGCCAATTCTATCCTAAAAATTACGTCATAGTAACATTACTATAGCGCCACCTCCCATTACAGCCTAACCAAATGAAAACACAAATACTATTCTAAACACCTTTAAAAATTCCTGAGTCTAAATGCCATTTTATTTAAAACTTTTAAATTACCGAAATTTTTAGGGAAATCGTTTTTTCTTAAGTTTTCCTCGAAAATGCTACATGCCTCCAAAAAATCCCCAGCGTTGTTACATATGTTTTTTATTCTGTAAAGTTGTGAGTAAAAATATTATAATAAATTTTTTTCCTTATTTTGCGTGTTTCACTGTTAAGTAGTTGAATTTGTTTTGGCGTTTTTCATAATTAACCGTTCGAGAGTGTACTTTATTATTAAGAGATAAATCTTTCAGATGTCGACTGCACTGTAGAACGTTGTCTTCAAACCAAAGCTGAAACTTGATTATTAATATCAAATGTTTTACAAAGTTTTAAAACTGCCTCTCTTTTTCAAAAGTTTGTCTGTGTAGCTATACATACAATTTCAGAATTCCCTTTATTATGTCTAAGTTGTGTATGTACTACCAGGGCCCAACTTTGACACAATGGGGCCCTGGGCAAAGCAGACTTTGGGGGCCCCCTTCAATGACAGATCCAGAGGGTGGCATGTCCCCCCTCCTCAGGACCAGATTTCCACATGAACATGTGGAACACTCACCCAGGCCTCCCTTAAATCGGGACCAGAAATTGAAAAAAAATTTCGACCGACAAGTCAAAAATTTGAAGAAAATAATGAATATTAATAAGAAGTGTTAATTAATTAATTTCCTTTTTAATGTTAATAGATTCATGAAATTTTTTTTTGAAATTCAAAATAAATCACAGTCTGGAGTTATTACAACTCCGCCCCTCTCACCCCCCACCCCCCTAAAAAAAAAATTAAACCAGAAACGCTTATGGACGTAAGCATGCTTTCACTATAGTGGGTGCACTGTGCTCCACCCAGGATTTTTTTCTGTATCCGCCACTGCACCCCTTTACTATATTAACCAAAAAACAAATTCTCAAAACTATGTACAACTTTATACTAAATTAGGGGGCCCGATAATTTTGGGGGCCCTGGGCAAGTTCCCCACTTGTCCATGCGGAAATCTGGGCCTGTGTACTACGCAAGATGTAAAGGGATTTTATCCTCGTAAAAATTCTTCAAAACGAATACGAAACACCAAAATAAACTTGCCAGAGTTTTAGAAAAAAAATATAATTTTCGATCTAAAGAATCGTCTTTTTTAGCTTTTGTTCTAAGAAAAAAAACGCTTTAAACTACATACCCGATATCTTCCACTCACACTCATTAATAAAAAAATTATTTCAACATTTTTCAAGGTTTGAGCTAACCTTTCAAATAATCAAATAATTCAAAATACATATTCTTGCTTGAAAATCAGCTAACGCTTTCCCCGCTATCTGTTTATACACACGCAAACATATTTTATTAATATATATATATATATATATATATATATATATATATATATATATATATATATATATAGTGCCGTCGCTAGGGAGGTGCAACAGGGGCATCCTCCCAAGGCCCACTTGGAAGGTGGACCCAAAATGCTGTATTTCTTTTATTATTTTCCCAAACTTAATTAATTAAGGGGCCCAAATACAAATTCTTATCCGGGGCACAGGAATGGCTACTTACGGCTTTTTTTCACGTATTGTCCTCTCATTTAATTATTTTTGCCAATTGTTTGATCCACAATTAATTTCCGTTTCTTAAATTTTTATGTTTAATGTTTATGTGTGATAATATTATTTATGTTTAAATTTTCACAACTCTTTGGGTAAGTAATAGATCGATATTTAAGAATTGAAGATCAATTATAACTTAAATTGTCATTTGTATACACAATATTCATTAATATTATTTTATTAATTGTAGTATATTCGTATGCACACGTATAATCACTTCATGACTTATAAATATTTGCCGAAAACCTTTTCGCCGAAAAAGGAAAGAAATTTTTCAATTCAATTCTTCGCACACTTGTTTACAATACTGCGTAATCTTTGATTTAAAAATCTCCTCCATCTATAGGCGCCTAGGACGCACGCGCTTCCTCTCCGTACTATAACTTCCAGAAGGAAGAAAATACCAGGTCGCTGCTGGATTGAGAGAGCGGATGAATTCGCTCACTCCACAAGCTAGCTTTGCGCATGCGCTTTCCGAGAAAGCTAAAATTGCGTAAGGAGCAATGTTTAACTGCCTCTCCATCAAAACAACATTCAGATCCGCACGTGGCTCTGAAGCAGAAGAAAGGAGCGCCCTACTCTCTGGAGAAGTTATCGATTTTTTGAGTTCTAACCGGCAACGTTTTTTAACGTATTACTCGAAATTTTTGAATGAATATTCCATTTCCATGGACTTGTTTGAACAGTTTGTGAAGTATACGACCTGTGACCGGGTTATTCAAAGAATATTTGGTAAATATAGTTCTACACTTGTTGTATAACTATTATTTTGTATTCTTATAAAATTATCTTCAACCTCATAAGGAACTTTTATTTCAAGTGATAGTTAAATTTATGAGGGCTTAACTAAATATCTGAGTTACCAGTTTAGTGCAAAAACAATAAATTTATATTTAGTAATACTCAAATCTAGTAACATTTTCATGAAGTTATCTAAATTATGTTACTGCTAATATATAATTTTATGAAACAGTTGAACGATTCAGTGTTGGCAGATAAAGTATTTATTACTTTAATTACTTAATTGTTTGGATTAAGAATAAACGGAAATATTCTTTAAATATTTCATGAATTGAATATAGATGAAAATAAATATTAAAATCGTACGTAGAAAATATTTTCGTTGGAAGATCATGTTCACGTCTTAAAACTGAACAGTCGTAGTTAAACTATTCTGAAAGTATTCGTGGCTTAAATATTTAATCATGTTTAATTTTCATTCTTCTCTTTATGGAGTTTTAAATAACTTTATATCAATTTCTCTCTAGTTTGAAGTTTTCGACTTTGAAAGATAAACATCTAGACCGTAGCCGTCAATTCATTTACGAATAATTGTTTATACTATGTTAAAATATTAAAATAAATGTTTTTAACAGTTTTTCATTGTATATTGTGTGATGAGGTTTAACACTAAACTTTGTGAATCTAGTATTTGTTAAGAGATGGAACTTAATTCCTTGAAAAAAAAAATTCACGGAAAATGTAGAGGGAATTCTGAAATCAAGTATAATTATTAACATAACATAGAGTAGCATGGAAAGATTGATTCCAGTCTGGATTGTTACAATATTTATGTTTCTATAATAACTGATCTTTGATCTATATCTCGCGTATTTGAAAACGGTGTATACAAGGTGTTTAGTGATAACTTATACGGTACGTGAAGTACTCTTAGTGTTTATAGTTATTGTCTGTTATTCTCATGTATACTCATTAGGAGAATATTTTCTCACGCTGTTTCATTTAAACTTTCTGTTAAAAAGGATTACAAATAATTAAACTTTTAAAAATTTTTATTGAAGAATTCAACAGAGAAATTTAAGGTTAAGCATCGGCGCATGCGCAAATAAAATTGTTTTTGAAAGTATTCTTGATTATTGGGGATATTTATTACTCTGGTAATTCCGCATGCCCTGTAACTTATTACAAATATATGCTTAAGAAATGGATAATTCTTAATTTTTATTATTCTATAATTAATTGAATTTTATTATTTTTCCAATATCAAATAGAAACGCGTTATTTTTATTTCTTTAAGTGGAAATTTAATGGACTGTATGACTATATTTTTAATTAGACTGCTTAATTAAAATAAACTTAAAATATTTTTGTGGAAGTAAATGTTTCCATTTATCGTAATAACCAGGAGATAAAACTGTATATAGTGTGAGTTTCTTAATTGAGGCGCTGAAAGGCAAAGTGGTGTAAGTCACTTTTTCAACTTTTTTCATTTGGGGGCAAATACGTAATCTCCATGTTTAATTTATGGTGGGATTGTAAATAGTTATTATTTGCAATATTGTAATAATTGTTATGAATTATAATTTGTTCAATTTATGATGGAATTTTTAGTAGTTTTTGCAGTTAAACTCTTTTGATTTACACCACTTGACTTACTGACTTACACCACTTTGCTTTTCACCGCCTCAATTGTTAAGTTGGAATTTAGTAGCGAACGTAATATGAAGTTGATGCATGTAAGTTTTTTTTTATTGTTATGTGACATGTCTCCAATGATTTCGATAGCATGTTTCAAGGCAGTGTGATAATTTTCAAGAATTTATAATTTATATAATTTCCCAAAATTTTTGGAAATTGTTTATTTATTATGAAATTATTAATTATTCGTGATATTGTATAAGATGATTTTACTCTTATTTTGAAACAGTGTTTTATTATAAGCACTGTAAGTTGTATTTATTATTCCGTAAATGTTTGCACATAGGATAAGGAAGTTTTCAAAATTGATTAAGAGAAAAGTTTGACGTTCGTCAGTTGAACCATAATTATAATCACTCGAATCATTTCCTCCAATTTCTGTTTATTGTATGTATTAGACTCAACCATTACTCTTCCTTGTTTACAGATCGGTTCGGAAATGTGAAGCAATTTTCTTCAGACAGTTTTTAAATTTAAATAGTTAGAATTAATTTAACCCTTTGCCTAAAGTTTTTGTTTTTAATGCGGGGGCACTTTGTCGTCAGACATTCGCCTTTTTCTTATTTACCGCAATTTAATAGCTACTTTATTATGGGAGCACCATGTAGGTGAGCCAGCATTGCTCCCTATGAGGGGGACAACACGAAAACTTCCAGGCCTTATTCGGGATTTGAACCGAAGCCCACTGCGTGGCAGCTGACGACGCTAACCACTACACCATGCGGGCGGCCCCTCGTCGAATGACATTATGGTACAATAATGCTAAATGTTTCAAGTTATGAATTAGAAGGTTCACTGTCCACACATTTAGAATAATAGTCTAACCTTAAGAATTAATTTTATGCTGATAAAAAAATACTAAAAATTAATGTAATGTGATTTTGAAATCTTATTACTCATGGATTATCGATGTACCTGTATCCAAAAATTAATATTTTATCATCATTCATGTGCGGAATAATATGTAACTAGCTCAATCGATTTTTCCTATTGGTCATCGAGAACGAATTCGTTGCGTCTGGAGAACTTACGTCACTGATGAACATTATACATAGCATTTAAATATGGCGGTATTGGCGGCCTACTCAACTCATGCTTCGAAATTACCTGCATTGTAAAATAAATAAGGCACATATTCCGCCTTATTGTATGTTGGCCTTTAATATTGAGGGAATGTTTATATATACATACAGTGACACTTCTCTGACCGACCACTCAAAACGGCCAGTTCGGGACGGAACCATTACTGTCCGTCAAAGAGAAATCCACCTCTCGGACACCCCTCACAACGGCCACCATTTTTCGGAACCATGACTTAGAGAAGTTTCTATATATATATACAGTGGAATCTCGATCTATCGTTTTGCAAGGGACCGATTGAAATGAACGATAAATGCGGGAAAACGATAGATGCGGAAACATAACAAAGCAATATGATCGTTGGGACTTGATAAAATGAACGACACATACGGAAAAACGAAGGATCCGAAAACGATCGATCGAGATTCCTCTGTATATATATATATATTTCCTGTTGGTGATATCGATGAAATTTAGTTACCATTAAGCTCTTATTTTGATATAACGCTCAACATATTTTGTGTGGATGGAAACATCAATTTCTGACATCATTTTTGACTTTGTTCATTCTTCCGGTTATCGATCTTTCTGGTAATTAATATTCCTATCATTAAAACATACACTGCCTGTTTGTGAGTGAGTCTGGGGGTTAAGTGATTTCCGCTGAATTCTTTCTTTCTAAATGATGATTGGAATGGTGCCAGTTTTCCTTTCGTGTGACCCTCAGCTTCAATAAAACTTCCCCTCTCACTCTGGCTTACGATATTTATAAACCGATTCCATTGCTTCTCACTGAAAGAGCTAAAAACTCGCGCGAAGGTAACAACTCGTTGAGAGAAGTCAAAAATAGGGAGGCTAAGAAAACCACAAATCTGTTCGTTGCATAACTAAGTGCTCTGTTTTTCGCGTAAATTTTGTAACCGTCAGTATTTGCACCTGTGTGTCGCCCTCTTCTTTATTTGTGTAATTTGTATTACATCATCTATCTCACTTTTTTCTGGCGCCTCTTTTTTTTGTGTATGAGAAGTAATTTAATATCAATTAAAAATAGCAAATGTTATCAATATGTGCCTACACTTTGGGAGTATTTTCATCCAAGTTGACCTCGCGGACTAGGTTGCGGAATGCGTTTGGTTGATCTCGGTAGTTTACGTAAGCTGACTAAGCGGGAGAGAATTTCAGTATGAATGCCCCTTAACGGTGTTAGTCTCAATGGAGCAATGAATTCCGTGGAGGTCTGTTTGTCAGAAAGTGTGCCTAGTTTGTTTCTCACGCTGGGAAAAAATGTAGTGGAAATGTAGGAACTCAAATACTCTACGTGAGCAATTGCCGTGCCCCAGAGTTACAATCTCACACATTAAATTGTTTTTATACTTATATGTATAACTTTATTACTTACATGTATAACTTACAAAGAACGACATATAAAATTGAGCAAATGTCATTCAGTTACAAACATTCGGTTGCGTTTGTTTACCCTTGCACACTTCATCGGTGACTAGAGTCATTGATGAACTCTGCAAGTTTGGGGAGCGGAGGGAGAAAATGACGTCATTCAACTCAGACACTCTGCGCGGATATTCAAAATTTTACCTTGCTTCGGCTGTAGAACGCTCCTTTTGGCTGGAGTTTGGCGACAACTCCGGAAAAAAAAATAAGGAATAGTTTTCGCAATGTTTCTTTATTTTGCCATGATTAAAAAAAAAAAAAAATCCCGCGTTCCCCTGAACAGTCCAGGATGTACCCCATGGTGTACGCATACCGCAGGATGAGAACGGTGCATTAGAAGAGAGAGAAATAAAGAAGAAAGTAAAAGAGACCGATTTCACTGATATTGATCCAGGCAATAGATATCATTACGGAGAAACGCTCTCAAACGATCCGGCTGTTGCAACCTGATTAAAGCTTCCCAGTTCGTATTTTCGCGCGGCCTCCTGTTCCAACACTCTCCGTTAAGAGTTTACAGCAATTGGCTACTTGGACTTTTTTTATGCGTATAGATCTTGAGGTGGGTTCCTGGATATTTCTGAACGCAAGGCGAATGAGTTATCGAAATAAATGGAAGGGAAAAGTTTGAAAAAGATAAATAATATATATTTCAATTTAATTCGCTTGGGAATTGCTGTAAGATAGAGTGTTCCTCGAAAATTTTTAGTTGGGTTCAAGGCTTTTTAATGAAATTTCTGTGTAAATATTTAATGAAGTAGAAGTTACCTCATCGTTCGAAATGAATGGTGAGTTCGTCGAAATCTGATATCAGGAAACTGCTGTGAATCTGGATTGGTTTGTTCGGTTGTGGAATAAGATATTGCAAAACATTTATGTACGCCCCCCCCCCCAAAAAAAAAGAAAGAAGGTTTAGATCAGGACCTAGTTGCATTTTAATTGGAACTGACTTTTACACAATTTCAAATTTTTAGTCCTTTTTTGCGGTACATAAATAAATAAATTTTTTATTCAGTTTTTTCCCCGGAACCTTGTATTTAGTCTTGAAATAAAAATATTTAGCTATAGAAAACGTTTCTGGGAAGAATTTTGACAAATATCCCGTATACTCAAGTTAAAATTCACATTGTTCTCACAATATTTTAACATTCGTTATAAATAAGTAGTACCTTAACATGAAAAGAGCTATGTATAAAATCATTGAACTGTATACACACACATTTGTATACATGTATGTGTGTACGCATTTGCGTGTACTATTCTCTTAAAAAGATAAGTCTTTTCGTTGATTCAATCGTGTTTTATGCTTGTATACATGTATATGTAATGAATCAATTTCGGTTTTCCCCTAACTTTTATTTTGATATTTATAACATCGAAACACTTAAAAAGGTTAAGTTTAGAAATTATTCAATAATTTTTACTTTGCTTTAAAAATTTTAAAATTCCTTTAATAGTACATGAATGTTCACCGTCACTTGTTCATCGCAATATTTTTGATAAAATAATTTTCGCCGTTTTAATATTCAGTGGAAAGATGATCGATTGTTAAACACATTCATTTCTATAGGCGTTTGTTTTCAAAACTGTGGGATAACTTTTCGCCTAAATTCGACATTTTGAACTAAAAAATTTGCGAGTTGTTGATTACTTCAGAACTTTCAGTAGGCAAGAAATATTTTACAAAAGTTTTCTTTTCAAAAAATTTTATATAATTAATATCGTTTGTGATTTACTGAGCTTTTACAATTTTTGCTTATATTTTATAAAAAAAAATGATCTGAGACTAAAAAGAAAGTGCGTTATATCATGTTTCCATTGTTTGACACTTTTATTTTAAAAAATTGTGGAAATATGAGGAGAGGCCCTATCGGTGCAGTTTTTGACTATTTATCACAGTGAATAATTTCCCGCGTAATTAGCAATTACTCAGCGCTATTACAAAGAATCTTATTAAAAAGGGTTTTTTTTCCCTCAATTTTTTCGCAGCTTCTCCTTTTAAAGTTGTTTAATTAAAGTAATTACCGTTTGTTTAAAAATTTCATACATAATTTTTTTTAAGCGTGGTTTTGGAAGTCCAGTTTTTCCGATAATTTTGTTGCATGCTTGTTATAATTTTAATTCCGTATTCAGAACTTGGTCGAACTTGTTAAAATGTTTGCCAGAGAACTATTCTTTAAGGCTATTGAAATTAATGCGATGCATGACTGCGATATATTTCTTGTATTATTCAGACAAGAGTAATTTATCTGTATTTTAGGCAGCGGGATATTTAATATCTAAGCATAAATTTTTATGTTAATCTGAGTTTAATGATGTTTTGGGAAAACTGGAAAAGAAGAATATGCGATAATAAATCACTAATTTGAGAGATTAAATTTTCGAAGTATTTTTTAAACTGTATTTAAATGAGAAATACTTGATTATCCGTATGGATATATTTTTAAACATAAAAATAAATAAATTTTAAAAAAAAATGTCTAGTGGGACGAAATTAAAATAAATTTTGAGCGTAATATTTCTATCAAATAAATCTTATGGAAAGTCTTTTAATATCTTCATTGGTAGTTACATCCAAAATAGGTTAAAAAATTATTTCATTTACGTATTTTTTAAGGGGGCATCTATCAGAGTAAAAGAAAAAAAATGATGGTTTTAATACTTTTCTATTCGATGAAAAATATGTATTAATTTAATCTACAATTATTTTACTTCTAAAGATAGCAGCTGGCGTACCGTATCAAAATAAACGCGAGTGTTCAGCGAAATATGTTAGCCTTTAATTTTCACATTTTGTATAGCTTTATATAAATGTATGTAGTTTTGTCGAATTTTTTGTTAATCCCAGTATCCGAAACTGTTAAAACAAAGTTTACCGATGTTTCTGATATCTTTTCTATTATGCACCGCGGTGTGCGAATCAATTAGCATAAGTCGCGAGCAAGCAAACGCATCTTTTTATCAGGTGATCAAGCCCGCTAAGCAGCGAAGTGAAAGCCCTGAACGAGGAGGGAAAAACATGATCGGCATTCAGTTGAAGCGACGATAAGAAAACGTCATCTTTTTGAAGTTCATCGGCATCTTCCCTGCCTACTTTCTCCGATGACTTCACCAAACCCTTTTTCCACTGCTAAATAAAAACCTCTCTTTATTTAAATGTGCTTTGGGTTACCTGATTCCTTTGCTTGCTCAGTCAGCCTTGGCCTGATTTTCTGACTTTCTCTCTCGCTTCTTTTGTTTGTTTGTTTAGCTTTCCCCATGACACGTTTTATTTTATTTTATTTTTTTTATTATTCTGATTAGAGCCTTTCCCCCGCACTTAATCGTTCACGGTCGTTCATTCCTCTTGTTGAGAAGGAACAGTTCAGCTCAACGCGCGTTTGAGGGACGCAAAGTTGATGAACTGTCCTCCACTTGCGTCTTAAATATGAAATCGCTTAATCTTAGAATTGCTGGATTTGGCGGTAAAAAAAATTTATCTTTTAACGCTTTCATTTAAACTTCTGCTTTCTCTGCCTTAATTGTTACACTTAGTTTTAGTAGTCATTTTTATTTATGCTCTATATATACATTATGTTATGAAGGGCTTTCAAAAATGTTTTTTCTTGAATGCGGCTATAGCAGATAGACCTCATAAAGCAATAAGCATGAACAGACGTGAGTTTGTTTGAGTTCTGAAATATTGTAAGACGTTGTCTTAGAAATGTTTTGAGGAAATATTTCTTTTTATGAATGAACTCACTATATCAAATTTCAAAATATTTAAAAAATTATACAAAAATTACTCGTGTGATCAAAAAATGTTAAGTATACTAAATTTAGTGTGGCTTCTGAAAATATTGCGATGTATCAACTATAATGAAATTTTATTTATTGTACAAAAAATAAATTATTTATAACGACGATTTATAAATTTGCGTTCTTTGTTTGTTCTAAAATATGTTCAACTTACGAAAACTCATAAGTTGAGCATAAAGGGTAATCACTTATAGAGAAAATCTAAACATTAGTGATAAAAATGATGTTTTAAATACTTTATATATATATATATATATATATATATATATATATATATAATATCATCGAAGAAAACCCCGTAACCCCATTTCTTGTTAAACGAATGCATTTCAAGATAACCGGATAAGTACTTTTAAGAGTTGTAATTTATTTATTTACGGGCTTTGAAGTTAACAAAGGTACGTATTCCATTTGAAGTAAAAATATATCAACGATGTCAAAGAAAATCCCATGACGAATCTATCTCAAATTAAGGTATCTCAAAACTTCAGTAAGCTTCCTGAGCTATTATTAAACACGAATTCAGATTGCGAATAAATAATGTGGGTCGTTCATTATTAATGGAATATTATAGTTATTTTCATTACTCCAGTACATCCAGAAGTGTGCTTAATTTGCATCTCCATCATTTTATTACACTCGCATGCTCGTACATGTATAATCATCCACACCCATATGCATATATTCGTACAACGAAAAAAGAATATATACATATATATAAAATAAATCATAAATTATAGAGCATATTTTTCTTGTAAAAAAGAAAAAATGTGTTAAATGAATATTTGCTTATTTTAACTTATATTTGCTTATTTCGAGAATTTTTTTTAAAAGTAAAATCCAAAAGAACTGGAAATTTTTAGAAGTTTACTCATGTTTAGTAACAAAGTGTAGAAAAAAAAATTAAAGTGTTGATAGAGTTTTTGTTTATTTTAACGTATTTCAAAGAATTTTTTTTAAAAGTGAAATTAAAAAAAGTGGAAATTTTGGAAAGTTTACGCTTGTTTAGTAATATATTGTAGAAAAAAAAATCAAAGTGTTTATACAGTTTTTGTTTATTTTAACGTATTTTATTAAAAATTAAGTAAAATCTAATGAAAAAACTGGGAATTTTAGGAAGCTTAGACATGTTTAGTCATATATTGTAGCATTTTCTCAGATATTGTTTATGAAAGTTTAATTTCTTCCCTATTTTGTCATGAAACCGCGCAAGTCAAGGTTACAAATTTTAATTAGATTTAACCCATCTGCAAACATCTCTCAAATAAAAAAGATGTCCAATAAATAGGTCATTTCGACTGAAACGGAATCAAAGTACCTTGTTCTGCTCCGAGAGGTCGCTGATAGTAGTGAAAGTGCAACAACCGCTGCCACCGATAAAAACGAAATCGCTGCAAAAAAGGTTCGTAATTTCTTCCGTATATTAGCAAGTACATCGCACTTGGCGACGCATTTGGCGAGCTATTAATACGGCCGAGGTCACGTGACGGGAGAAAACGTAAGAATCGGTTGAATCCTTCCACAGAAGTTGGCATGGTGTTTCATTATGTATTAGTGGTTTACTCAGAGTGGGTTATAGTATTCTCTTGAGTGATCACAGTGCTGTCCAGTTCTGTTGGAAAAAAAATTTTGTAGTGCGGTTCATACTTTGAATCAAAATATATTTTATTTTTTATCCGAGACTTGTTCTTTCATAAATAAAACTTTCTCAACTTGTGCGATATATTCACACTTTGGATTATTTCTTCATGTGATTTCTCTGCATTTAATTCGCATGTAATTGTAAGTATAACACTTTTGATCGTTTTATTTAAAACTTTCAGAGACTGGTATTCTTATCTCAGGTTTTTAAAATATATAGAGAAGTTATATCTAAGATCTTAAATATATTTTTGTTTCTAATTTTTTCTTAGGGGAACTGTAAAAACTATGAGCTGTAGTTAGAACTTATAAGTTTGTTCTTAATATTAACTTACCTGTTATTATTTACAAATGGTAGTCGAATATTAGATCTTATAAAAATATTTTTCATTTGAAAACTAAAAATTAGTTTTCTTTAGGAAGATATTCTTTTTTAAAACATTTGTAGATCTGTTGAATCCAAAAATATGCAATACTTTAGGATGATTATTTTTTCTGATAAATTCTACGATTTTAATAGTGGTCAAGACATGCATTAAAACTGAGGGATTGTATATTGGCGGGAAAATTGAAAAAGCTGACCTTAAACTAACAAATAAATTATGGCCCCGGTATTGACACCATGAGATAAAAGTTATGTGTAATTTGTTAAAATTGCTGTAATGGAAGTTTTGTAAAACCACATTAGATGTAATGCCCATTAGATGCACAAAATAATCTCCAGTTGTTTTCGGTTCTTAATAAATCGTTCTTTTCAGAAATTTAAGAATTGAATTTATTTGCAGTTTGATAGTTTTAATGTAAAAAAATACTGCTTTTTCCCATCATTTATCCCATCATTCTTTACTTTAATGGAGATTTTCTAATATTTTCTAGACATTAAGTAGCTTTTTAGAATTTTCTGATGGGCTTGATCTTGTATTCATAAAACACATATCTATAAATGCAAACGTATTAATGTATATCTAGATAATTAGATATTTAAAACTTTCGTATGATATTAATGCAGTTAAATAAGATAAAATATTGTCTTTTGCATTTTAAAAGTAGAAAGAATTAATTTTGAAATGTTTGTATATTGTTCAAACTTGTGTTAGAAAAAGTTTAAATATGATTTAAGTTTTCTATAGATTAAACAAATTGATTTGAAAAAGTACTGTCAATATCTTATTTAATTTATATTTTTACGAATAATGATTAGTTTTTTTGTGTATCCAGTTGCATTAACTGTATTAATTTTTCACATAAGTTTCCGAAAACAATATTTTCTCCAGTACATCAAATCTGATGTCGATAATTTCTATCATTCTTCAGGGACCATAATTTTCAATTTTGTTTTACGGTATGAAATTCAGATGAATTGATTTTATTTACATTTTCCTACGAGATGAAAAACGTTCATCATGAACTTTCAGCGCATCCTCCGTATTAAACTGTGCGATGTGGCGCGCCCCCTATGCCATGCGCGTGTTGATTTGCCGTCGGAAGTTTCACTTTCGGAATACCCGCTAGTTTAGTGTCCCTCCCTCTTAAGGTTTCTTATGAATCGAAGAAGCAAGGAGGGGGCAGTTAGTGACAGCAATTACTTTTTTTTTAGGGGGGGGATAAATTATGACAAATAGATAATCTTGAAATAAAATATGGATTTTGGTATATGTAAGTGTATATATTCTTTGAGTTAAGTTTGTATATTTTATTAAATGATCGTCCGAAAGAAGTATTTTCTTCCTTTTTTAGTCGAATTCCGATTTCAGTTTTATGTAAGGTGGGTGCCGGAATTTCAAACTACAGGTTATTGGATGTGTAGCATAATTTATATTTAGTATGTTTATAAGTAAATATTTAGAGAATAAAAATAGGTTTATAAGTAAATATTTTTAAAAAATCGTCTGTTGTGTATCTTGTGCAAAAAAAAAAAAAAAAAAAATCTTTTGTTAAACTCAATGATTTCTTTAAAACTTAATAAAAATGATTTTTTAAAACTTTTTTTCGTGCGTAATTTTTAATTTATGATTAAATTTGTATCTCAGTGGAAAAAAATAAGTTTCGCATACAAAACAATTTTACTGTGTTTTGTTAACTAGAATAGAAAAATAAAGATGTGTCATGAATAACAATGAATAGAGTGTGCTTAAAGGTTATGTCTCAAAATATTCTAGGATTATGCTAAATATACTGAACGTGGTCTACTTAAAGGTTTCCCCTTTTGACTAACTTTAACTCTATTTAATTGTGCGTGAAGTTAGTGAAAAAAATCACTTTAATGACTTTTTAGCATCGCTATAGTAGCTTCGTTGACTGAGCATCCATTTGCAGATCAGATGGCCAGTGTCCGAGCACTGCCAGGAATGTATTATATTGGCTCCTGACTATTGGAGATAAACTGTAGCGGACCGTTGTTTGAGAAAAAAATTTACGGGTTGAAAATTTTACCGTAGTAAAAAATTAAGCATGAATTTTATCTAGCTTTACTAGCAAACCCGTTTTATTGGCCTGAAAAAAAAGAGAGCAATTTAAAAGAAATTTGTTTAAAGTAAGACCTCTTCACATCGCTTGTGCAGTTCAGTTTGGTTTTGAGTACCCACCTCTACAGGCAGAAAATCAGTTGAAGATTTATACATATTTTTCATCCACTTATAGTATTAATTTAATTGTTCCTATTTGCAAGAAAAAAATAAGCATAAGATTTACTGATTTTGATAGCTTATTTACCATTAAAATATTTTGACACATTTAATTGGGAGCATATTATAATTCCTGTATGAATACCTTTATTGTAAAGCTAATGTCTAAGTACTCTATTTTTAATATAATTAACTGTTTATAGGTTATATAAGTTACTAAATTGTTAAATAAAATTCATATATCTGATTTTAAAAACCCGTTTTATGATACCTTATATTTTTAAGTTTATTGTGTTTAAACCCAGTTTCGGTCTGTACAACGTATGAATCTTAAAGTGTAGTTCCATAGCAGATGTCTTTTAATGTTTGTAGGTATTATTTACTTCTGCATTATTTTTTTATATGTTTATAACCAGTATTTAAATGAAAATGTCATCTTTAGAAGGCACTGTAATATACGATGTGAAGAATTTTTTTTATCAATTTATTGAAATACATAATGGTTGTTTAGTGTAATTTAAGTCTTATTTTTTGTTGCGGTAAAACAATTCGTTTGTTTAGTCGTTTAATTCTAAGTCCATGTTAGAATTTTTTTAATGTGTAAAATGGCTCGAAGTATTTTGGATTCCGTTTGTGATTCTGACTTTAAAGAACTCGGGATGTGTAACTTAACATGTTTACTCATTCACTAGATTTGGTTTATATATTCCACAAGGTAGTATGTATAAGGCATGAGTTTTCTATAGCAATTAAAATGCATGTTGTAACTTTATACATTTCAATTACTAAAGTTTATTCCTTATGGGATTGAGTATCTTAGTTATCCGTGTGGTCTAGCTAACCATTAGGGATTTTATGTTTTAGACAAAGCATACAAAAGAGCCTTTGCATTAAAAAAAAAGCTTACCACTATAAATATTGTCGGCAGTTATGGCTTAACCCGTTGAATTTTTTTTTTACCGTGCTACAAGGTCGTCGGAAAGTTTACCCTCTTTAACCACTATCTCGTGAGGACTAAGTACGGTGTCCTAGTCAGAAAACTCAAAAATCAACAATCGTAACAGCTGGGAAAGGACAAAAAATTGCCTCCTTAGTTATACTAGAAATTTGAATATCGATATTTTCCCCATCCAAAATACGATTTTACTTCGTCAGCCCCCCCCCCCCAAAAAAAAAAAAAAAAAAAAAAACATCCACTTCCATGTAAGCCGCGGATGGATAGATTTTTAAATTTGCGCGAAGATAAATAATTCTAATTAAAAACTACTCTATGGTATGTATATCTATAAATAGTAACTCTTAAAAAAATTTTAAAGATCGTTAAATAGTTTATTTTGATCAAAAATAATTTATAGACTTACTGTGGTTTTGCTAGTTTAAATAAGAATAAAATAACCTTTCATTGAGAAAGATATCTAAATTTTCTTCTTATAGTTGTGCTAAGAAAAAAGTCCGTTAATTTGATGTCAAAAAATTAAAATGAAGCGATCTGGATAAATATTGCCGTCACTTATGAATCAGTAGATGTACTTATTGCTTTTAATAAACACGATATAAAGTAGATGTAGTTTTTAAAAGTAAAGCTCTACACTTTTCTTTATACATTTAAAACTTAAAGCTTATCCTTTCTTTCAAAGCTCTCATAATTATTTTTTTAATTATCAGACTAATATTTTCTTGTATGATATTTTTCACTTGTTCTTCGTTCATTTTTTATCATAGTTTACTTCAAGAAAATTTATGATTTTTATTATTTCTTTGCAGAAATGTCTTTGACTTCAAAATGATGATAACGGCCACGGAGCCCGCTCAAAACAAACCTAGACTGATAGAATTACCGTCATCCTCACCGCCGTATAGTTCCAGTAGCTTCACCATTAATAGTCCACAACCTTTGTATTCATCACTTAGTCCAAACAGCAACAGCATGTCACCCAATCCCTATCCAACATCCAATGCCCCGACGTCTGTCGCGTGGAGTAATCCCATTGAATGTCCAGTTGATCTCACTGCAGCTCTTAAGGCTAAAGACATTTTTCCAGCTAGAAAGCAGAGAGAATTTATTCCGGATTCGAAGAAGGACGAAAGTTATTGGGATAGACGTCGACGCAACAATGAAGCTGCTAAGAGGTCCAGGGAAAAAAGGAGACTGAATGATATGGTACTTGAGACACGTATGCTGGAGCTTACGAAGGAAAATGCTTTGTTGAGGGCTGAAATAGTAGCTTTGAGGGAGAAGTTCTCATTGCCTCATCAGCCTCTTGTTAATCCTGAACAAATACATCTTCATTTACCCTGTCCACAAGTCGAAGTTAGAAATCGACGAAGTAAATTGTTGAGCACTTTATTACCTGGTCAAGAAAATCCTGTGATGGCCGGATCACCAGGAGTCGTTAATCATCCTCAATCTAATGGTAATATACCAGAACACCAACTGCATCACATGATGCCCCCTCTGCATATGATTGACCCAGCTCAATGGCAAGAATGTCACGAAAATGCTCTCAAAGAATCTCATCACCACCACCAAGCTATGCTATTAAACCATCAGCAGCAGCAACAACAATTACACCAACAGGTTATCCAACGTTTGACCGCGAATGGCAATGTCAGGCAGGAGGATTTTGAACACAATAACCGTCGAAGTCCGCCAGTATTGACATCTCCAAGAGCTTCCCCTAATGCTGATGAATCTTGCTCATGGTCATCGTCCGATGAACCCATCCAAGTTCAAATTCACCCGCAATACTGTCTACCGCATAAACTACGCCATAAGACCCTTATCTCGGACAAAGATAATTACGTGACCAATTACCCTGACAGTGGTCGCAGCAGCGGTCGGGAAGATACTTCCTCTGATGGGGACAGTAGCACAGGCGGAGGAAAAGAGAGCCCGATTCACAAAATGGATCAAGACTCTTCGCCAGAGCCAGGTCCCCCGCGAAAAATTCCCAGGTTATCCCGGCGAAACAAAGTGGCCAATTCAGACCTTCAAGTAGAAAACTTACATTTAAAATATGAACTCAAAAAGCTTGCGTCAGAAGTTGCTGGTCTTAAAGACATGCTTCTGTGTAACAGGCCATCATCCATAGAAATTCCCAACAATATGGAGCCTGCAACACCACCTCACAGTAACAGAACATCTCCTAACATTGTTGAATCCCAAGAATCCCATATCGTAGTTGACAGAGATTGAAATCCTATCATACAATTAGGGCTTAAAAACTTTTTAAGTCTAACTTCCTTAAGCAAAAAAACTTGGGTGAACATTAACTTCTCCTCCGAGCTTAAGTGAATATTAATCTGTGTACATTACTTTTAGTTGAGCAGAAAATCTGAAACGTGTTATCTCGTACAGAAGAACTCCAAGCTCCTTTGTCATGTAATATGACAGTATAGTTATACTGAGAATGGTTAGCAAAAAGCTATAGAAAACTTTTCCTTACAGGAATGCTTTCCATTATGGATTTTAGCAGCAATCTTAGGCAGTCAGTTTTCAACTTCAATAAGATTGGCTCGGTTGGAGAGTTTCTTGTATATTGTCTTGCAGTTTCACCAAATGTAATTGAAACTTTAGTTCTTTGTGCCAAATTCTTAAGCAGGAACTTAAAAGGTGTCTGAACTGAAATGTAATATGATGAGTCACTAATGTCCTGTAATCAAGAAAAATTCTTTTATAGTCACCGTTGGAATTCAAAATGGTGCAGCACTTGTAATGCACTATGATTTATGAAGTATAATCATTCAAATGTAATAGAGATCCTGTATGTCCCAGATTTACGTTTAAATTTTTATGTGTTGAAACTGGAATTGAAAATTTTCTTATTAGAAAAATTCTTTTAATTCTACAAATTAAAATTTAATTTTGTAATTAAAAAATATTAGAAAATTTACTTAAGAATCAGTTTTTACAATGTATAAAAATGATTGTAATGATATCACATTGCTCAACTGGACTAATTATTAGAGCTTTATGAACCAACAGTATTTTAAACTAAACTATTCCATTTGCTAATGTAATTTTGCAACTTGGGAACAAATACTTGTTAAGTGAATGATGTTTCTTAAAAATTATCCATTCTATTTTAATATTTACAGTGTGATTTCTGTCTATTATTTTTTGTGTTTGCCAATTCTCGCTGGAAATAGTGGAAATAATTTCCATTCGTTATAAATCTAATTTAGTTTTTATTCATAGCTTCCTGTTACTTTTCAATTTATGTGAACATGGTAAAAAAGCTTTAAAATTTGTGTTAGAAGTTTTGATTTTTTTTTTGTAGTAGTTCATACTAAAGTTTGTATTTATAAAGTTCTGTTTTGTGTTTAGTTGAAGTTCTTCAGAAAATTAGGTAAACTATTTATCCATCCCCCCGTTATCCATTAACAATAAGAATCCGGGAAAAAAAAAGTTTTTTAACTTGCTCATTGAGCAAAAATTTGAATTTCAATTCTAAATATAATGTCAAGCATGAAAAGTTTTATAGTTAAATTGAGCAAGAGATTTTCCAATAGATATTGCTTAATTTTTGAATTTTAATACATTATAGAGATAAACCCTGTAAGATCGTAGATAGTTATCTCGAGTGTTCAAATGTAAATTCTGTGCATGTGAAGATGTATTGCATGGATATTTATTCTCATCTATAACTGAATTTGACTTAGAATGGCCTCAAAATGTTTAATTTTTGGTAAAAAAAAATGTCCCCTAAGTTAACAGTGTATTACACACTCGTTGTGTAAAAAATATAAAAGTACAGCGTTAAGTTCCGATTTGTGCGAGTACTGAGCTGTTTGCATTTAATATATATTTTTTACTTTGAAATTTATTACTTATAAAAGTGTAGTAAAATAGCAGCGGTTTTCAACCTTTGCATTTGATAAAGTTGCAGTTTAAAAGTTTACTGTGATGATAAATAAATAAGAGATTTTTGCATTCGGTTTTCTCTTAACTTTATCATTTAAAAAAATAATGACATGCAACGTTCACGTTGTATCGTTAATTTTTTTTTCTGGGTACAAATAAAGTGAAATCGCATTTTTCACGAATATGACAATCATGTGAAATGTCACGATGAAATTTCTTTCGGATTTTAAGAAATTAATTGTAGGATCGAGAACGGTGTTTATTTAACGAGCATTTAGCCAAATAACAACGACATTTGCGTCTGTTATTTTTGTAGATAATTTGTTGAGATACAAAAATATTGTATTTTACTTTTGTAATTTAAATCTCTTGAAACACAGTTCTAAATCAAGAGACTGTTTCTTTTAAAGTTCCTAAATTTTAAGTTTTTTTTATAATTTTTATTGTATAATTCACCAAAAGTTGACAATCGCTGCATTTGTGGGACTCGAACAGTTTTTGTTTTATTTATAGTTGTTTTTGTAAATGATTTTTCATCCATTACTGCAACAATTATATTTATTTTTTCATAACTTTTCTTATGCCTAGTCTAGATAACCTGCAACGTAAGGAAAGCCTTGAACACACAGTATTTGTAATAACAATTCTCCCTGTTTCAATGGCTCTATTTGTATGTGGTTCTACTCATTCACTTGGATTGTTCAATTATCTATATTTTTCTTCATTCACAGTTATGTCGTCTATGTTGTATCAAGTGTTTGGCTTGTAAAAATCCATTCATTTTATTTTCTCATGTGGAAAAAAATTCAAAATGTGAAGTGATGTTGAGTAAATAAAGTATTTTATTAATGTTACAAATACGTTTCTTTTATTGCACGGTTGTTTTCTTTTTTTACGTTACTTTAAAAATAAGTATTGGAACTATTAACAAAGTATGAAAACTTTGCTTAAAAATAAGCATTGAAACTAATAACAAAGTATGAAAAATTTGCTTAAAAATAAATATTGAAACTATTAACAAAGTATGAAAACTTTGCTTAAAAGTCAGTATTGAAACTAATAACAAAGTATGAAAACTTTGCTTAAAAATAAATATTGAAACTTTTAACAAAGTATGAAAACTTTGCTTAAAAATCAGCATTGAAACTATTAACAAAGTATGAAAACTTTGCTTAAAAATCAGTATTGAAACTAATAACAAAGTATGAAAACTTTGCTTAAAAATAAATATTGAAACTATTAACAAAGTATGAAAACTTTGCTTAAAAATAAGTATTGAAACTAATAACAAAGTATGAAAACTTTGCTTAAAAATAAATATTGAAACTATTAACAAAGTATGAAAACTTTGCTTAAAAATCAGCATTGAAACTATTAACAAAGTATGAAAACTTTGCTTAAAAATGAGTATTGAAACTATTAACAAAGTACGAAAACTTTGCTGTAAGTTGATTGGTATCGTAATATTTTCTTAAAGGCTGAATTGCAAAGAACTGTCAATTGTTCCTATAACTGTCCTTTTTAAAGTTTAATTTAAAGAATTGGTCAAGGTGAAGCGAAAAAAATTTTTTTTCCGAATGAAATTCATATTTTGCACATTTTTTTTCTTTATAGTGATTAATTTTTTTCAAGTTATTAGCTCTTATAATATTTTAAATATTTTCGAGCATTATTAATTTGATATATTTCGCAGGTATAACAGTTTTTTTATAGAGGTATATTTAGAGAGAAAAGGAATATTTTCTTGCGAAATATCCCATCTTATTGCTGTGAAATCGGCAGAGTTGACAGAAAAATATGATAGTTTCAGGTAGAGAATTATTTTATTTCAGGGTACTGCTATATATGTTAAAAATTTAATGAAAAGGGGAAACCAGCGAATACCTTTGAAATTAAAATTTCTATCTTTTTTAAAGTTCTTTATGAACAGGATGTGTTGCAAACTAAAACAGTTCACCTGTTTACGAGAACGTGAAATGTCGTTCCTTTATGACAGAACTGATGAAACTTAATTTTCGAGATATCAAATTAGTTTTAGTATCCATTCTAATTAAATATGGGAACGGGATCAGGGCAGTGAAGCAACGAATGAAATACCACACAACTAATGAAACTGGAATTATCAATATCCGATATTCTTAGGCTTGGGCAGTATCATAGTTGACCGATAGCCATGTTCTCGAAATTTCTACATATTTCAGTCGATAAAGTGTTAAAAGGGAAATATTCACTTTAAATTGGTAAAATGAAGTTTATCGTAAAAATTTAGAATTCTTAGAGTTTGATGGTTCTAAATTTTAACACTATTACAAAATAAGGATTGTTATAAACTACAATAGAAAATTTGATGGTATGCTTCATTAGAGTGGAGATATAATTACACCTGAATCTACACTGAGGGAAAACTCATGTCATATTAATTAATTATACTGTTATTTCTATGGTGCCCGGTATAAAGGGATTAAGTCAAAAACAGTGATTTAATCCTTCAGCGGGGTCGCCAATTTTTGGAACACCAGCAGGCGCGCAAAGCACAAAGTGCAACGTCTCTTTCAACCTTGATTATTCCCTTTGCAATAAACTTTTTTTTAAAATTGAAAATAATAAT
Source organism: Dolomedes plantarius (assembly GCA_907164885.2). Taxonomy (NCBI): domain Eukaryota; kingdom Metazoa; phylum Arthropoda; class Arachnida; order Araneae; family Dolomedidae; genus Dolomedes; species Dolomedes plantarius. Next base: position 163,331,446 of record OU015493.1, on the reverse strand, counting down.
TCTGCATTTTACAACGTATGACAAGATATAAAATGTTGATAATATCGAGATATATTTATAATTGAAGGCCAAAGAATTCAGATACAATAGCCTTATTTCAAAACTGTATGGTTTAATGCATCTAAGGACAACTTGCGAATCTAAATCGCTGGTTTACCACGGCTAAATATACAAAGTTATTGGCTTTTATACCAATCGTAGAACAATAATTTTGACTTGAGTCTTTTGTATAAAGAAATGTAATTTTGTATACAAAATTGATATAGTCTTAAGCCTTTTATACAAGATTTTCTTTTATCAATACTAACAAATATCTAAAAGTAAATATTTTTGACTTAAGCCCTTTATACCAGACACCAGAAATTTGCTTTCAATGAGTAAAATAAACATAATTTATTCTGATGTATAAGGTTAATCTATATATATAAAACAGTTCCGTAACTGACTGACTCACTGACTGACTGACATACAACGCACAGACCAAACCGCTGGACCTATAGGGCTGAAATTTTGCATGGCAATTTTTCTTATAGTGTAGGGGTGCACTAAGAAATAATTTTGAAAAATTCTTCTTAGATTTTTTAAAAGTAAATTTTTAAGCTGTTTTAGTGACTTTTTTTAAGTTCGCATTTAAAATAATAATTTGAGGGTTATGAAATTTATATGACGAGAAAGATCATAAAAATTCCTTTTAAAGGAAATCTTTTTCGAATCTTTACCTCCATTTTCTGATTTTTGGGGAATTTTTAAAAATTAAATTTTAGAATTTAATTTATTAAATGCTGATCACGTGATTTCTTTTTCTAGTACTTTAAATAAGTTTATCGTCACGTCCATAACAACGAAATAGACAAAAAAATATTTTTTTTCCCTCGCTAATGCGGCAGACGATTGGACATTATCCAAAAAAAATATTAAAATACAGTAAAAGAAATGTTCCTCAAACTGTACTATATTAACTGTACTATATTCTTTAGTATGTTCTATTAGATTTAATTTGAATATTTCCTTCTACATTATTTTGTCTGTAAAAATATCCCTTACGATTTTTTTTATAAATATATGTTTTTTGTTTTACATCAATTGTATACATTGATCGTCGTATTTATTATAAATTGGATAAGTGAGACCCAGTCGCGTGAATATATATATATATATATATATATATATATATATATATATATATATATATTGGCATTAATTGTATAAATTGACCGTTGTATTTAATATGAATGTACTCCGTAGCGAAGTGCGGATTTTCAGCTAGTCTGAATATAAGTAACTAATTCAAACCTATGTTATACAGATAAAATTAAACTCGATGCGCTCAAAAATATCTCTTGCGATTTTTTTATAAATATATCTTTTTATTTTTTTACATCAACTGTATACATTGATCGTCGTATTTATTATTTATATATATATATATATATATATATATATATATATATATATATATATATATATATATATATATATATATATATATATGTATAATACGAATATTTAGTAATTTTAATTACTTCAATGACTATTTCAAGAAGCAAAAAAACACACATAAAAATGACAAGCAATTTTATTTACCGGCATAAATAATGGGGATGATAGTTGAAAAAATAGTACGCTATCTGTGTAAGACGACAATTAAGAAATAAAATGTTAATATATAAATAAGTATCCAACATAAGTGAATGCAAAACGTAGCGAACTCTCAAGAAATTTTGCATTTTAAACGCTTTCCAAAGCACTTTGTGGTGAAATCGAAAATTAAAAAACAAATTCAGAAAATTTTAAAAATAAGATAGATAAGAAAATTTGGAAACCCTAAAAAATAATTTGAAGAACATTAAATTTTAAACTATTAACTTAGCCCCCAGAAAAAAAACTATGAATTTACCTTTACCTAAAACTCATTCCACAAGAACATCGCTTTAGCGTAAGTTTAAATTTCGCGTCTGAAGTTTTTCCTGATTTTTTTACTAATGGCAATATTTTTCATTAAACGGTAGAATACTGAAGAGTTGTTATCCTATCAAATAAAAAATGCAGGTTTAAAATTGAATGCGGAACTTTATCTTGAGAGACTTATTTGCTTTACTGTTCAACGATAAATAAATTCAGAAATTTTCCCATGCGTTTGATTTTAACTTTTGAGTAGTAAGTTTGAAGTTTATGTGAAGTTGGAAGTTATCTGTAGGAATTTGTGCAATAGCTGCAAAACATTTCCCCAATAAAATTCTTTAATCATCTTTCTGGTGTTTCAGTACTTAAGTCGAAAGTACAATTAATTAGATTCAGTGAAAACAACATTAATTTCCTTCTTATAAAAACTGGAAACGAATTTATTTCTTGTTTTAAAACTATAACACAAGTACCATACTAAAGATCTTTGCAGATCAATGAAAACAACACTATTTTTGGAAGAAATCATGTGAAAAAATTCTATATACCAGTGGTTCTCAACCTTGGGGGGGGGGGGGGGTAAGTGCCCCTCTGGGAATGAGTAAGAGTTATTCAGCCGGGTACGCAGATGGTCAGCAAAAAATATGTCTAGAACGTATTTTAACAAGAGCTGTGAAAACGAAAATTAAATTCAGCGATTAGATATATGAAAGTTAATGTAAATTTGTTACTTTGTGATATATTATTTTATGATTGCAGTGAGATAATGATTTAAACAACATAGAGCCATCGTGTTGTTTACTGTTCATGTAAGTTCATTTCATAGTCGGCGCTGCTAGAATCCGGCCTTTGCTTGGCTTCCTCGGCGCACTACTGCAGCACACTCACAAAGTTGTAGCTAGCGCATGCGCCTTGGTCGTTGTCAACCCTCACATTTTGATATTTCAAAATTTGTGTACTAAAATTTGTGTACAGTCTCCTCCTCTCCCGATAACCGTCGCTTTTGACACTTTCCACCCCTCATGAAAAAAGAACTGCTCCTGAGCGACCACTTTCTGAGGGATCTTCTCTTCGGAGGTGACCAGTAGGTTTGTTTCAGACCTGGGGGGATGGGGGTGTGTCTGAAGGTCATCCACAGGGGGGGGGGCTAAACATGAAATGGTTGAGATCACTGCTATAAACAAAGTTTAATTTTAACTGTTTACTGTGTACGTATAAAATCAATGAGATCTTTGCAAACATATGATCAAAAATTGTTGCATTTTTATGATTAAACGATTTTTCTCTTCATAAGCAATTTCAAAGGGCTTTGTGAATCGCAATTTCATTCAGCTAATTAAGAACTTATTAATATGAATAAAAGAAACTAATTTAACACTTTGACATACTTATAAAATTAAACTCGATGCGATCAAAAAATATTATTAAATATATCTGAAACTAACATTCAGTTACGGAAGCCTTACAAAAAAACAGAAAATTTATACTACTAAATATATTTCACACTTTTAATACTGAAAATACATAACTATAATATTTCTTTTAAAGGCGCACTAAAAGCGAATAAAATTTGATCGACCTAGAATTCTTGTCTCAGAGACGTCTATATATACTATGGCATAATAAACAAATGACGTATCCCAGACGTCTCTGTAAGTCACAGGGTTAATATAACTTACCCCAAACTAGTATAGCAGGAACCTTTTCTCTGGGCAAGGACCGAGTAAGGCATCTCTCGTTCACGGGTAATAGTTACCTCGTCTGTCAACCTTGTGCCGAATGTAGGGAATATGCATAAATTTATATTAAAAAATAATGTAGTAATTGATACTCCGTGTCTCCAGACCTCAGTTTTTCAGTGACCATATGGGTTTATAGTTTTTTTTTTTTCAAAAATGTATCAAAATCTGGGTTTTTCCCTTGCAATTAAAAAAAAACAGCAAAAAGTCTTTATAATTATGTTGCTAAGCCGATTCTTTGGGCAGTCCGCGAGAGAAAACGACTGCATCAATTTACTTCATTTTGGTCTTAAGCGAAAGATTTTATCCTATAGATGTGTCAAATTTGGTTTTTGTAACCGCAATTTCTAATAATTAGCGATAATTTACAATTAGAAATTGCTTTTTGCGAATGCTCAGTGAGATGTTTAAATCTGGTTTTAGATATTCACTAAGCACGAGGCCGCATAAACACATTAAATTGTTTCTGCGCATGCTCAGTGACATGTTTAAATCTGGCTATGGATACCTACTAAGCACGAGTCCGCATAACAGGTTAATTTGTTTATTCCGAGCAATCTCTCTAGCTCTCTCTCTCTCCGCTATTTTGACACCCCTGTTTCAAAGGAATTTTTATGATCTTTCTCGTGATATAAATTTTATAATCCCCAGATTATTATTTTAAATGCAAACTTAAAAAAAGTTACTAAAACAGCTTAAAAATTTTATTTAAAAAAATCTAAGAATTTTTCAAAAATCTTTCTTTGTGTACCCCTACACTATAAGAAGAATCGGCATGCAAAATTTCATTATAAATTTTATTAAAGATAACTATAGGAATCATAAAATTAATCTGATATTTGCCATTGAATTTGAGAAACTAATGCATCAATATCTGGATCAATTGAAGTGGTCGCAATTCTCAGGGGGATTTTAAGATGTTCATCCGATATTTTGCTTCAAATTTGACTCTTAGTGTGCTTCACTCTTGTGCATACTAATTTTAATATAATTACAAATATGAAATATAAAATCTGTAAAAACTTCACATTTCATTTTTGTTATGAAATTAATATACAGAAATTACACACGGAATTTTGTATAGAATTAAATATATTTCAAATGATCTGTTGTCGATTTGTTGAACGAACAAAGCTGGATCTGTAATGGCTGCCTGCTATCATCGTCGGGGCGGGCTATTGATAATTTTTTCGCTTTGAGCTCTCTTTCTGGTCCGCACTAATACTTGCTTTGGGACGCGGGTTGGACACCACTGCTTTAAAAGCTATTGCCGGCTAGTGCAAAATTTCAGCCCTTTAGGTCCAGCGGTTTGGTCTGTATGTTGTATGTCAGTCAGTCAGTTACGGAAGTGTTATATATATATAGATTAGAAGTGAAAATTATTTTTATTAATGAAAATTTTTCTATTTTTTATAGAGCTTACATAACTAAAAGTTAACTAACTAACCAGTGGCGCAACAATCCATTGTGGGTCAAGACGGTACTGCCCATCTCCGCTTTCTTGACCGTGGGCTTGGGGTGCCGTACAGCATATATCTCGGGCAGGTGGTCAGCACCCAGAGTTAGTTCCCAAGCATGTTTGGTCTTCATTTTATCGACCCACTCAAAAAGGATAAATGGCTGAGTCGACCTTCCTAACTAAATGTTAGTTTGAGATTTATTAAATAATATTTTTGAGCGCATGGAGTCTAATTTTATCTGTATAACATAGGTTTGAATTAGCTACTTATATTCAAACTAGTTGAAAACCCGCACTTCGCTACGGAGTACATTCATATTAAATACAACGGTCAATTTATGCAATTAATGCCAATATATGTATATATATATATATATATATATATATATATATATAATGTAGGTCAGGAATCAGCTGGCTAAGCAGGATAATACAAAAACCACAACATTTATTTAAAAGTTCTTGGACGACACATGTACACATTTACATTTATAAAATAGGCCAATATAGCATTAAGTATTGAAGCTTGCCTCTTTTAAAACAGTAAAAGCCGTCGTTTAAACCTGCACTTGACATTACACCCAAGTCCGTCTTATCAGCACTCGTTCTGCACTCAGTCCGCTGGTTCTGGCTGTTCGGCTCGCTCTGTTCACGATCTGCCTTCGTTCCGCCGCCCCTGCTTCTTCTCGCTGCTGCTTCTTCTTAAATGGAGCGAAAGCTTCCCATCAGCATGATGTCACGGGCGAGTAAATTATGAATAATGAGGAGGGGAAATGTAGCTCACTATACAATAATAAATACGACGATCAATGTATACAATTGATGTAAAAAAAAACAAAAAACTATATTTATAAAAAAATCGTAAGGGATATTTTTACAGACAAAATAATGTAGAAGGAAATATTCAAATTAAATCTAATAGGACATACTGTGAGATTTCCCCTCCTCATGGCCCAGCGGCGGAATGCGAAAAGAATAGTTCCCCCGGCCGAGGGTCACTTACAAAAGGATTTAGAGAAATTACGCATTTGGAATTTTTCCCCCTCTAGAAAACTTATTAGCTATGTGTGCCAGAGAAGGATAGATGATGAGGCCAACATTTCGGTCCACTGTTGATGGGTTCGCTGAGGGTGTATTTATTCCGGTGAGCCAAAAGTTGGTAAAAACTTTAAAAATTCATAAAAAAGAAAGAAATTATGATAAAGAAGTGCAGTTTGCTAGAAAGGGTTAACAAGGAAGTAGGATTTTTTTAGCAGCAAAATAAAAATTTTAAAAAGTCACTTGTCCAGCTTTGCAATACTAAACCTCATGACACTGCTAAACCGATTCCGCCGCCATATTATTCATAAAGGTTTCCACCGCAGTAATGCGGCCCTCCGCCAACGAGAGTCTTCCACTTCGCGGCCGATCATCCAAATCCTCGTGTATCACCGTCTTTTATTGCAAGATTGATTTGCATAATTCTGCTGAATCTCTCGCATGTCAGCGCCATCTACCGGTGACTTCTGAAACTTTTTAAACTTTTAAAACCTTTTTAAAAAATTAAAAAAGTTTTTATACTTTTTTGGAATGCTAAAAAAACCCGACTTCCTTTGTGAGACCTTTCTTGCAAACCGCACTTCTTTACCATGATTTCTTCCTTTTTATGAATTTTTAAAGTTTTTACTAACTTTTGCCTCACCCTATATGAGTTCCGTGCTTAACTATTTCTTTTTCTGTCATCGAATACAAGCATCTGTGGTGTAACCTTTGTAAAGGACCCTTTACAAAAGTTTACCCTGCTGTGGAAAGAGTTTTCGACTCGCAAGCGAGGAGCGACTTGACAATAGCGAGGCGCCCCGATGTCTACAGCGACGACACTATATCACAAAAGACTAACAAAGGCAGACCATCCCCCTGATGAGACGACTTAATGACCCAACGTGCGGTGAAGAAATAAATAACAAGCACCGTTTTGCACACGGCCTAGGCGGACCAGCCTATCCGAATCAAGCTTGAGAGACGGAGGATGTTACAGATCCCGCCAGGGGAAAAAGTGTTAAAAACGGATGCCGGAGATTTTTTAGAGAAGAGACGAGTTTCGAAGCCTGAGTTTAGGAGTGATAGCTGATCTCCTAGCTCCAGTCACTTTGAGTGACTTCGACATTTTTGGAGGCTCAGCCCCCCTGTGTGAAGAAGACCTTTTTCTCGCTGAGAAGGGTCATTTGGAGATCAAAACCTGATCTTTAGTATTTTCGAAGCAGCTAGCTTCTTTGGTGAGAACGTGGGACGAACCGTCCACTACTCTGATAATTAGACCACACTGCGTCTGGAGTTCGAGTTCGCCTCATTCCAGCCTGTTCCGACGAGTGGAATCCATTCCCAGCAACTGAGACTTCTGCAATTAGAGTTTTATTGCCTGAAGGCCCGATCTACGATCCGTAGCGACAGATCAGCCAGCCAGCTGAACGGACAATCTTTAGCGTGCATCGCAGACTTCAAAGGACATAATTAATGTAAAGTGTATGTTCCAGAACACGACCTAATCGTGAAGTATCTAATCCAGAATCTCTAATAAACTGATATTCATTGTAAAAAGTTCTTATTAGTAAGCTGTTTATCACTAAACATAACCGGTGTGACGCTACCTAGTGTGTCGGCTTTGACACCAAGCACGGAATATGTTACAATACTAAAGAATATAGTACAGTTAATATAGTACAGTTTGAGGAACATTTCTTTTACTGTATTTTAATATTTTTTTGGATAATGTCCAATCGTCTGCTGCATTAGCAAAGGAAAAAAAATTTTTTTTGCCTATTTCGTTGTTATCCATGTGACGATAAACTTATTTTAAGTACTAGAAAAAGAAATCACGTGATCAGCATTTAATAAATTAAATTCTAAAATTTAATCTTTAAAAATTCACCAAAAATCAGAAAATGGAGGTAAAGATTCCAAAAAGATTTCATTTTAAAGGAATTTTTATGATCTTTCTTGTGATATAAATTTCATAACTCTCAAATTATTATTTTAAATGCAAACTTAAAAAAAGTTACTAAAACAGCTTAAAAATTTACTTTTAAAAAATCTAAGAAGAATTTTTCAAAAATCTTTCTTACTGCACCCCTACACTATAGGAAGAATCGCCATGCAAAATTTCAGCCCTTTAGGTCCAGCGGTTTGGTCTGTGCGTTGTATGTCAGTCAGTGAGTCAGTCAGTTACGGAACTGTTTTATATATATGGATTAACAATTTTTTAAATAATATTTCTTTTAAAGGCGCACTAAAAGCGAATAAAATTTGATCGACCTAGAATTCTTGTCTCAGAGACGTCTATATATACTATGGCATAATAAACAAATGACGTATCCCAGACGTCTCTGTAAGTCACAGGGTTAATATAACTTACCCCAAACTAGTATAGCAGGAACCTTTTCTCTGGGCAAGGACCGAGTAAGGCATCTCTCGTTCACGGGTAATAGTTACCTCGTCTGTCAACCTTGTGCCGAATGTAGGGAATATGCATAAATTTATATTAAAAAATAATGTAGTAATTGATACTCCGTGTCTTCAGACCTCAGTTTTTCAGTGACCATATGGGTTTATAGTTTTTTTTTTTCAAAAATGTATCAAAATCTGGGTTTTTCCCTTGCAATTAAAAAAAAAACAGCAAAAAGTCTTTATAATTATGTTGCTAAGCCGATTCTTTGGGCAGTCCGCGAGAGAAAACGACTGCATCAATTTACTTCATTTTGGTCTTAAGCGAAAGATTTTATCCTATAGATGTGTCAAATTTGGTTTTTGTAACCGCAATTTCTAATAATTAGCGATAATTTACAATTAGAAATTGCTTTTTGCGAATGCTCAGTGAGATGTTTAAATCTGGTTTTAGATATTCACTAAGCACGAGGCCGCATAAACACATTAACTTGTTTCTGCGCATGCTCAGTGACATGTTTAAATCTGGCTATGGATACCTACTAAGCACGAGTCCGCATAACAGGTTAATTTGTTTATTCCGAGCAATTTCTCTAGCTCTCTCTCTCTCCGCTATTTTGACACCCCTGTTTCAAAGGAATTTTTATGATCTTTCTCGTGATATAAATTTTATAATCCCCAGATTATTATTTTAAATGCAAACTTAAAAAAAGTTACTAAAACAGCTTAAAAATTTTATTTAAAAAAATCTAAGAATTTTTCAAAAATCTTTCTTTGTGTACCCCTACACTATAAGAAGAATCGGCATGCAAAATTTCATTATAAATTTTATTAAAGATAACTATAGGAATCATAAAATTAATCTGATATTTGCCATTGAATTTGAGAAACTAATGCATCAATATCTGGATCAATTGAAGTGGTCGCAATTCTCAGGGGGATTTTAAGATGTTCATCCGATATTTTGCTTCAAATTTGACTCTTAGTGTGCTTCACTCTTGTGCATACTAATTTTAATATAATTACAAATATGAAATATAAAATCTGTAAAAACTTCACATTTCATTTTTGTTATGAAATTAATATACAGAAATTACACACGGAATTTTGTATAGAATTAAATATATTTCAAATGATGTGTTGTCGATTTGTTGAACGAACAAAGCTGGATCTGTAATGGCTGCCTGCCATCATCGTCGGGGCGGGCTATTGATAATTTTTTCGCTTTGAGCTCTCTTTCTGGGCCGCACTAATACTTGCTTTGGGACGCGGGTTGGACACCACTGCTTTAAAAGCTATTGCCGGCTAGTGCAAAATTTCAGCCCTTTAGGTCCAGCGGTTTGGTCTGTATGTTGTATGTCAGTCAGTCAGTTACGGAAGTGTTATATATATATAGATTAGAAGTGCAAATTATTTTTATTAATGAAAATTGTTCTATTTTTTATAGAGCTTACATAACTAAAAGTTAACTAACTAACCAGTGGCGCAACAATCCATTGTGGGTCAAGACGGTACTGCCCATCTCCGCTTTCTTGACCGTGGGCTTGGGGTGCCGTACAGCATATATCTCGGGCAGGTGGTCAGCACCCAGAGTTAGTTCCCAATCATGTTTGGTCTTCATTTTATCGACCGACTCAAAAAGGATAAATGGCTGAGTCGACCTTCCTAACTAAATGTTAGTTTGAGATTTATTAAATAATATTTTTGAGCGCATGGAGTCTAATTTTATCTGTATAACATAGGTTTGAATTAGCTACTTATATTCAAACTAGTTGAAAACCCGCACTTCGCTACGGAGTACATTCATATTAAATACAACGGTCAATTTATGCAATTAATGCCAATATATGTATATATATATATATATATATATATATATATATATATAATGTAGGTCAGGAATCAGCTGGCTAAGCAGGATAATACAAAAACCACAACATTTATTTAAAAGTTCTTGGACGACACATGTACACATTTACATTTATAAAATAGGCCAATATAGCATTAAGTATTGAAGCTTGCCTCTTTTAAAACAGTAAAAGCCGTCGTTTAAACCTGCACTTGACATTACACCCAAGTCCGTCTTATCAGCACTCGTTCTGCACTCAGTCCGCTGGTTCTGGCTGTTCGGCTCGCTCTGTTCACGATCTGCCTTCGTTAAAAAGTTCCCTTTACGGTTTAAAACAATCTGGTCGGCAATGGTTTAAGAAATTGGATGAAAAATTAAAACAAATGAAATTTGATTCTTTACATTCTGATAAATGTGTTTACATTTCAAAATCATCAATTGAAGCAATTATTATCATGTATGTAGATGATTTAATAATTCTTACTAAAAATGAACACGATTATAAATACATTAGGGATGAATTATCCAACTCATTTAAAATGAAAGATATGGGTCATTTGCATTATTGTTTAGGAACAGTAACAGCTCCTACTGACATCATGTGCGACAATCAGTCTGCTCAAAAACTGACGCGAAACCCTGTATATCACTCTCGCACCAAACACATTGATATACGCCATCATTTCGTGCGAGATGTCCTGAATGATGGATAGATTGATGTTAAATACATAGCATCTGAAAACATGCCTGCTGATATTTTAACGAAGGCATTAAATGCAGACAAGCATAAAATGTGTTGTAACTTAATTGGATTAAGAGTTTTAAATCTTTAATATCATCCAGTATCCTTTTCAGTATAATAATTAGTGTATGTAATGATGTGTTTTTATTGCATTTAAGTATGTATCTATTGGTATTTACATTGTAATGTTAAATGTGTTTACATTATTATAGAAGTTTTGAATTCACAAGTATAATAAGTTGTGTAATGTAAGTCTGCATATACAGTTGGTTCTCTGTTTAACGACTTTCAAGGGACCGTGAAAATTCGTCCTTAAGTAGAGATCGTCCTTAAACAGAATTTGTGAAAAAATAACATTTCCCTTCACACTTTACAGGTTTAGGACTGTCAATATATTTCTTAATATATTGGCGTGTTTAAAAATGTTATTTTTATTACCATCATTATTTTATTCACAAAAAGTTATTTTAAATTACATTGAAAAAAAAGAGTACAAACAATACAATAAATTACGTTTTAAAAAATTCAAAAAGTGTTGATTGCTTCATTCGCCTTGTTTTCGTTATTCTCTTTTCCAGATTTTGTAAAATGTTAAATGAGTCACCTTCCATTTTCGATGTAATATAGAGTCGGAGAACATCTAGAGCAGAAATTGCATCTGTGTAAGACGGTGGCAGTATTCCGTTTTCCGTGTCTTCAACTTCACCTTCTTCGTCTGACACTGTGTTTTCGTTTACAATATCTTAATAAATTTGTTCTACATTTCTGAAATCTGTTGTTAAAACATATTTATCACAATTGTAGAAATCTTGAATTGAAACATCCTCATCTTCAACAATACTTCTCCATTCTTCAGGGGTAATGTCATCTTCGTTGATTTCTACATCCGTACTTTGCAGTTCCACTACAAGTTATTTGTGAATTCCAGCAACGCGAAAGCAGTTTTTTATTGTGGATGAAGAAACTTCTTTCCATGCTGATGTTATCATGTGCATTGCTTCCAAGATTGTAAATTTTCTAATTTTTATACTGTCAGCCGAATTGTTTATTAATTTCCTAATTAAAGACTTTCTGTAGTATGCTTTCACACTGCGAATGATACCCAGGTCTAATAGCTACAACTTGCAAGTGCAATTAGCTGGTAAGAAATGGATAGTCAAATTTGTAAGTCCAGGGATATTTGGAGTATGTGCAGTGCATCGGTCGATTAAAAGTAAAACTTTTCACTTTTCTCGATGCATTTTTGCATCAAATTTTCTAATCCAGTCAATAAAAATTTGTGATGTCATCCACGCTTTATTGTTATTGCAGTACTCACAAGGTTTCCTGGTGATATTCTTAAAACACCTTGGTTGCTTTGATTTGCCTATAACTAGTGGTGGAAATTTCTCAGATCCATCCGAATTAGTGCACAGTAAAACAGTCAATCGTTCCTTACTGTGTTTTCCACCAAAATACTTTTCGCCCATATACGTTAAGGTTTTATTAGGCACCATATTGTAGAATAGGCCCGTCTCATCTGCATTGAATATGTTCTTCTCATCATATCCATCTAATGTCCCCTTCAGCACTATTTTCCATTCATCGACTATTTTTTCATCTATGGAGCCACTTTCGCCAGATATGCTTTTAAATACAAGCCCGTATCTTTCTTTGAACTTCGTTAGCCAACCAGCCGAAGCCTGAAAATTTTGCATTCCAAATTTTTCTGCCAGAATAATAGCATTTTCTCTCCTTATGCTCCTTACGGCATGCGTGCGCACACATGTTAATTACGACGTCATCATATTTTTCTCCTGTACGGTAAGGGACCGATTGAAATGAACGATAAATGCGGGAAACCGATAGATGCGGAAACATAATAAAGCAATATGATCGTTGGGACTGGATAAAATGAACGACACATACGGAAAAACGATGGATCCGAAAACGATCGATCGAGATTCCACTGTATATATATCGGCCTCTCTAATGGCCGTTCTTACGAAGGGGTTATGAAATTTCCCGTTTTAATGAGAGAATTGGAATAATGGGCCCCGTAAGCAAAAGGTTAATATATTTTATTCTGAATTGTTACTTATATCAATCAATAAATAAGATCAGAAATGGAGTAAGTATTTACATGAACCTAAATTCGTTCCTGATAGATATTCCACTTTGATTTAATATGTAAAAAAAGAGAAAAAAATGAAATTCTGACAAGGGTCCGAGTTTTTAATCTCATTCTCAAGAGGTGCCGCAAACGTAAAAAGGCTGGGAATCCCTGGATTATGTATCAACAACAAAAAAAAAAATGTAGAGATATATTTTATAGTCCTGTTAACTCCACTCTACAAGATTTTTATCATCTGGATCCGATCGCAAAGCATACCTCAGAAATTTCTGGATTACTGAAGAGCATAGAATATAGATTCAATGTCAAAAGATAACCCTGTTTTACCAAAATAAGATCTGTTATCGAAACTATGTCTTCTAATCTTCCGACATTGAAAACATTGTTCGATTCAAAAGTCCCACGCGTGTGTCATAAGGAAGAACGTACCTTTTAATTGTTCAACATTTGTGTTGAACATAATTCATACTATATCCAACAATGATATATATTCATTCTCTAGGGACTTCAGTACCCTATTTAATCTGAGAGAATATCGTCCTGTTAATGAGAAGACGAACAATTAATAATTAATTTCAGTTCTTTGCTTTGTTTATTTGAAGTTAAAGGACTTGATTTTATCCTTTTAATTTTCAAATTTTGATGAACATGCGTAATTTTATGTCAGTGTCTTTTTCTAAAGTGCGGAAGTAAAACAGATATTAAATTTTAAAAATATAAAAAGAAATAATCAGAATTCATCTTTAAAAAAAAATAAGATAACTTTTAGTACATAAAATGAATACAAAAATATTTAGTTAAAATTTTCCAAAACATGTCTCTATAGTTTTGAAAAAGAGCGATTTAATAACTTAATTTTTTTTTTGGTTATATTTAAAATAGCATTTCTTAAGAGTTCTCGTGGTATATTTTAGAAATAGAATGTCTGCCAGTATTGCATTAGACGATCAAATTTTACTCTGCTTGCAGTGTATATTTATTATATGATCCATTTCATGTTAATTATCGTAATAATTAATATACTATCCATCAGTTATTTCTTGCTTGTATGTATATATTTTAAGTCGACTATTGTGATTTAAAGGAGAAAACATGTATTTATTTAACCACTTCATCAAAGTAATTCTTGAGGTATTTTAAGGACATACAACAATGAAAGTAACAACTATTCTTTAATTTCTTTAGAACCCTCAAATATAATTACAAAATAGGGCTTTGGAGAGAAAGTTCTATCCAATTGATTACCATTAAGATTTATTTTTCATTTTTAGTAAGACATCTCCTATTATAAGCTATTAAAATAAATAAAATTATGTTCGTGAAAAGGAAATACTGTTCATTACCTGAATTATGTTTTTGCTGCGATATTCGTAATTTTCTGAAGCAAACACATTTACGAGAAATATTGCCAGTAAAGCATTCAATATTCTCTCGATGTCTGCTTCTATAACCTATCACGAATATCGTGTCTAGAGTGTTTCATGTCCGGCAAAAGCAGGGGTGTCCAACCCGCGGCCCGCGGGCCAAAGCAAGTATTAGTGCGGCCCAGAAAGCGAAAAAAAAAAATCAATCGACGATGATGGCAGGCAGCCACTAAAGATCCCTGTTGTTTCTTCAACAAATCTACAATACATCATTTGAAATATCTTTAATTCTATACAAAATTCCGTATGTAATTTATGTATATTAATTTCATAACAAAAATGAAATGTGAAGTTTTTTACAGATTTAATATTTCATATTTGTAATGATATTAGAATCAGTATGCACAAGAGTGAAGCACACTAAGAGTCAAATTAGAAGCAAAATATCGGATGAACATCTTAAAAACTCCCTGAGAATTGCGACCACTTCAATTGACCCAGATATTGATGAATTTGTTTCTCAAATTCAATGCCAAATATCAGATAAATTTTATGACTCCTATAGTTACCTTTAATAAAATTTATAATGAAATAAATATAACTATATATTATACTTTTTTTTACTCATCAACTATTTTTAATGTTAGGAATATTTTTGTGCGGCCCAAAACAATTCGTCTTCTTTCAATGTGGCCCAAAGAAGCTAAAAGGTTGGACACCCCTGTTTTAAAGTGTCGTGAGGTATGAAAACAGTTAAACTACATTTTAGATATTATTCTGGGCTCTTAAAAATAAACTTTTGCTTATTTCTTGCAGCTCAGCTGTTTTTTAAAGATCTGAAATACAGATAAACGATTTAAGTTGTACTGAAACTGATTGAAATGTTATGGAACTGTATGAGGAATGTCGATGGAGATCATGACAGAGTTTAGAGTACCTGTAGAGTACAGGTTTAGGAATCGGATTTTGATTCCTGAGTTTCAGTTGTGGGAATTCGCCTGCCGGGTGACTCAGTGGTTTGGCCCACAGGTACTACCTAAGTGCCTTTACCGCCAGATCGTGGGTTCGATTCCCTCTTGTCCGAGGGCAAGGCTGAGACTAGGGAGCTATGTTGGCTCACATATATGGTGCTCCCATAATAAGGAAGCCAACAAATTCGCGGTGTGGATGGGCGAATGTCGTATTTGACAAAGTGCCTGTCGTGTTGGAAACAATAGCTGTGAGAAAAGCTGATAAAATGCAAGAAAAATGGCAGTGTGGTTGTTTAATGCGATATGATGAATTCTATGATAAATAAGGGGATTCTGGACCATAGGACCACAGGAAGATGTGATGAACTGCGTTTCCTAGGACACGCCTTCTAACGCAGATATTTCTGTAACATCGGAGAGCGAGTGTTCTTCGGTGTGAAAAATGGAGTGAGCTGATTGGTCGGCGCCAGGATCCTTCAGTTTGGTTCACCAAAATGAAGCAGCTTCCATTTCGGTAACGACTCTGGATCAGGAGTCTCTTGTATTTAAAGGGTGCGGAACAATGTGAATCACATTAGTGAAGAGCATGGCTCGGTTCGTGCTGCACATATATCTAGCGAAAGCAGGCATTCTTGGTTTCGAATCCCTGTCTAGCCAATTACGTTATAACTGAAGAAAAGTAGACAAATTTAAGAAAGTGTGGCAGGTGGTGGTTATAGTGTACCCCTGAAAAACAAGTATCTAAAAAAGAATTATCTAAAACAGAAATTTTACGACTAAAAAAGACTATGATGCGCGAAAGTTAACTCTTTAAAGTTGAAGCCTGTAATGGGTAGTTGAGAGGTCAGTGAAACCAGCTTTCATTGCAATTAGTGATTGCAGTACCGGACCAAAATACAATACTGAGATTCGGTATTTTTTCAAACGTTATACCGGGATACCGGTATTAATACCTGTAAAGAAGCAAAAGCACAGTTGTTTCTTTGCCACATTAATAAGTTATTGCAAAAAAAAGGCATAAACTATAAAAATATAAACAATTTTGTTATGTACAAATATAAAATAAAGGAACAAATGTTATAATCAAACATTATTAATAATAGCTGTAAACTAATAATGTATAACATTAGAAACAAAAAAATATAAATAAAAAACAAATCACTATAGTATTACAATACAATAAAGTAACAAAATATTTAGTATTATTATTGAGAAGAGTAAATATCACATAAAAGTTTTGTTGTGTAGTCTTTTATATAATATCTATTATTTAAGAAGAAACTAATTTATTAACTGCTTACTTTTGAAAAGTGTTCGTGAAAAACATAATGCATCTACTAAACTGTCATTAAGTCAGGAATATATTTTTGTGCACAAATTACCTGCGATTAATAATACATTTTCTACATCTACGCTGGTTACTAATACATTAGTGGTACTGTTACTAATGAGTGATATATTTACTCTAATTATTTGCCTCGAAGTCTTTCATCTCCTAACATTTCAGTCCCTCGTCTGACGGTTCTGAATAAATCTATATTTTGTATTACTTTTGTATCATTGTTTGTAACAATTTTTTCATTTAAGGCTAATGCCGATATTGAAATCACTAATCGAAACGGAACGAAAATGAGAGAGCAAATGATTTATATTAGTACTGCCACATCAATGAAAATAAAAATACGTACTTCAAAAAACAGTAGATGGCCAATAATCTTAGTCAAAACCTTTGATAAAAAATATTTATTATTTATAGTAATACTGAAATACCGGTATTTATCCTTAGCAAACACCGGTTTTACGAAATTACAAAATAGCACGAAATACCGGTATACCGGTATTGCAATCACTAACCACAATATACTTTGGTGATTCAAATTTCATTTTTTTTTCTACCAGTAATCTCGGAAGATAAGTTCCATTACCAGCGCTAGCTTGAAACTTTTCACCTTCATACCTTGAGTCTAAAATTAATAGTCTTAAACAATTATTTTTCAACATGAAAATAAAAGTTGTAGATTGTTTAAGTAACAAAAATTATACTTCTCTATTCTTGCATACAAAATGTACTTCTAATGACACTGATTAAAGTGGTTAACTAACTTAATTTGCTAGCTACTTGTAAAGAAATCGTTATTAATTTTAAAATCACATCGCTGTATGTGGAGGTCCTTCGAAACATCTTTTCGTCAGTAATAAATATGGTGAATAAACAACTTATCTAGTGCTTTCTTGACTATAGATATTGAAGTGCAATGTTTATTACATAATGACATACATTTTGTAATCCCTTAAAGCGATCAAACTTTGAAAAAAAATCTCCGACAAGACCGAAAGAGAAAGTTTGACTTAAAGATATCTATGTAGGATTCACTGAGGTCAAAACGAGGCTTTTAGCATCTCATCTACTTACTGCCCTACTTGTTACATCAAATTAATATGGGCCGCAACCTTTTTTCCTCAGCTGACCAGAAACGCAGTCAAGGGCTTCACGAACTCGGTAGGGTCAATGCTAACCTCCGCGAGATCATACCACAAAACGCAACAGTTACGTCAGTTGTTAGATCACGAAAATTACCATCGACTGGACAGCCAATGGCAACAGTTCATGGTCACGAGGAGCAGGTTACATCACGATTTGGGATTGTCGGTTAAGGTTGCAGTTTAAACTGACTGGTTAATGGGATTTAATTCCGATTTGAATACGTTTGTGAAATGGAGAGTGGTGCCATTACACAACTTAGCAGCAAAAGGCATTGAAAAATGTGATGAAACGTAATGTTGTTTGGATGATTGGAGAAAATAAAATAACATTGTCCTGGATAATTTCTTAATTTAAACCTGTCAGACGTTCTTTTTTAATTTGCGATCGGCATTTGTTTTCGAGGATATGTAAGTCATGGCAATGAAAGCGAGATATTAGCTCTAGACTTTAGTCTAGCTAAGTATTTCGAAACAAATTAGATTAACATAATAATTATTTAATAGATATTTAGTAATTAAAATAAAAGTTTTGGAAGCATAATTCAGCTGCATTATAGCTGGTTCCTATTTCATTAAATCAACTTCAGTCTTATTCATGTAATATAACGGATTACTTTTTCACGAAAAACACCAGAAACAAAACACACGATAAGGATTAATTTCGAGGCGAATGGTCACAAATGTTTTAAAGTGATAAGAGGAAATATTTCGGGATTTTTTACGGAACAAATATTTTTGTAAAATGAGTCCAAATGCACATTAAGATAGTAACCAAATAGAATTTTAAATTAGTATAAATAATTATTATAGTGTTAATTAAATCTTTTGAATCATTACAAACTACATGAATTGAGTGAAATAACGGAAAAATTTCATTACTGAAATGCTGAGTACATGTCGGTTATGAGCATTATGAAAATGTTCTTATAAAGAATTACCTTAAAAAAATTGTGGTTATAAAATTTTGCACTTGGTATTTAGAAGTTGAACTGGGAAGAGATGTTATCAGTTATGACTCTTCTGGACATCCCGTCTTTCATCGGAACTAATAAAAGAACATTACGATTGTTCTAAAATTTGTCACCGTAAAAGTGATTTTGGGATCAGATGCTAAAATGAGTTAACACTGCCTTTATCCCTCAAGAAACGTCGTAAAAATATAAACATAATGAAAAAAATGATATAAATAATAATTTCAATAAGGGTACAGTTGTACATATTTCTGGCTTTATTACTGACTAGCGGCCCGTCCCGACTTTGTCCGGGTTGAACAAAATATTATACCAATAAATTTCCAGTTGATAGCCAATAAATTGTAAATCTTTTTTTACCTTAATAATAACCTAAATTATACCTTAAATTAATTTTATGTTAGTTAATAATTAAAAAAATTTTTTTAAAGAAAAAGACGTGCCGGAGAACGGCTAGGTTCGAACCGCTAGCGTCAGAACAGAAGCCCACCGCGATAGCACCACGATAAGGATCGCTGAAATCTTCGGAACAAAAAGCGGTAGAAGACAGTATCGGTAACAATGGAGATTGTTAGGATTAAGCCCCTAACTTTATTTCTACTGATCATATATACATAATATATAGCCTATGTCCATCTGGAATAATGTACCTTTCAAACAGTGAAAGAATTTTTGAAATAGGTGCAGTGGTTCTGGAGATTACCCTCCACGTACAAAATCGCTCTCTCTTTATATATAAGTATAGACTATAATACGTATATAAGCACACTTTATAGATACTTACAATTTTTTAAAAAATTTTAGTAAGTTTACAGTCAGTATGCATTGATTTATACTTTTTATAATCTAAGCATAATAAATCCTATTGGATTTTCTTTAAAGTAAATATTGTTTGAACTCTCTAGAACTGGGAAGGGTAGATATGATGTGATTATTTTTCCTTCGATCTATCTTGACAAGGAATGCATTTAAAATTATTTCGCACATTCAATTTACTCACCATTTAAGAACGACACTACTTTGGACCATCAAAACAATGAAAGATGCTCTCTATCTAAAAATTACCGTTCATTCCCTTGTAGAAATTTTCCTTTAACCTAAGACTCAAGCATGTTCTTCCTGTAGACATGCTAGTGAATCGTCTCACCACAGGTAGTATCTTTTCAATAACCTTTCAATCTTCTTCCGACTTTGTACATTTCAGTGAAGTACTATCATTCATTCAGAATGATCTACACAATTTTGTTTAGACGCTTAAGCATATTGCACTCCCATTCATCCGACGGCGGATTATCCGTTTTGTAGATGATCCGGTTGCCACAGTAGAAACAATTCAGAAATAAAATACAGTTTGCCGAAAGGATATGACCTTGACTTATGGAGAAATCAGTAGAACATACTATAGACAGAAGAAACGATTGAAACTCTACGAAACTTTAACTATAAATTTAATGTAATTCTATCAAAATCACCATGAAAAATTAATTCAGTCTTTGAATACTTTTTTTCAGTAACTATTTTTAGAATATTCATATTTTTAAGCTTTAAGTGAGCATCCGTTTATTAATCAGCTAGGATAAGCGAAAGTTTCGAGTGTTAAGCACATTCTCCTGCCGCCTTAAGAACATTACACTGAAGAATTCTTGATCATATAATTCTTCTTATAAAAAATAGGGCATTAATTCCCTCATCAGGGGATTAAAAATGAAGACCTTGCGCTGGCAGGATTGATTCGCTGGCTGCTATCGATTCTTATTTCATGAAATTTTTCAGTTTATGTTACGAAAAATATTTCATAGGCGTCAGCTTACAAATAACTATTTTATACACCATTTACTTACCAACAAGTTGTGAAACCACATACCTGTATTTCACGCTTCTAAGGTAAACATCAAACACAGATGTTTCATGTTTTCTTAAAAATACTGGAAGAGCATTAATTTTCAAAGGACTGCGGGTTATTTTTATGTCCCTTCTTCTAACAGTCTTCTAACAGGCTGAGTTTCCCAGCGTGGGAGGTAACCTCCAAAAGGGGGCAATTGGGCAATCAGAAAAGGATGTTGCATTTGTCACCTTATCACCGATATGGTGGTTTGGAGCGCTCCAATCAACTTTTTGCTACACGAGGGCTAATTAGAGCGGGACCTACAGTTTAAAGCCGATTCCGAACGGCTACAAAGATCCATGCCAACAGTGGAACTCGAACCCACAGGATCTGAACCGAATGGCAGCGCCCTAGCCATTCCGCCATCACCTGGCAAAGCCTAAAGGAAACAATTAGTTTAAATGGAATGTAGCGGAATGAAAGGATAATAATCATTAGCAATTTTAAATTGCTTATGGCTCTGTTGTTAAAATTCCGAGCTGATTGATGCTCTTGATTTATTTCCTGTCCAGTATTCCTCAACTCGTATTATAAGCAGTTTTTTTAAAAGCTGGTCATCTGAAAACAAACTGTCACCATCTAGTATAGTGTTGAACATTTACTATGTGAGTAATACAGGATTCGCGAGTACACTAACATCTGTACGCCGTCATGCCTTTAGGAAAAAATACGTGTTGCAACAAGTAATTACACTTTTGAATACTTCTAAATACAGAAAAAAGTCGTTGAAACACATTTCAGGTTCTTTAACAATAAATCACATCAGTTGATGTCGTATATAAGTTGTTTCACACGTTGAGTAAAAGAAAATATGCTTTCGTTAAAATTGATTATGCATTTTTTTTCTCTGAGAGTAACTGATAAGGGGGCGGGAATGGATTATATTTTCACGTTTAAGAAATACATAAAATTTGCATACCCATTGCTTTTATTCGGTGCTTGCTGTTAAGTATAGTAAATTGAATATTTATGAAATTTAATGATTTAAGAGTATATTTCCATTGTTACTACATAATTCTCTTTAAAATTTTTAGTAGAATATATATAATCAGGATTTATGCTTTCCGATGGATTTATTATACTTTATATTTCCGGAAGAGATTAATTAAAAACTTTCAGAGATACGTCTAGACTATTTGCTTTTTTTAAACACGTCTAGACCGATTTATACTTTTGAAAACATGATTTTCAGAATATCATATCTAAAATCAGCCGTATAGAAAAAAAACTTACTTGTGATGTTAAGGATATTTTAATGCGTAATAATAAACTTTCACAGAGTTTCTAATTGTTAGTGCTATGTTAGAAATTTTTTAAGGCTGTTCTTACTTTTTTGCCTTGTCTAGAAGACAACACATAAGAAAATAATTAGAGATTATTTCAGAGGTTTAACTTTATTTAGAGACTAAAGTAGAAAAAAATGTTTCATCTGTTTAAAAAATCTAGCCAAAGTATTTCTTTGTTCAATAATATTTCAATAAATTTATGATATTTAAACCTCAAACGGTACAGTGGTTTGAGACGAAATAGATGGTACAGTCGGGTCGGATCCGACCCGATCTCGTTTTTGATGACGTTTTTGGTAGAAATAAGTACATAATAACCATTTTTGTTGTATAATAACATTTATTGATAATATTTTACATGAAATAAAACCCTTTTTTGTGGAAAAAATGACCAACGAATTGTAATTTTGCTAAACAAAGAAAATCTCTTTGGTATTTACATAGAATATTGTACATATTAGGTCTAATATGTAATTTAGTCTACCTAGTTTTAGAAGTTAGTGAAACCAACTTTTCGAGCACAAAAATGTACAAAATATATACTGAAATTTTTGGCCTTCAAAATTGAAATAAAAAATTTAATCTAATATAAAAAAATAAAAATGACTAGTGATCATGAATAATGTTTTTCAACAAAGACACTCGTATTTACTAATTTCTATATCTAGTAAGGTGGTCTAGTAGGTCAATCTGGTAGGGTTCCTTGTCAACCCGATCTGTTGCAATGAGAGGGGAGAGTACGGGAGGGGGAAGACACACCCTTGAGTCGGATCCGACCCCCACTGTGCTGTTTGAGGATTAAGTAATTTTGATGCTTCAATAATTTTGATATGCAGTGAAACTTCTCTATGGCGGGAAGTAATGTTTCCGAAAAAAGTGGCCGTTTTGAGGGGTGGCCGTCGAAAAGAAGTTTCTTCCATAACATTGGCTATCTGGAGTCTTCTGAACAAAATATGGCCTTTTAGATGGATGGTCGTCCAATAAGTGTGACTGGCCAGAGAAGTTACACTGTTTATGTATTTTGCAACTTTTTAGGAAAAAAACTATCCGTTTGAATTTCTTTGTCTGTGTCTGTTACTTAATCGACATTCTCGAAAGTACAAAATGTTGAGATTAAACTGATAATTTTTTTTACTCTGAAACTACTTATTGAATAACATCTTGTGTAGACTCGCATTTTTAAATAGGACTGTAGAATCTTTTATAATACAGTTCTGCATTATTGAAATTGCTGAAAGTAGACGACACTTACGTCTCTTTTCGATTCCACGTAAGTATGTTCCACGTAGAAGTAAAGTTTAACTGTAGGACTTTGCTGGAACATTTTTGAGTTCAAACAAATGCAAAACGTTTTTTGGTTGAAACATGTTTGTTCGGCTACAAAAAATGCAAATTACTTATTAATGGTTTATATAAGCTGTTTGTAAGGGAAAAGGCCACTTATTAATAATACAGTCTATTATTTTCTAAAGCAGTGGTTCCCAACCGGTGGTCCGCAAGAGCCTCAGGAGTGGTCCGGCACTACATATAAAAAAGTTGGCAAATAAATGGGGATTTTGAAAGCAATGTCCCTTGGACTAGATGGGACGAATATATCCGATGACTAACAGGTGTTGAATTAAAATTTCTTAAAAGTTTAACATAATTATTTGATAATTAGAATATGATACATTAGTACATTAATCCTGTATCCCTTTTGCCTTAGGGATATTCTATACCACGCACATGGTTCAACTTCTGGCTTCGTGGTCCACAGACTTCTACGGGTTGGGAACCACTGTTCTAAAGTAAAGTAAACAATATAATTCCTGAATCTTAATTTCCGTCTGGGTGCTATAGTGGAAAAATATAAAAAAGGATCCTACACATTATCAACAATCTGAATGATCTTCGTTTTTGGAGAGGTTACGTATTTTCTCCTGTTACATTGAAATTCATGGTGTAATCACCAGAAAGAATCATTAGATCATAGCAACTTAATTCCCTGAATTCTTTTCTATTCTTGGTTATTTCGTCTACCGAAATTTTACGGTTGAAGTTCCATGAATGAAAACGGAAACCCATTATAAATTAATTGAGAAAAATGAGATTACGGACATCGAAAATCAAAATCAGATAAAATAAGTCAGTTGAAAGACATGTTAACTGCGGCCATGATACACTAAAATTATGACGAATTTGATGACTCCCAAAACACGAGAAATTCTTTTAAAATTGTCTAATAACCAACGATCCCAACAATTGGATCGAGAGTTTAAAGAACTCTACTTCGTTAGAGCAAGCAGTCCATGAAAACCTACTGTAGATGGATACCATGGACTCATTAAATATGTCCTTTGAAAGTCCTTCCGGGGCTAGGAGATGAGGAATACAGTCAGGTAAGCTACTTCATCAAAATAGTCTGCAGTACGGTGGCCTAGGCTGGGCCACCATGTGATTATTTACAAAAACGTAGTTTTTATAAACCTTTTGATATACTTCGGGCAAGAACCAAAGCTGCATGTAATCTAAACCAGCTCCAATTACTTTAACAGCAATTTAATCGTTTTGATTAGGATTGTAGCTCCAATGGAATCAAAAATTCAGTATCACTTCGATTAGATTATTTTTCGTTGCGAGGCGTACTTAATTTCAATAAAAGAGTAAAAAATACACTGATAAATTTCAAGATAATTTCGATAAAAAGTTAACAGTTAGTATCCCTTTTTATTTCTCTTGCGAGGACTTCCGTGTTAAGTGGCAGATAAGTGTGGAGAGAACTTTTCAGCCAAAGAGGATGTTCTTTATTTGTTTGGGTGTGTTTATAGATAAAATGCCGTTTTTCACCGTTATAAAAAGGGTCATTTGTGACTTGGAAGAAGTTTAAGAGGCATTTTATCAAAACCTTTATACAGAGCAGAATAATATCTAAGGCCGTTTCGGACTGCGTATTTGTGAAATAAATTAAAAATTAAAGCAAAATAATAGATATCTAAGAAGAAATTGTCTTTTGTTGAAAATTACAAACTTTTAGACAATCTCATTACAAAGGAGGGAAAGTTTAAATTCATAAAAATGAATTTTCAATACTTGTAGAAGCTGAATCTTAATTTCAGTATGGCTGCTACCACAGGAAACTAAAAAAAATATATAAATTTTCATGAATTTGATAGAATATCCGTTTCAACGAGGATTTTATTTTTAACGTATTTTCTTATGTTACGTTGAAATTCCTGATGTAATATCACTAGAAAACATCATTAAATCATAGAAACTTTATTTTTTAAATTTCTTTTATTCAGTTTCAAAAAAACTGTTAAATTAAGTTGTTAGATTGAAGCAATTTTGCATATTAACAGAGAAAAGCATTATATGAGATATATTTATATATAGCTTTCTATCCCGAAATTCAATGAATTAAATTATGAAATCATCTTTTGACTTATGATGTACCTACTCACAGCCTCTCGCTGTATATATTAAGCCGGATTATGGTCAAATGGCGAGCGCTAGTGGTCGGAACTAGAAGTCTCCTGGTTTAAATACAGAGGAAGGCAAGGATGGGTGTTTGTAATTTGTCGGAATCGGCTTTAATCAGTAGGTTCCAGTCTATTTAGCCACTCTGTTGAAAAAAATGACCAAATTGCGCCAAACCAAATAATCAACCTCTCTCTATGTTAAACATTATATCAGATTTCATGCGCAGCAGTTTAAAGAAACTGACTACTAAACTTACCGTTAAATTGACCATGTGCAACGGATATATTCGATTACATTTCAAGATTCGCAACACATTTAAGCTTTGAAACACATTCAAAGGGAACGGTAATGATGAAAGTTAATAATTTCAATAAATGACTTGAAAAGTCACCCCACTAATATATGCTAGTTAAAATTGTTACTCAACTGAAAGTTCCTTTCTACAGCACTCGCATATTCAAATAGCAAGTCATAGATTAAGGTTCACATGGCGTGTAGAGCCATATCTCAACCCGGCAAGAAAACTGACACAAGTCAAAAAATGGCAATTTCTAGGTTATGTCATTGAACAATATGCATGAAGTGTCCCATCGGGTACGAAAAGCGACACATCTCTATCTCGCAACTGTCCACTTGAGGGCAGTTGTATCGGTTTCATTGTAATGCTAGTTCAAGCTTTATAGTATTCTTTAAGTTGATTTTTCTCAACTGTTACATTTTTTAGTTGTGTCACTTTTATTGCTGGGGTGCAATATGTCAAATACACAAAGTTGCGAGGAAAATCATCGGAAAAATAACTCTTCCTCACATTTTTAGATCAATTCCTATGACACTGACTTCGAGGTTAGGAAATGTGAGCTTAGTAGACGGTTGTGAGCAGGTAAACGACAGGCGTGATTCTTATTAAGCAGTAGTACCGTGATTGTAGGTTAAACAGTCGCTGTATGATAATTTACAACGGAAACAAATACCAGTAACTTAACAGAAAGTATGATTATTGGATGACCACAGCACATAAGCAACTCTATCTGCAGATGTAATAAATGTAATTCAAGGAACATTGAGATAGAAAGGCAATATACAAAAACGGGAATTTTTTTCAAACTAAATAATTTGGTACTTTTCAGAATCCTTCCTCTATGCTGTTTATTAGAATGTCTTAAAGTAATTCTAACATTCATTCTTCAGGAGAGTAATCGATGACCAGGGTTGTAACGTCCAAGTGTCTTATGGGGTCAGCTACTTACGACCGTAATGATTAGTAAGATTTTTTAAGTGAGTAAGTGATATAGGTAATGAAAGCATCATTAAATATTTATAAATTGCAAAAGTTTCTTTTAATAAAACTTAAATAGAAAGTTCGAGTATTGCACGGAAGTATTCCTGTGCCCTAACTATCAGTATGTGCTGGGCCCTCTATCAATTCAAAGCCTTGTCTATCGTAAAACAACAGAATAATAAATTATTCACGGTTCCATCAATTTATACAAAATCTACGGCTAATCAAAGTCCGGCAAAATCAAAGTCACACACGTGGATAGTGAAACTTCTCTAGCCTGTCGCCCCTATTCGACGGTCACCCCTCTAATCTGCCATAGTTTGTTCAGAACCGAATAACTCCATACAGCAAATATGGAATAAACCTCTTTTCGACGGCTACCCCTCAAAGCGGCCACTTTTTTTAAGGACCATTAAAGGCCGCCACAGAGAAGTTTCACTGTATATATTCGTAAATAATAAATGAAATTTATTATTGTACGTGTGATTTTTTAATTCATTTCCACATAACTCCAGTTCTAGATATAAGAAGCCAAATACTGTGCGGTTAAAAGTTGATTTTAACATCTTTTCAAAGACAAATAAAATAACTGGAGAAATTCGTTTATTTTGATTAGATATTTCCCTTTTCTCATGCTCGTAGAGCGTTCACCTGCATATTGCTAGTAGTGTTTAACTTATTCACCCGCTGTTTAAACAACCGAGAAACACGCATCATAATAAAAAAAAATTGTGTAACGCAAGTAAGATTTTTGCGCGTGTGCTGCCGTTGCAGTAAATGACCTGGCGTACCTTTAATTTATATTTTGAATGAGTACTGGATAATAGCTGATCAATACCGTAAAAAAAAGCAATTTTATGTGGTACTGGTTTTATTACGTTTTGTAAATTAGTTTGGATTATTTTATCAGCTCAGTAATAGGCATGATATGCAATAGTCAAGTGTTTTAAACGTTTGCGATTTACATAACTAGACTATGTTATGCTGATGCTATGCTATGTAAGTTACGCAATGGCTACTGGGTCCGTTAGATATAATAATCTTTTTATATATACTTGTGGGTTGCAAATATATCTCATTCCGTATAAACAGGACTGCCAGCGTTATAACACCCTAGTACAGGGGAGGGTAATTGTTTTGGCCCGGGGGCCACTTTTTGTAAGCGGAGGTTAGCGGAGGGCCACACCTTTTTAAAATTATTGCATTTATTAGTTAACTTTGCATTTCAGAAAAAGGTATAAATTGTACCATAAAAATCAATAAATATAAATTAAATATTGGCAATTTTTCTTGCTATCTTGAAGTTTTTGGCTGTCTTCGGCAGTTTTTCTGGCTGTCCGTATTTTTCTGGGTGTCTTGGCGGGCCACAAAAAAAAATCTGTAGCAGGCCGCTATTTGCATACCCCTGCCCTCGTAGATGCCTATTTTGTAATTTTTTTTGTTCCACCTGCATGAATTTTGAAATTTGAACAAGGATATTAACTGGAAAACTCTTGGAGGAACATTAGATCAATATTTCTGCAAGTATTCGGGAGAAAGTAGAGCGAGACCACCTACTGTTAAATCTGGTAAAGCTTGTAACAACTTAAACATTTCTTTTAAATATATCTGAGGGAAAAGCGACCCAAAACCGCATAGATTATGAATCATCTCATTGAATTCAAAGTTCAAAGCATCGGACTAAGTAACGTAAAGCACGAATAAAGAGCACTTGGAAAGTAGAAATACGTTCTATGTATGATGAATAGTAGCAATTGCATATACAAACGGGCAGGTCTTGGTAGGGGGGACAGGATATCTGTTAACACTAGAAAGACGGGAATTTTTATCTTACTAAAAAGACTGAATGCCGTCGTTTTGAAGGCTGTAAATAAAATTAATATTATAAAATATTTAATGTTTTGTTTAAAAAATGGTTAAATACTTTAAAATTTGAATTAGTTCATACCAATATATAATCAACTAGTATATATTTAGATACATTTTTATGCAGGTATGCCGAGCTGACAACCTGGTATGGTTTATCCGTAAAAATATAGGCATGGTTTGTGCTGTCCTTATTTTTTAACACCAATATTTCCGAAGAGAGAAAAGTAACTAATGAGAGTCTCTAATTTTGAGACGAAAAGCAACTAATATTTTATTTAGGTAAGAAAAAATTCTGATCCACATCTGAAATTGAAATTAAGCCTAACCGGCTGTTTGTTTACTGAGGGCTTCAATTGAAAGATGAGTACAGCCCGGAAGTGTTATACAGAGACAACGGCTATTATATATATAATATATAAAACGCGTAGGTATGAGGCACAAAAATCGGCGATATTTCTACACTCCGAATGGCAACGGCTGCAACTACCAGATGTAAACATTAGCGGCCAACCGCGTGTGTGTAGTGGTTCGACGATAGCACGTAATTTGGTACAATTTAATTGCTGTATTTTACACGTGAATAATTTAAATTTATTCACGAGATAATTTATTCTTTTGTTCCATCGGTTTTTCTAAATGTATGTAAGAGGACAAACTCTTGACAATATGTTTAGACCTATCAAATCCAGTGTTTAATCATGGACAGTTGTATGTAGGTTTATCTAGAGTCCGTTCTTTTGATTCTGTCACTGTAGTATCTCCTATTTCTGAAATACTCAACTGTGTATATCAAGAAGTGTCAGGAATGTCATAGTAAAATATTAATAATTGCATTTTAATATCTTAATAGTAAGTAAGAGTTAATTGTCTACGCTTTTTTTAGTAGTACTTGCTGAATTTTTACTCCATTTTATAAGTGAAGAAATTTTCCCAAGAATTTTTTATTTGGTATGATTAGATGTAGATATCTGAATTGTGAACAATAGTACATATAGAGAGTGATGTAATCCACACTATATTTTAGTACTTGCTGAATTTTTACTCCTTTTTTAGTGAGAAAAATTTGTCTCCAATTTCTTATTTGATGTAATGATAAAGTGTAGATATCTTAATTTGGTAAAATATTACATACAGAGAGGAATATAATTTTTAAAATCTTTGTTGTTGGGTTTCTCAGTCTTATCTTTAACTCTGTTCTGAAGTAATGGAAATTCATATTTTTTTAATCACGATGTTTTAGAATCAGCCCTATAGAGAATTTTGCAATGATTATAAATTTTTTGACTGAGATCGCACTACCACTTAACAACGTATATTTATGATGACAGGTAATAGTAACATTCCTTACATGCGTTCCTTTCAGTTGAGTTGTTTTGCAAAAGAAAATACAAAACTAAAAGCGGTCATGCTGGACGCGCAGCGTCTAGTTTTAAATGATACATGATCGATGCGTTGTGCTGTCTGTGAAGTTTTGTCAAAGAGGAAGGAGATAGCCTAAGTTTATTTGGGAATTTCAGATTCATGTATTTGAACAGGTTCTTACGATCTTCAGCATAGAACCTAAGTAAGAAGGTTGTGACTGCTTTATTATGTGAAAAATCCTCGAATCGCCATATTATTACAGGTCAAAACCACTTTGAAAATTAATGGAATTTGTTAGATTTGCAAGAAAGGTGAGGATAATTTAAAACACAATAGAATTTAAGCTCGCACTCAGCGAAGAATAAGTGAATATCGGTTTATTAACAAATAACAAAGTAACAAAATCAGTGCACAGTCGATTATACACCGCAATTCAAGCTAAAGTGAAGAATTATAGATAGGCCATGTTTAAATTTTGAAAACGTTTTGTCTTTTTTCAGGAGCAAATTACTATTTTGACGTTAAAATACTTTTTGTAAATATATATATTTTAATTTATTATTTTCAATAATTTATCGCAATCGATTTGAAATTATTTTGTAAATATGTTTGCATTTTTTTCTAAGAATTTATTTTGTGCTTATTAATATTAAATTCGCAGAAAAAACAAAAGTTGAAGAAATGCTTTTACTTTGCTTTATGTATTATAAACCTCTACTAAATTATAATACCCGAGAAATATATTCCTATGGAGTTATGTTTTGCAGATCAGTATCTTGAGGATGTAATTCACATGCTTTGATATCTCTTATAGTAAATTTATCACAATCAATAAATTATTCTATGACAAAAATAAAACATTTCTCTGATGGAATTACAACATACAATAGAGATTTCTTTTTAACGTAGCATAAAAGCATTGCAACTAAAATAAGAAATTTCAAATATTTCACAACATCCGTAATTTAAATTTCATAGATGTCGAAAACTTCGCTCCAGATAAATGTCATCCATGCTGAGGAAATAGACTCCATGTACAAGAATAATATATCGCAGAGCTCTTGTAAACAGCTATTCTCAATTAACATCATGCTCATATGGAATAATTTTCGTTTGTTTTAGCAGAGGAGTTTCAAGATGGCGTAGAGTAGTAACACTATATACGTGCAGGAAAATTCAGCTAAAATCAAATATTTAGATTCGCTTGTACTGAAAGAGTATCATGCAGGGAAATGAAAGACGTATCAATAAAGACTGTTATGCCTGCTGAAGGAAATCAGCGAAGTATTAGTTTCGTCGCAGCTTTCAGAGAAACGAAGGAAAAAATGTATATAGGTATTTAAGGCACAAGTTGTCTAAAGAGTAGGCCAATGTCACTGAAACTGACTCTAACGCGTGTGGCAGCATATAACTGCTGTAACTTTTGAACAAATGTAGCTAAAGAAATTTGGTATGTATACTATATATGAATCGTTAGATTTATACTGAGAGACTACTAATGAAAGATTACGATAAACATCAGATTTAAGAGGGGATTTTTGCGTTTATTCTGCACCAGAACTCTACTGCAAGTTAGCCCCTATGGCTTCCGGGCCTAAAGTACGTTTAAATTATTTAGATCCAGCGCGTCTCACCTCCAGTAGACGCAGTCTGTTCACATGATAGTAATTGCATCAATAAATTAGGTGTAGTAAATCTTGTAATAGTAAATGAGTAGGCAGCGTGCCCACCTGGTTTAGCATGGATCAGGGGTGGGCAACTCAAAAGAACCCAGGGGCCATTTGAGTAAAAAGTAAATGATGGCGGGCCAAGTGTAATTTCAAATCGAATTTTGATGTCTGCCTTCGTCAAATTTTCGATTTGCATACTGCACTAAATATTTTGACTTAAAAATAATTTTCAATGTTTAAATTTAAATTATTTAAAATGCATATAAATAGAGGGTCTTCAAAAATCATTATAATATAGAAAAAAAATTGCACAATATTTTAATAAGAAAAAAATTACTCACCTTCAAATAATTTGATCTCCTTCAAAATAATCTCCAAAGGAGTCTAGAAAATTTTTCCAACGTTTCTTCAAGTCATCGAAACATTGTTTATAGGCGTTGGAACTAACCGTTCGCAAAATACGCGTAACATTTGATTTAATATACGAGACGTTTTCGAGTCTCTGTCTTTTCAGGACAATCTTAAGCTTCGAAAAAAGGAAAATATCAGCTGGCGATAAGTCGGGAGAATATGGTGGGGGATTTATCACTGAAATTGAATGCTTAGCAAGATATTGTTGTACAGAAATTGCTGTATGGGGCATTATCGTGTAAAAGAAACCATCGCCCAGAACCAAACAGTCCCTTCCCAATTCACCTTATCCCGTTTCTTAATCGAAAAAGCACATCCCTGTAAAAATACTGATTAATTGTTTGATTTTCAGGAACAAATTCGTGGTGAATAAGTCCTTTGTTATCAAAAAATACAATCAGCATAACCTTAGTCTTTGATTTTGACATCCGTGCTTTTTTTTGTACGGGAGAAGACTGTCCTTTCCACTGTGCACTTTGCCTTTTTATTTCTGGGTCGTATTGTAGACACCAGGTCTCATCTCCTGCTACAGTACACTTCAAGAAATTGTTGTCCTGTTGCGCAGTAGTCAGCAAATCTTCACAGCAAGCTTTTCTGTCTTTCCCCTGTTCTGTCAAAATCCGAGGCACAAATAGAGCACAAACATTTTCATTGTCAGATTTTCAATTAAAATTAATCTACAGCTTTCTTTGCTTATCCCAAGCATATCTGAAAGTTGCTACGTTGTTGCACGTCTATCAGCTTTTACCAAAGAACGAATTTTCTCCATATTTTCCTCATTCTTTGAAGTTGAACCTGTCTTTGGTTCATTTTCAGTGCTTTTTCGCCCACATTTAAAGTTTAAATATATATATATATATATATATATATATATATATATATATATATATATATATATATATATATATATAATATATAATATATATATATATATATATATATATAATATATAATATATATATATATATATATATATATAATCAATAGATATCTACATATTAAATCACGTTTAGAGTTGAAAAAATAACGTAAGGAACTTCGATCCTGACGGGGGTCCCCTGACCGCACAATTTTTTATCGTTTGATCTTTTAATTTGTCCGGTTACTTTATGGACACATCTTGTATCATTAAAAATACATTTGATATTTGGAAAATAAAAAATTTACTTGAAAAAAATGAAAGAAAACCAGTTTTCTTCGCAGAAATATGTTTATATTACAAAACAAAACAAAGTCGGTTTTCTAAATAATCAAAAACTAGAAAAAACTGAATGAGATGATTGCGGATGGACACTTGATGCAGAGAGGGCAGAAAAATCAACGTCGATTTCGTATGACGAAACACGAAAGAGGTGAGATAAATTTTTATCTGTAAGCCGACTTATTACCTTGAACCTACTGTGTTTCATGTTAGGAAAGTTGCTTTCGCACTCACAAGTGCTGCCGAACGTGGAACGAGCGAGTGAAGTAGTGATTCGTTTTGAAACATTATATTCTTTTTCAATTGCTTTAGTTTCGTGGTTCTGTTATAATATATTTCCGGACCGCCAGTCTGCCCTCCTTGGCATGAATGATCATTCAGTGGATAAGGTCTTCTTGCATATTCCACTCAAAAGACGTGGACCAATACTTAAAATGGAGATATAGAAATTTTACTCGCTTTTCAATTTCTCATTTCGCTAACAAGTTTCAAATATTTATAAATTGAAATTTTTTTTTACAAAATTTCAACTAGAAATGACTCCTTTTAAACACTTCTAAACACAAAACTCGTGTATTTCGAATTTCTTGTTTAACTATTGGAAAACTTCTTTACTGGAAATTCGTAAATGAAAGCTGACATCTGTAAGAGACTTTTCCCTAATAGATTCCCATTTTCTCATTTGTGAACAACTGTTGTTAAAATAGTTTTCATCTAATGGCAATTAAAAGTATAACACATTTTGGGAAATTCTAATTTTAAAGCCGACGGTGAAGAACTAGTTTCTAATTTGTTAACACAGGTTCATATTTTATGCATTTAAAAATTTTTAAAAGTATTGAAATACTTATAATTTTTTGTCTAGTGCTGTTGGATTTCTTTAGGCGAAACTTTTAAATACAAGCCGACAATCTGCCAGAAACTTTCTCTCATAGATTAATAACGATTCAACTATAGTCAGTTAAACATGTGTATAGAATTTTTTTCTTTAGCACTGGTTGCATTTTTTTAGGTGATTCTTTTAAGCAATCCAGCAATTACTGTCACTCACATATTAGCAAAGCACTCAGGTGCAGTGGGGCAGTTGCCAACACCATGCGGTTTGAATAGTTTTCGTTGATATACGTGGTTTGATAAAGTTTTGACTAAAATTTAAATGAGGCATGCCTTGCGCACAGTTACTTTTACGACCAAAACAAACCTGTTGCTTGTTTCTCTCTGCATTTTTGTTTGCATGGTAAGTAAATGAAAAAGCTGGAGGGGGGGGGGGAAATAAACACAATAATGTGGAAAAAAATATCTGTAACTAAGTGTATCTTGCAACATTTTTCATGGATAGCCCAAACAACAACGTAGCTATTTTAATTTGTTTTGACGTTGCATTTTAAAAAAAGAATAAAGCCTATATAATTTATTTCAGTACTTACAGTATTGAAATAAATTTGTATTTCTATTATTTGTACTTATTTATATTATTTGCAAAATTAATCTTTTGAATAAAGAAAAAAAAATTCAAGTAGTCTCTTCTAACGAAACTACCGTGGGTTATTAACGTAGGATTACTTATCGTTGCTTACCACTTTTGTATGTATATATGTATGTATGTGTTATGTTTATATGTATCTATCTATATATATGTACGTATGTATGTATATATATATATATATATATATACATATATATAATGTCAAAATTTTGACGCATTTTGGTACTTTCCTGTTTAACAGTTTACTGCTTGCCCAAGCGATACAGACTGGGTTTAGCGCTCTGCCAAAATTATAACTCGCGACGCAGGACATCAAAGATTTTTCTTTCCGGAGGGCCGTTATGGAGGAATGTGATCCTACGTTACAATTTCGTCCATGTCTCCTGGTATAATAAAACTGCTGTAAAAACAGGAAAAACTGCTCATGATGTAGTATGTTAATCCTTCATGATTGACAAATGCTTTTAAATAACGATACGAACTCAACTGTTTTATTGTTTTTATACAAACTTAATTCACAAAGGCTCTCAATAATGGATATTATATTGTAATTTCTTTCTGAGAACTATTGATACATTTTTTAATTTATTTATATCATGAGTGAAATTTTTCGAAATGTCTTTTGTACCTTACCTTGAAATATACTATTTATTTTAACATACACGAAAATGATTGTTTTTTATTGAAACAATAGTATTCTAAAATTTTTAAAAAGTGCTTGAATTTTGAATTTTATTCACGAATGTATATAAAATTAAAGTTACTTCAATACTGATCCATTGTCTAGATAAAAACCTTTTATTTTTTTCGAAATATGGGCTAGTAACTGTGTATAAGAATCCTGGATAAAAATAAATAGAACTAGATGTAATGAAATTCTCTAAAAAAACAAAGAATTAGGACAAGCAATTCTTAAAACAAAGAAATTTCGTCCCACTTCTATATTTTAAGTATTCAGAAACGCACGGAAAAGTATACCGGTATTTAACCCCCTTTTAAGACAAGCATTTAACCCCAAACCTTACAAACGAATCTTATGAGCATATATTTTCGGAAGAAGTGACAGTTGAATGAATAGAAAGTCATATTCCATAACACTACAAAGAGAGATGACAGTTGGCAAATTCCACGATTACCAAATCGTCGCCAATTTGGCGAGATTTATGGCCAGAGAACGGCTGAAGAACCTATTGTTGGTAATCGTGAGGACAATCGTTGCGACAGAGCATAATATAAATACTTTACTGGGGGCGAGATATGAAAACGGTGTGTGAGGCAACTCCTTTAAATATGGAAGATATTTGGGATGAATGGAACGGAGTTGTAGATCACCCTAATAAATTCAAAGCATGGCATACTTCAATTATTATGTTGCCTTGAGTTTATTTTTTTTTTTTCAAAAGAATTAATGGAAAGCATCATGCGCGTTAAGTCGATAAAAAGTTGTAATAATGCTATACGTAGCCTAAAAAAAGTATTTACAGAGATTCCTATGAAATCTGTTAATAAAATAGTCATTACTGGTTTCTTCGTATCTACCAATGATAGGGAGATCGGATGTGTTTACACATAATAAAGTAATAATCAGGGTTCGAGGTAGCCCGGTGGTAGCGCGTCGGCTTTCGGTGCTGAGGGTAATCGGATCGAATCCCTACACACGCCATTGAATACCTCCGTGTCTAAGGGCACGTTGAATCCGTTGACCGGAATGTCCCTGTATGAGGTCACAGAGGGTGGGATAGGGTACGTCCCCCTCCCCCAGCTGCTACTTCTGGGGGTGCTCGGTCAAAATTGACGTGGCACCTGGTTAAATAGGACTTCGACCCTTGTGGTGCCGGTATAAGCGGATCCCACAGCCCGCTAGCCTATACGGAACTGGTCTGGGACAAATTCTGGCTAGGGACATTAGTGAGAAGAACAACAAAATTCTAATCAAACATTTTAGAATACTAATCTCTTTCATTAAAGCTTTCATTAAGTGAATGAAATTTTTAGCAAACACAAAATTTCTATTCTAATTCTGTAGCGTTATGGCAGATGTTGATATGTCCAAAAAATTCAATTTTATGTTTTAAGTTGATATATCACACTTAAAATTGATTCTTTAATGTGGAAAAAGCTGATATGTGGAATTATGAAATGATACTAAGTTATTCGTATTGGCAAATGCTGTTACGTATAAAAAAGTTTTTTCTCAAACCTCCCCCAAAATTTTAGTCCCTAATTGAAAATTTTCATTGAAGACCAGCCTTATGCTTGAGGCTAAATATGAGTATTAACAAAAGAATATTTGGATTGAAAAACTTAATTTGGCGATTTTATATTTCACAAATAAAGTTACTTTTTAATTTGCCGAAAACATGAAAAAATGACATATCAACATCTGCCATAACGCCACAGAATTAATGCTACATATAAACCTTGATTAATCACCATACGCTGGTTCTCAAATTAAAATGTACACTATATCAGTTCAAAATCTATATTATGCTATCACAGTTATTTTCCCTCTCTTCATAGTCGTTCTGCTCGTCTCTTCAGACTTTAAGAGTTTTTAACCCCTTGATTATCTGTTATCTTATTGCTTTCACTGAAATATCCTACGTAATATGTGTTCATTAAAACAAATCAATTTTTTTTTACTGCTTGATATCGGTTGACCACGAAGAAAATTTAGTTTTATGTCTCTTTTCATCTTCATTCACAGATTAAAGATCAGTCTATATATATAAAACAGTTCCGTAACTGACTCACTGACTGACATACAACGCACATACCAAACCGCTGGACCTAAAGGGCTGAAATTTTGCACGGCGATTCTTCTTATAGTGTAGTGCACTAAGAGAGATTTTTAAAAAATTCTTCTTAGATTTTTTTAAATTAAATTTTTAAGCTGTCTTAGTAACTTTTTTTAAGTTTGCATTTAAAATAATAATTTGAGGGTTATAAAATTTATATCATGAGAAAGATCATAAAAATTCCTTTAAAATGAAATCTTTTTCGAACCTTTACCTCCATTTTCTGATTTTTAGTGAATTTTTAAAGAT
Source organism: Dolomedes plantarius (assembly GCA_907164885.2). NCBI lineage: Eukaryota > Metazoa > Arthropoda > Arachnida > Araneae > Dolomedidae > Dolomedes > Dolomedes plantarius. Next base: position 163,293,477 of record OU015493.1, on the reverse strand, counting down.
TAATTTTTAGAATTTAATTTATTAAATGCTGATTACGTGATTTCTTTTTCTGGTACTTTAAATAAATTTATCGTCACGTGCATAACAACTAAATAGACAAAAAAAATTTTTTTTTCTTGCTAATGGGGCAGACGATTGGACATCATTTTGTCTATAAAAATATCCCTTACAATTTTTTTTATAAATATATATTTTTTTCTACATTAATTGTATACATTGATCGTCGCATTTATTATAAATAAATAAATATATACATATATATATATATATATATTGGCATTAATTGCATACATTGACCGTTGTATTTAATTTGAATGTACTCCGTAACGAAGTGCGGGTTTTCAGCTGGTAAATTCATAAACGTGTAATTGTTATGGTGCTTATAAGCGCTGCAGTCCTTTTTGGGATACGAGGCCTTAACAAACCTGTAAACGAATTATTAAAAAAAAAATACTTAATGAACAGAACCTACTAAATTGCGCAAAAAATGTGAATAAAACTAATTGCCGATTTACTCATTATTTAGCAACGTTCTACTAAAGCTTTTTCGACCAGTAAGTTGCACGACTCCAAGGGGGTTTGACGCCATATTTTAGAGGGGGGAGAGCATAAGAAGGTATTTATACTTGAAATTCAATACAGTAAAACCTCGTTTATCCGGATTAACTGGGACCATAGGCAATCCCGACAATCAAAAATCTAAATAATCTGGGTAATATTGGTAGTAAATAAAACGAAATCCTTAACAAAGCAGACTTACCGTTTATTACAATAAAAAAAAACTATGTTTTGTAACAAAATTGCATAGCATTGTTTACAAGGCATTAGAAAATATAAAAATAACTTTTCACGCCATTTTTTAACAAAGAATTGGTCCATTGTGCTTTCTGTTTCAAACACGTGTGGTGAACAGTGCATTGAATCAAACTAAAAAGCGAATATTTGGCGTACTTATAGTTACGTTCTTGCTATCATAGTTAAAAATTATTATCTAATGTGAACATTAAATTTTAAAAAGATGTCTGCAAATCTGACCCGGATTATCCGGAGATCCGGATCAACGAGGACTGGATAAACGAGGTTTTACTGTAATAATAAAAATATGGAAAAAATATAATAATAGAAGCTAAATATTTATTAAGGCATTACAAGGACTTTAACTGAACATTTTTGAATACTAAAATGTTAGGCTAAAGCTTTCATTAAGAGAATAAAATTTTTATAAAAAATAAATTTCTTTATCTAATTAATGCTACACTTAAACAAAGTTGAAAAAAAATCGCTGTGGTGTGGTTTCAGAAACTTATAGATGACACGAGTAGCTGTAGCATACTGTACAACAGTCAGCAACTGAGAGATCTAATGAATGGTGAAGTGTTTCCTACTTTAATAAAAATTTGTTTGTTTGCCAATGCCGAGCATTTGGCTATTATGCCAAATATCGCTCGCGGGCTTTTCAGTACTTTTGAACCTTGTCACTAAAATCCTGCAGAGACAAATAAAATAACTGGAGTGCACCTGTCCGAATGCTTAGCGTTAAAAACTTGTCCAGAATTGCATGAAACGCACAAGGGGGAGAATCTGTTAAATGAAAACTGTAAAGATGGGCAGACAGGCAGTCGTGCCCTGCCAAAAGTCTAAAATGGGCAACTGCGGCTGCACGAGGACAAAGTGTCTCTCGGTAAAGACGTCGCCAGCTCTTTCCCGCTGCAAACTCGGAGAGCTCCAGCCTTAACCTTAAAAAAAAAACTCGTTTCAAAAGGGCAGTGAAGATAATTTCCTTCAAAAGGAAGTTGCAGGGGTTTCTAAATTTATTTTTTAATTTTAACGTAGGATTACGTTCCTCCATAACGGTCCTCTGGAAAGCAAAATTTCAGGCGCTAAAACCGTCCGTCCGTATCTCGCGAGTTACAATTTTGGCAGCGCACCAAATCTAGTCTGTATCGCTTGGGCAAGCGGTAAACAGTTAAACAGAAAAGTACCAAAATGCGTCAAAATTTTGACATACATATATATATAATATATATATACATACGTACATATATACATACAAAAGAGGTAAGCAACGATAAGTAATACTATGTTAATAACCCGCGGCACTTTCGTTAGAACATACTACCTGAAATTTTTTTTCTATCATTTCTAGGGAAATTATATCTTTTTTGAAGTAATTTTTGCTTCAGAGAAAATAATTTCAGAATTTCTCTACCAAATCAAAAATCCTGTAGACTATTTCACGATAATTAATGAAGGAACGCAATTTGAAATTTCATAGAAACTTGATAGGAATTTTAGCCGTCTCTTTTTTTAAGACTGAAAATCGGAAAAAAAATTGGTTTTCTCCGAGGTAAATGGATTTAAAACTAACATATGAACATCATGGTGCGCATAGATTGTACAGAACAAAAATATTGAATCTGGCACTGTTATCATCGGAGAAATATACAGTTTGTGATATTTGATTTCAAAAGTCCCGTTACATGTTTTAAGCTAAGGAAATACAAAAAAATCCGCTCTTTGAAAAATTTGTATTCCGGACCAACATAAATTTGTCATCCGTCGCGTTTTTTATCGCTGCTTCGCAACACATTAGACATATTCATTCATAGAAGGGAAATCCACAGTCACAATGTCCAGACATAATCTCCGCCATTATCACCGTGTTCCATCTGACTGCCCCGAATATCGCAAAAAAAGAGCGAGGGATAATCAGAATTAGAATATTTAACACATTTCTCCGAAAGTGAAATATTCTCGCGTTCTGCGCGATTCGACCCATAACCTACTTTCACTGTTGTAGCCAAGTAGTTCAATGGCGATGGGGGAAAAAAAAGCCAACGAACAGCAACTTGAACTTCACAGTAATTATTGTCCTATAATCCTTCCTTTTCAATAATCAGGCGAGAAAGGAACAATAAAGTGCTAAACGCATCAGCTCTTGTTGATTTCGCGACCAGTTTATGAAATTTCGGACCAGCTAAAAAAAGGACGTGGTGAGCGTAACTTAATTGGGGAGAATCAAACAAACATCCGCCAGAAAGATTTTTTTTTTCCATTTCGAAATTATTTACCTTCTGTTTGACGACAAAACAAAAAACAACTCGTCGCATTCATCAATGCGGAAAAACGCGCGCGCTCGTACAAAAGGGCCCAGGCGATTCTCCCGCACTAAATTAAACCGTTCTTTTGTTCTTTATCTCCCATCTTCGTGCGAATCAAAAGAGAGAGGGGGGTTACGATTAGGAAATAACGCGGATTTTTGAGTGGATGATCATGCCAGTGGGTCAGGGCTAAATCGAAATTTGGAAATTTTTTAAGAACTAGGCCATCTCTAAAAATGGTGGAAGAAGCGACATATTGTTTTGGGGGTTATTTCCTTTTATTTGCTAGCCATTGTTTTCGCCCGCAGGATGTAAGTTATAACCCCGGGTACGATTCTATTATCTTTACGAAGTCACTATTTGCCCGATTTCATTCTTAAATTATTTCAAATATATACGCATCATAAATGTCATTCGTAGCATTTGTGTGCAGAATATTGCACAAAATAATTGCTATTATAGATGTTTCGTAACAATTAAATTCACAGGGACATTTTGTAATTTTGAAAGGGAAAGACTTAAAACGTTCCCATGAATTAAATGTATACAGAGTACTATATTTCTACTTCGTAATTTCAAACAGTTAACAGGAAACGTATCCCCTTTTATTCATTGAATAAAAGGGGATGCATTTATTTAAATATTTACTACAGAGTATTACATTTTCCCAATGATGTACATATCTACCTTTCTAAATGCCAGTAAGAGAAATTCACAAAACTTTAATTGGCAGTGATCCAGCTATGCCTACAGTTTTATTTATAAGTACCTACTGTTTTGTTTGCAAGTACCAAACAATCAAACATACAAACGAACGAAAAAATAGCAAAATGCCAGTAAAATTACCTTTAAATTTTCTACTAATTTATGTCCAATTCATTACAATATTTATTAAATTCGAAAATTGAGAACTGGACATATTTTTAAGTAAAATGCAGCAAACTCTTTAAATTAGTAGTAAAAAATGCAATTAATGAAAAAATATTTTATATTGGAATTTTGCAAACAGCTGGTGATACAGTGCATTACTGTTCTGTTAGAGTTAATATTCATTTAAGTGAGTGAAAAGAGAGTTAATATTCATTTAAGTTAGTGAAAAGAGAGTTAATATTCATTTAAGTTAGTGAAAAGAGAGTTAATATTCATTTAAGTTAGTGAAAAGAGAAAGTTAATATTCATTTAAGTTGGTGAAAAATTTTTAAAATAATTTTGCCTGGAGGATTTCTTTTACATTTCCAAATCGTATATAACAATATGATTTATGTTGTAACTGCATACTTTTCCTTCTCTTCTAGAGGCATCAGATATCTTTCTCTTCATTCTCACCTTAAAATTTTACCTCCTGTTGTATTGTGTCCCTTTAGTGTTTCGACGAAAGACTGGCTTCAAGTGGTTCGTGGTAATGTCTTATCAGAGAATCAGATAGATAAGCAAATCATGGTCCGAATGCTTTTAAATACTATGACTGGATAACACCCCTTGTGCGGTCTTTTCTTTATATTTTCTGTCCTACAAAATGTCTTTATGGAGTTCACTTTTCTTTTCGTTTCTTTGACGTCATTCAGTCGATATGATGTGACTAACACCTTTATTTGAATAAAGCCGAAGATCACACCATCAACAAAGAATCTGTATAGGCTTGAGGAAGTATTAAAGATAGTGCAGAAGAGTGTGTAGGATTGGAGTCGTTTCTGCTAGAATGATATTACAGCTAGAAGCAGACGAACTTCAATAGAGCAGCGTTAGTTGGCAACGAAGGTAGTTAGCGAGACGAGTGCGGCCATGCATTTGAAAATGTCATTAGTAGCGTGCGTACTGAGGGTTTTAAACATTTGATGAATAACTTTGAGTGGTAATGAGGGTAAGTCAACATAAGCATGTTTATCTAGTTAAAGGCTTAAATAAAGTCCTTGTTAAGCATTAAATTAGCCTGTCATTGAATTAACTACAGCTTCAATAAAACACGTTGAGTTAATGCATGAAGCCCGTAGAAATAGACATATAGTACACCTTTTAGCTTTTAAGTGTCTCACAACCGTCTGAACTGACCCTATAACTTCTTAAACAGAATGCCTCCAGCCAAGGTACGTCGAAAATGTAGTCTACGTAACCAACTGAATTTGACATAGAAAATTTTAAATTTTTTTGCAAAAATTTAAAAAAGTATCGCCAGCACACATATTTTAACGAAAATTTGTACTGACCATTAGGATCTCCAGTATTCGATTTTGGACATCAAATACGTCATTGTCTGTTAGCTCTTCAATATTTTGATCTTAGATATAAGAACAAAAATGATAGTTTAACATAAAAATTAACAAAAATTTCGGTAAAATTTTCTATACGTGTATATCATACAAAAATATTTTTAGCACATATTTTTTACTGACAATTAAATGCTGTAAAATTATATTCGTTCCATCGCTATTATGCTCATAAAAATTTTTCTTACATCCTTATTCTACAAATAATCGTTTGTTTTAGAGTGATGCAACGAATTTCTCTTCCAGTACAATTGTTCTCTAAATTTTTTTGTGAAGTCGTTGAATCATATTTTACTCCAGATATGAACTATGAAATTTTTAAATTTTTCTTTAAAAATTTCATAGTTAATATCTGGAATTTAAATTAATTTTTCTTAAATTTTTTAAGAGAAAGTTATGCGATAGGAATATTTGAATAAAGCTAAATTTAGTTATTACTAATATAAATAAGATAATGTCATGAAATCAATATGAACTTTTTTTAATCACTATTTTATTTCTATAACTTTAGTTTAATTTTTAAGTTTTAATTTTAAAATAGTTGAATTAATTACTATTTAATATGATGGACTCTATCAAATGAAAAATTCCGTAGAAAATCAGTTTCCTGAAAGCGAAAAAGATTTTTTGCCTTAGATTTACGAAGTTTTTACTTTAAAACAAATTTATAAATGTATCATAGTGTATGAATTTCAGTGTGAAATTTTTGAAACCTGAAAACTTCCATAATTTGGATCGATTAATATTTTTCACATTTAATATAAAATTTCCAGGCTAATCACGTTGAAATTAGAATTTCCCCAATCTTATTGTGTTGTTAGATTATTTCATTTTAAAAGTAAGTCACGAATTTTTAAATGGATTGTGTGATAATGCTACGGTTTATATTTTTATTTCAATGATATAATTATGATTCATTATTATATTTAGAAATTTTCAACCATCAGCAAGTGCTTTCCAAAATATTCTGTACAATACAATTACGTATATTCATACAAAAAAAAATTTAAGAAAATTGTGACAGGACTATTTGAATTTGCGATTATCTATGAATGCAACAATTTGTTACAATTTGTCTTTTTAAAACTCAAAGCATTGCAAAAGAACGACTGCGGATTTTTATGCAACAAATCCTTGGCGAAGTTAAGGTGTTTACATATGCGTTTGTTTATATTATGTCGAATTTCTTACAAAAGAATTCTTTTGATTGTTTTAATAAGAGATATTGTATACATTTCGATATCCTTTTTTTCTTTTACTTTACAACAAGTAGGTCTTTAGATGACAAGAGAATATACAAACAGTTTTTTTTTCTATGCTTAAAGATTAAAATACAGCTGTCACATGGCTCCATTTAAAAACACATTTCAGCTGTTATGATATTTTTACAGCGTAAATGAAGCTGGAATTGATTTTATTGCTTTACATAGAAAAGGACAGAGGGGGGGGGGAAGACTGCTGTTTAATCGAAATGTAGACTACTGCAGTTGATATTCGAAAAATGCAAATTAAAAGTGCGTGTTTTGTTTTCTGTAAAGTGAATTGAATTTTTGCTTCTTTAGTGCGTAAAAGTTTGCTAAGTTATGGAATCTGCATTTTAATTTTGTTATTGTATTCATAAGACCGTAACATTTTAATTTTTTAAAGCAGATAAGACATAGCTTTTCAAATAATATTTTAAAAATTCATTTGCAATCATGTTTACATATCTCTCTTTATTTTATTCCATTATTTATGGTTTAATACGACATTGGGATCTTTCCACCATTTGTTCTGCTCATGGTAAAAGTACTATAAAAAATACCTAAAATAGTAATGTATTTGTTAATTGAAACCTATCACTCTACCATAGAAGCCCCAATCTTTGAGAGAAATAGCAAAAAGTCAAGAAATATTTTTAAACCCCCTTTCAAATAAATAAAAATACATCTATACTAAATATAAAATAGTTCCGTGACTGACAGACTGACAGATAACGCATAGACCAAACCGCCAGACCTAAAGGGTTGAAATTTTGCATGGCGATTCTAGTTATAGTATACGGGTTCTTATAGTATACGGGTAAAGATTTTTGAAAAATTCTTCTTGGATTTTTTAATATTATTTGAAGTTTGCATTTAAAATAATAATCTGAAGGTTAAAAAATTTATTTCACGAGAAATATCATAAAAATTCCTTCAAAATGAAATCTTTTTCGAATCTTTGTCTCCCTTTTCTGATTTTTGGTGAATTTTTAAAGATTAATTTTTAGAATTTAATTGAATAAATGCTGATCACGTGGTTTCTTTTCTTTTTGGGATACTTTAAATTAATTTTGCGTCAAGTGCATAACAACGATATAAATTGACAAAAAAAATTAAAATACGGTAAAAAATAAAATCTGACCACTATACTAATTGAGATGGAAGTTTTTAAAGAATTTAATTGAAATTAGTATGTTTTTTTATGAATATTAAACATACAAATTAATTGCATACATTGACCGTTGTATTTAATTTCAATATTTTCTTCTACATTATTTTGCCTATAAAAATATCCGTTGAAGTTTTTTTATAAACATATATATATATTTTTGGCATTAATTGCATATATTGACCATTGTATTTAATATGAATGTACTCCGTAGCGAAACACCGGTATTCAGTTAATTTATTTATATTTTTAAGAAATACTAGAATATAATAAATTAATCTAAAATAATTTATCTGGATTTTTGTTGAATTTATATATAAATAAAAAAAAATTACCATCATTTTGTAAATTACATTTTCACTTGAATCAGAAAAAACAAAATCTATTTCAGTTCTTATGACCTTGCCTTCCTTTTTTGCAGCTTGTATTAACATTTCGAATTTCTGAATAACGAATATCTGGCGAAATATAATACATTTAAAATTGACATCCATGTTTGTGTCGTATTAGTACCTCGAACAAGAATTATTTGGATTCTCAATCGCGTTATCAGCGTTTTCGATGTAAACACGTGAGTTGAATCTGCAGAATTAGGGTTCAAATACATTGTAACCTATCTCGGGAAATCCCCTTGTAACAGTGATACTCATAAGCACCTGTGTCGTGCCCCACTGACCGACATAACACTATAAAATTCCTCTTCCCTGATATATATCTGAGCTTAAACTGATAAAAAAGACACCGGTTAACATATTCTACGCACCACTAATACGAAAATCCTTCAACTATATTCCACTCTACTTGCACAAACATAAATACGACCGATTCTTTTGTAGTGGACAATAATGGAGGAGAGTAAAAGCTTGTTGGGGGGAAAAAAAGAATGGAAAGGATTTTCACTTTTCAACTGTTCCAGAGAGTACAATGAACTGTTCCATTTTTGGATGGCATTCACCTAGTTATCCTCCGCGTCACGTGATGGCCCCAAACGATTCTCGACGTGTTTATTTTTTAATGCCTCAATCGGTTTTAAGAGTTCCCCAAATAGAGCACACGACGATGGAAAGAAATGTTAACAAGCAACTTGACTTGGATATGATTGGTTGGGAGGCTAATCAGCGGGGGAAAAAAAGTGAAAACGAATATTCAGAAGGTGAATAAAAGAGAGCGTAATATCTAGCGAATTAGCGAATTTTCTTTGCGTGTCTCTTAGTAATGCGTCGAAATTACCTTAAACATTTTGAATTTTTTTATACAACAGTATTATGAAAATTTTGAAACGTAACATACGAAGGGGGCAGTCGAATCTTACTGCTTTTAACATCCGTTTGAGGAAACTTTTTATGAATTGTTTTAAGGAAAGTCTCATGCGGGCCATTCTACTATTATTTCAGCCAACTAAATTTAAAATTTTCTATTTGGCTCAAAAAAATTAGTTAGAAGTTGGTTCTTTTGATAACATTAACTTATGAACCAAGTTGAGACAGAATATTTGTGTACAGCACTAAAATTGCAAAATTCATCTATCAATAATACAATATTTTCTCATCAATACAGTACAGACGTTCATTTTTTCTTGAGGGTCTCCTATACACTTGCTGAAGACAGAGTTTTATAGAGTTCTAACTTTAGCATCACACTCATTCATATATTTTTTTTTTTTTTTGCGTTCTTTAAAAGCGAACTACTAGTGATAAGGAATGACTCGCCGTACTCTGCCTCTAAGACCGAGATACTAGCCTCTGAATTCCCCTGTCAAATTGTTGATTATGCTTACTTTCGGACCCACCAAATGGTGGGAATCGGATCCCCCCCCCCATACACTGTCTCTGAGATACAAGCTACTGAATTCCCCTGTCAAATTGCTGATTATGCTTACTTTCGGACCCACCAAATGGTGGGAATCGGACCCCCCATACACTGTCTCTGAGATACAAGCTACTGAATTACCCTGTCAAATTGTTGATTATGCATACTTTCTCCTCCAGTGAAAGAGGGTTCAACGGGCTCTCTTATTTTACCTCTTGTGATACTGTAACGACCTTATTTTTGAAAATCGCCCTTATTCACTTTTTTTATATCGTTTGAAACGCAGTATGGCTAGAGGCGGAATCGAAATCGTCACCGTCTTCAATAAAAAATGATACTTTAATTCCTTATACACGTGCTACATCGTTAATGAACCTTATAGACTTAATCCGTCGTCATTCAAAATTATCTAAATATTAATTTAACTTTTACCATTTTGCATACATTTTGGCCATATCTGATGATGTGTACAAATAAAACTATTTCTATTAAGGCGGCTGTGTACTTAGGGTTAGTACACAGTAGCCTTTAGATATTCTCTATCAAAATAAACTTGTTCAGTGTACCATCCATGATTGTACACTGAACCATCCCTATTCGATTCGTTCACTTCACTGTTAACCTATGGAGAAAATGTGTCCAAGAATTGTCGACTTGGATCTAATTATTTTTTAATTGTACTCCATAATATAGAAAGAAACTTTACACCTTAAGTTTCGTTTTTTTTAAAAATTCAAATATTTTAAAATTTAAATTATTCGGGGGAAAAATCTGGTATAGTGTGTTTTAAACACTCCTCAATTCCTTTAGTGGACGAAATTTATAAAAGGAATCCTGTTGCAAGGTGCAGAAAAATTCAGGGTCTCTGGAAATATAATTTTTATTGGATTATCAGCACTTATGTAGCTGTCAATAGTAGACAAATTTTCGCCATAGGTTAACATTGAGGTGAACAAATCCATTAGGGTTAGTACACAGTAGCCTTTAGATATTCTCTATCAAAATAAACTTGTTCAGTGTACCATCCATGATTGTACACTGAACCATCCCTATTCGATTCGTTCACTTCACTGTTAACCTATGGAGAAAATGTGTCCAAGAATTGTCGACTTGGATCTAATTATTTTTTAATTGTACTCCATAATATAGAAAGAAACTTTACACCTTAAGTTTCGTTTTTTTTAAAAATTCAAATATTTTAAAATTTAAATTATTCGGGGGAAAAATCTGGTATAGTGTGTTTTAAACACTCCTCAATTCCTTTAGTGGACGAAATTTATAAAAGGAATCCTGTTGCAAGGTGCAGAAAAATTCAGGGTCTCTGGAAATATAATTTTTATTGGATTATCAGCACTTATGTAGCTGTCAATAGTAGACAAATTTTCGCCATAGGTTAACATTGAGGTGAACAAATCCATTAGGGTTAGTACACAGTAGCCTTTAGATATTCTCTATCAAAATAAACTTGTTCAGTGTACCATCCATGATTGTACACTGAACCATCCCTATTCGATTCGTTCACTTCACTGTTAACCTATGGAGAAAATGTGTCCAAGAATTGTCGACTTGGATCTAATTATTTTTTAATTGTACTCCATAATATAGAAAGAAACTTTACACCTTAAGTTTCGTTTTTTTTAAAAATTCAAATATTTTAAAATTTAAATTATTCGGGGGAAAAATCTGGTATAGTGTGTTTTAAACACTCCTCAATTCCTTTAGTGGACGAAATTTATAAAAGGAATCCTGTTGCAAGGTGCAGAAAAATTCAGGGTCTCTGGAAATATAATTTTTATTGGATTATCAGCACTTATGTAGCTGTCAATAGTAGACAAATTTTCGCCATAGGTTAACATTGAGGTGAACAAATCCATTAGGGTTAGTACACAGTAGCCTTTAGATATTCTCTATCAAAATAAACTTGTTCAGTGTACCATCCATGATTGTACACTGAACCATCCCTATTCGATTCGTTCACTTCACTGTTAACCTATGGAGAAAATGTGTCCAAGAATTGTCGACTTGGATCTAATTATTTTTTAATTGTACTCCATAATATAGAAAGAAACTTTACACCTTAAGTTTCGTTTTTTTTAAAAATTCAAATATTTTAAAATTTAAATTATTCGGGGGAAAAATCTGGTATAGTGTGTTTTAAACACTCCTCAATTCCTTTAGTGGACGAAATTTATAAAAGGAATCCTGTTGCAAGGTGCAGAAAAATTCAGGGTCTCTGGAAATATAATTTTTATTGGATTATCAGCACTTATGTAGCTGTCAATAGTAGACAAATTTTCGCCATAGGTTAACATTGAGGTGAACAAATCCATTAGGGTTAGTACACAGTAGCCTTTAGATATTCTCTATCAAAATAAACTTGTTCAGTGTACCATCCATGATTGTACACTGAACCATCCCTATTCGATTCGTTCACTTCACTGTTAACCTATGGAGAAAATGTGTCCAAGAATTGTCGACTTGGATCTAATTATTTTTTAATTGTACTCCATAATATAGAAAGAAACTTTACACCTTAAGTTTCGTTTTTTTTAAAAATTCAAATATTTTAAAATTTAAATTATTCGGGGGAAAAATCTGGTATAGTGTGTTTTAAACACTCCTCAATTCCTTTAGTGGACGAAATTTATAAAAGGAATCCTGTTGCAAGGTGCAGAAAAATTCAGGGTCTCTGGAAATATAATTTTTATTGGATTATCAGCACTTATGTAGCTGTCAATAGTAGACAAATTTTCGCCATAGGTTAACATTGAGGTGAACAAATCCATTAGGGTTAGTACACAGTAGCCTTTAGATATTCTCTATCAAAATAAACTTGTTCAGTGTACCATCCATGATTAACCCCCCTTTCGTAAAATTCTGAAATTACCAAATAGGGCCGTTTCTCAGAAAGGGTTTGAAGTATGTAATACCTATAACATTCTAGAATTATTCTTTGCCCCTAGAAAACTGGGGTCTTATCTCTGGCGATATTACAACAAATGCAACTTAGCACTTGCTGCTTGAAAATTCCCAGAATATTTAAACAAGAACTAAATAATCGACTGTCAACCTATCTGGGGTCAGTGGCCATCCCAGTCTCAAGCGTCAAAGGATATTAAAAATCTTAAATCCTGGAGGATAATGTAAATATCAATGACCGTCAAAGGGAAGATGAACAATTAATTCAACCACGACACCAAATCGACGAATTCCAACAAAAATAGCCGTTCATTAGCTGCGCGCTCTTGCGTGGCCGTTTTCCCCCTTCATCACCTGCTAAAAAGAGTGAAGTCCCTCTCCTTACCAAAACGAAAAGTTACTTCACCCCAGCGTCCTTGTACCGTTAATGCTGAGCTTATTTGCAACGGCACAGCGATCTTTAAGAACTTTCCTTGATATCTCTTTGGCGCGCGCGCGTTATGCCCAAATGGAATCATCGTCGTTTTATTGTGCGAGAGAGAGTGCGTAACGCAATGCCTTGAAGGGATAAACGAAAGTGTGGCGCAAATGCGTCAAGCGACTTGTAAAAATATGCAATTTAAGCGGGATTTTTCCGTATTGCTTTTCCAAGCCGCCCTGATATGGTGAAGGTTGAAATATTTTACGTAACTACGAATATGGTTGAAAAACCGTACTTACAAAATGCTGATCGTTGATGTTAGGCATGTTTGCGGCGGAATAATTTAAATGTCGATAATTTATCTTACGAAAATTTCATTAAATGTCCAAACACATAATCTGAAATACGATCTTATTCACTCTAACACCCACTAACATCAAACAGTAATGTATCATGTAAATCGGAATCTATACGAGGGTTGCCTATTTAACAACATAATAATTGTATTAATTAGATTTAATTAGATTTAATTAGATTTAGTAGGATTTTTAAAATTTAATTTTTTTCACAGTTCCAAGTATTTTTTTTTACACCCATACAATACTGAATACTTGCCAATGGCCATGTATCCCGTTTCCAATGACATTAGTTCTTGATCTATCAGTTGTCCAAATTTGCCCGACGTTTACCGTTCTTTATTTCAGAAATTGATGAAAATCGGATGACTCTTGAGGCCAGTTTTAAATTTAGGATGACGAAAAATGGCAACTGGGAGCAAGGTATGGTGAGTATGGAGGCTGTGTTCCTGCACCCTAATCCGAGTTTTTCCTGCAACTTCATAGCTAGCTCGGACAATCTCCTTTCCCCGCCATTCCGACCTCTCTCGTTTTACTTTTATATCTGAATGACAGTTTGTTTGCGAGAGTTTATCAATAACTGCTATGATTATTATACATACATTTCGAACAATTAGCTCATATTTTAGATTCATATTCGAGAGAACAGTATCAAACCGAAATGTTCACCATCTTCAATATTATGACGCGTCAGTTACTTGCAGACAGTCGTTGCATTCGCGCTCGACTCTCGGAAAAAATACGAGATAAAAATAATGAGAAAGCGTATAACAGAGAAGCATATATTCTAGGAGATTAAAAAAAAGTAAATATCATTGGGGGAAAAAGACGGTGATAAGAATAAAAATATATATTTGGGACCAACAATCTTTGTAAAAGTCTTATATCTTGTACGCAAAAGAAATTGAATGTAAGGGAAGCTGTATACAGTATGGAGCTCATTCTCATTACCAGGTTGATCTAGTGATCAACATCTACTGATGATCTAGTGATCATTACTAGATCTAGTGATTAACATTCAATTCAACATTCAATCATTCTCATAACCAGGTTGATCTAGTGATCAACATCTAGGGATGATCTAGTGATTAATCTAGTGATCAACATCTAGGGATGATCTAGTGATTGATCTAGTGATCAACATGTTTGTTTAAAAGTCCAGAAGCACGAGGTTCGAATCTCATTCCTGGCAGACACGGTTTAAACATTCGAAGGAAATATCCAGCATACAGCATTTGAAGTAAATATTTAAATATTCAGGTAAAATTTCGCTGTTTTATTTTAATCTTAACAACAACAATAATAAAAAATATTTGGTTTTGCTACGAAAAAAATATATTTATTTTTTAAAAAGTTTCAGTTAATAGTCTTTGAATATGGGCAAACATAATCATTACTGGACAATGTTATGCAACAAGGAAATGTAAGGTTGCTCCACGTGTAAAGCAACTTGGGGGGGGGGGGGGAGGGGAAATATCATTATTCTAAGCCTGTTGCAGTTCATCGTTGGTGGCGCTACGAGCGCCGTACCGCCAAGCACCGGCATTTCAAGTAATTGTACTATTAATGCTTCACGCTTAAGAACCGAGCAGTTCGGTTATAGAACTCTCGTTGGAGAGTAACTTCCTATTAACCTTTAATGTAAATACTATAAACTAGCCTTAATTATGTAAATAAAGTCCATTATTTTATTTTAATCTGATCGTCGTAATTAAAGAAAGGTATGCAGTACAATCATTGATGACAATTTCCCTTGAAAATCTTCCAGCGCAGAATTAGCAAAGCCAAATAACACTATTTTTATTAATTGGAAAACCAAAGATCAGCAACAGAAATGTCTAATTTGATAGTTCATTAAAATTCAATTTTCTCAGTTTCAGTGTAGTGTGGATTGGTTGTTTGTTACATAACACCGTCCAATTATCGGGGTGTAAGTGTTGACAGGGTTCTTTAGCGACATAGACATCCATTAATACGATTAATTCGACTCTGCGAAAACAGCATGATCTTAACATATTACTCCTTGTACAGTTTTAGCTTTTTTTAAGTTATTGCTTTTGATGATCACCTGAGTCACCCAGTGGGGTGTTTGTATTTATTTATTAGGCATATTCTACGTGTCATTATATGTACCTATCATGTTCTGTAATTAGCCAAAGCTAACTTTAATCACCTGTTGCGTTCTCCCAGATATCTCACTTGTTTCATTTTAATATCAATTTTCTTCCTGAAAATGCGCTTCTCCAGAGTCGGAGTTGCAATTAAACCATAGTATTTGATTAAGGTTTCTTTTTAATTAAATATCTATTTATATATAGTCGTTATTAGTTTCTTTCTCCTCTGGGTAAATATGAGCAAGATTAATTGATTTATTTCACCTGTACTTTCACATTTATTGCGATTATAGTACTAGGAATGTCAAATTACCTTCATTTTCTGATCCTAATGTTTAATTACTGCATTAAAGGCACAGAGCTGTTTGTTAATACGTACACTTTATGGGCCTAATCTTTCGAAGCAAACATAACCCCGTCATCACTTTTTTTATTATGTGAGTCGCATACTGCTGCGCTTAACTATGTATTCTTTATATATTTAATAGGACCAGTGGACCCGAGGTAGCTTAGTGGTAGCGCGTCGGCTTTCGACCATTCCCCAGATGTCGTCCCCGAAGGTGCTCGGTCAAAATTGAGATAACACGTACCTTAGACGGACTATTGGACGAACCTGGTGGTGCTATTGTAAACCGGAGCCGCACTCTTCAGCCTGCAATACCTATATGGATCTGGTCTGGAACTTCTGGCCAGAGGCCGTTAGCAACAATAGCAACAAATAGGCAAAAGCATGTTGATGCAAGTAAAAATGTTCTACAAATAATCCCTCAGTTAGTACATAGTTGGTATGACAAAAAGCTTTAACAATAATGCATTTTTTTACGTTTGTTACGAAAAAAGGATGTAGTATTTGTCTTAACTATCTATGTATATTTATAACAGTATAACTGATTTATATATTAAATTGCTGTTTTAATGGTCTAGTTTATTAATAAATTGGACCATATTACATAAATTTAAACTTAACATTATTATGAAAAATTTAAACTCAAATGACGTTGTTCCTTTTTTTTTCAATTTTGAAACTGACTTTCGGATTTATTTGGTTAAAAAAAAAATACTGATTACTAAAAATTGCTAACAGTTAGCAGACATAGTACAACGGCGAATGGATTACTTAACCAATGATTTATTTATCACTGTTTTGTTTTAATTCTTATACCAAAGCATTTTATCAAGAGGTTGAATGTTAAAAGTTCCATGATAGAACTGAGACTGATAGGTAAGAATTCTATGCCATGGACTTTACTAGCATATAATATATCTACGTCTATTTATGTGTGTGTGTGTGTGTGTGTGTGTGTGTATATATATATATTCGTATGTCCGTGTGTGTATATTTGTGTATAGTCGTGTGTGCATATATGTGTGTATATATATATATGTGTGTGTGTGTTCGTGTTCGTTCGTGTATATATATATATATATATATATATATATGTGTGTGTGTGTGTGTGCATGTACGTGTGCGTATATGTGTTTGTGCGTGTTTTTGTGTTTCTATGTGTGTGATTTTGTATGTGTCTGTCTATGATTGTGTATGCTCATATATATATATATATATATATATATATATATATATATATATATGTGTGTGTGTGTATGTGTGTGTGTGTGTGTGTGTGTGTGTATATTCGTATGTCCGTGTGTGTATATTTGTGTATAGTCGTGTGTGCATATATGTGTGTATATATATATATGTGTGTGTGTGTTCGTGTTCGTTCGTGTATATATATATATATATATATATGTGTGTGTGTGTGCATGTACGTGTGCGTATATGTGTTTGTGCGTGTTTTTGTGTTTCTATGTGTATGATTTTGTATGTGTCTGTCTATGATTGTGTATGCTCATATATATATATATATATATATATATATATATATATATATATATGTGTGTGTGTGTTCGTGTTCGTTCGTGTATATATATATATATATATATATGTGTGTGTGTGTGCATGTACGTGTGCGTATATGTGTTTGTGCGTGTTTTTGTGTTTCTATGTGTATGATTTTGTATGTGTCTGTCTATGATTGTGTATGCTCATATATATATATATATATATATATATATATATATATATATATATATGTGTGTGTGTGTGTGTGTGTGTGTGTGTGTGTGTGTGTGTGTGTGTGTGTGCATGTGTGTTCATGTGTGTGCTTGTGCGTGATATGTGTGCATGTGTATGTGCAAGTATGAGTGCGTGTGCCTGTGAGTACATGTATGCGTATATGCGTATATATGTATATATAACGCGTTTTTATTTTTCTGAAGTTCTAGAAGACAGAATGTCTGATAACTTATATTTGTTGTTGAACAGCTTATTATATATATGTATTCAAATATCCACTTTCACTTTTTAACAACCGAGAAGATCCTAGTCAAATGCACAGACAGAGACCGTAAACGTCAAGGGAAAATTACACGCCGACGGTGCGATACATCTAAGTATGCAATTGCCAACCAACACACACACACACAAACACACACTGTGTAATGCGCTCCCTGGTGCGTATCACTGCAACTCACTCTCTCTCTCTCTCGAGTTCCGCCCTTGACCCGCCTCGGTCGGATAACTCTCTCCCTCGCAGCGGCCGTTTACCGCAACAAAGTGCGGATTCGGGTCAGGCCTTTTCTCGCCCTTTTTCTTTTTTTACTTTTTCCCTGATCTCTCTCTCTCTCTCTTCCAAGCCGGCACACAGAGAGAAGAAAATTAACCGCCGCGATGTAGGTGAATGCCAGCGAAAGTGGGTCGGCCGATCGTCTGGCTCTGTGATCGGGTTGGATTGGCGGGATCACGGATTAGGGCGATGGGATGCCAAAAGGGTTCAACGAGGATTCAGGTGGGTTCACGCGCTGGCCGATTAGTCACTCATTCCTCATCACGCAGTTGGTCAAAGGGGAGATCGAACTTTTTTTTTTCCTGAGTTAATTATAACTTGTTTAGGGATTTTTGAGCGGAGGTTTTTTTTTCCGTAAACACTGTGCATTTTTAAGTGACTTCTCAAAATAAATTCACAGCGGACAAGAACCAGTTGTTTATAAATTTTAAAAACACATAGATAATAGGTTTCTATGTGAATTCAGAGACATTAAAACTTGGAAGTACACGATTTTCTTTTAAACAAATTTAGGGGAAAAAGCTATGCAAATTCATGAATGCATTTAGAATCATACATGAATACATAGTAAAATTAAACCATCGGAAGGTTCGCGGGGATTCTGGTGGGTTTAAGTGCTAGTGCTAGCCCTTTCGGGCCTACCAAGTTAATTCTACAAGAGGCGTACATATTGCTTAGAATTTTAGGATTCTAGATGCTGTTTACGAAAATACGCGAAATGTAGGACCAGGGAGGTTATTTATTTATCTAATCGAAAACTTTTTAATGAAATGATGTTGTAAACTAAACAATTATCGATATTTGTACTAAATAATATTGTTAATTTTAAATATGGTCCTCATAATTTTATACATAACAGTTGTCTCTTTTTTCTACAGATTTTACACGCTGGGTAAAAAGTTCCTGTTAAATTATAATTTTTAAATTTTAATATGGTTAACCAAACCCATTACAACCCAGCACTAGATGATTAGTCACTCTAGCGAAGGATTCAAAACTCATCATGTCATGTGGTTAGTCAATGAGGACTTGGAAAAAAATTTCCTGAGTTAATTATAACTTGTTGCAGGATTTTTGTGCGAAAGTATTTTCTGTAAACATCATGCATCTTCAAGTGAATTTTCAAAATAAATTCACAGCGGACAAGAGCACGTTATTTGTAAATTTTAAAAACATATAGATAATTATCTATCTAGAAACCTATTATAATAGGTTTCTATATTAATTCATAGACTTTAAAACTTGGAAGTACATAATTTTCTTTTAAACACATTTAAGAAAAAAAAGACTATGCAAATTCATCAACGCATTTAGAATCATACATAAATTCATGGTAAAATTAAACCAGTTTCGAAGGTTTGTGAGGATTCTGGTGTGTGTTAAGTGATAGATGATTAGTGACTCTAGCGAAGGATTCATAACTCATCATGTGGTTGGTCAATGAGAACTTAGAAAAGAATTCTCGTAAATTAATTATAACTTGTTGTAGGATTTTTGTCGAAGGTATTTTCAGTAAACATCTTTTAAGTGAAGTAAAGCACTTTCAAGTGAATTTTCAAAATAAATTCACAGTGGCAAGAGCACGTTTATTTGTAAATTTAAAAAAAAACATAGATAATAGGTTTCTATATGAATTCAGAGACATTAAAACATGGAAGTACACGATTTTCTTTTAGACGAATTTAAGAAAAAAAAACTATGCAAATTCATGAATGCATTTAGAATCATACATGAATACATGGTAAAATTAAACGATCCGAAGGTTCATGAGGATTCTGGTGGGTTTAAGTGCTAGGTGATTAGTCACACTAGCGAAGGATTCATAACTCATCATGTGGTTGATTAATGAGGACTTAGAAAAAAACTTTCTCGAGTTAATTATAACTTGTTGCAGGATTTTTGTGCGAAGGTATTTTCCGTAAAAATCGGGAATTTTCAAGTCAATTTTCAAAATAAATTCAAGGCGGACAAGAGCAAGTTATTTGTAAAATTTAAAAACACTTAGATATAGGTTTCTATATGAATTCAGAGACATTAAAGCTTGGAAGTACATGATTATATTTTAAAAGAAAAAAATGTAAATTCATGAATGATAGAAACGAACATGCATATGCTAAAATTGAACCATTCGAAGGTTCAGGATGATTCAGATGGGTTCAAGTGCAGGGAGATTAATCGCACCAGCGAAGGATTCATACTTCATCATGCGGTTGGTCAATGAGGATTTTTTTCCTGAGTTAAATTGCAACTTGATGCGGAATTTTAATGCTGAGGTATTTTCCGAAAACATCGTGCATTTTCATTGAAACCTGTATGCATATCAGTTTGTGTCCAATTTGCATTACCCCTTCTTGGTGCGCCTTTATTTTTCATCTAAGAGTGTATGATTTATTAAATAGATATGTGTTAACTTTAAAAGAAATTAACATCTTATGCTCTCTCTTTACTTCTACTAATTTAAAATTTTACAAGTCTCAAATTCTCCTCATAGAGATGCTAATAGAGTTCTAACTCTTCATATAGAAAAAGTTTTTATGCATGAATTAGCTAAAGAAATTTGTTACATACATGGTACATTAACATGAAATTTACATAATTTTAACCTCGTATGTTAAGAATTTAGTTTTTAAAGTTCATGTTAATGTATCAAGTATGTATGAAAGGAATTATATAAAAATATAGAGAATCCGAAACTTTCTTGTAAATTGAATTTGAAATTATTGAGAATAAGTTTTTTTTTAATTTTTACGAATTTGTATATTTGAAATATCCGGATATATGAATTTATAGAATCTAGGTCATATACATAACGGATGGTTTTCCATTTATTACTTTACAAAGCAAATTCACCAAACGTCTGATATATTTATATAGAATTATGCAAAATACATGTACATTTATCGCATAAGGCTGTTTTAATACGTAAATTCCCAAAATTTGACAGTGTCACTTAAATGAATGGATATAAAAGAAATAAATTTTTAAATATTATTTTAAAGGTATGAAAATATATCTTGCCACAGGTGAAATCTACATATTTAAGTTGCTAAGCCAACTTTTTGGGCAGTCCGTGAGAGAAAACTTCAGCATCAATTTGCTTCATTTTGGTCTTAAACGAAAGATGTAGATTGTCAATCTGCAGATTTGTCAAATTTGGTTTTTTTTAACAGCAATTTCTATTGCTGAGCGATAATTTACAATTGAAAAAATGATTTCTGCGCATGCTCAGTGGCATGTTTTAATGATAAACACGTTTATTCCGAGGACTCTCTATAGATATCTCTCTGCTTTTTTTATTTTTATGATAATTATGTTTCTGAAATATAAGATTAAACCTCATGGAAATTGCTTATTTCACGCTGTTTAATGAGCGATAATTTACAATTGAAAAAAAATTTGCTTTCTGCTAACATTTTTAAATCTAGCTTTATATACTCACTAAGCACGAGGCCGCTTAAACTCAGTAATTTGTCCCTGCGCTTTATTATGGTTTTCAACATTTGGCGATGATGCGTTGAGTATAATGTGTTTATTAGTATATTTATTTACTATCTAGTCGTCATGTTTTGACGGGTACCAACTAGTCAATTTTAAATTCGTACAGTAGAGAAAGAATACTCTTTTTATTTATAATGCAAGAGGCCAATATTTATCGCAATTTGTCCATACGCAAGCTGTCTAATGCAGTTCAAATATAGATAAGAAATCATCATGAGATTTGATTGGAAAATGATTTTTTTTTTTAGTTACCATACGAATTGTACAACTACAAACTCCAAAGAAATAAATGGCTCTCATAAATAAATTTTCTATTTTCATTTACTGTAGAGGAGTTTATACAGTTTGGATAACTATTTTTAATCATTTGTGTCAAATTTGTGGAAACTACATCAATAGTCTGTTAGGTAACAGATTGGGAATAGACTGTTCAATAATTACAAAGTCAGTAAGAACTACTTTACTTGTAAAAAATTATTGAATTAGTTTGAAAAAAAATACGCATCACTAGCAGAAGTAATAAAATTAGTGATTCGAAAGATTAAGCTACTATTGTTATTGGCGAAAATTACAGCAATATGTTACTATTGTAGATGTTTAATCTTGTATTATGTTCAGTCTTGTAAACGGATAGTCATTTGTAGTGATTAGGATTCTATTAACTGAAATTAAATTTAAGGGGTGCCAGTGAACATGTTAGAAAAAAAGAATATCGAGTGCCATGATTACAATATTTATATAATAACAGAAGTAATAAAATTATTCTTTCGAAATATTAAGCTATTATAATTGGCTGAAAATTACAGCAATGTTACTGCAGTAGTAACACGTGTACAGTAACTGTACACGTATAATCTTGTATTATGTTCAATCTTGGAAACGCATATAGACATTTGTAGTCATAAAGATGCTATTAAGCTAAATTTAATTTAACGGGTGCCAGTGAATTTATTAAGAAAAAAGAATATAGAGTGCAATGATTACAGTGTTTTAAATAAAATGTTTCAGAACTTGCATAATATTATTATTAAGTATATTATTTTAAACGTGGCTTTAACCACTAATTTAGTTTTGAACTCTAGTCAGCTATTTTAATTTTTCTTAAGGCAGTTATCTACAGTTTAAGAAAGTCAATCTATTGTCTTATAAATATAGAACTTTTTCACCTCCTCTTAAAATAGTAAAACTTGAATTTCTCTGTCAGGATAATTTCACCCTTGTTTGTATAAATCTAGAAAAAAAAAGTGTATCCAACATTTTAAATTATTCTTTTTTGGTAGAAAAAGTTGAGAAATGGAATTACATGGTTAAATAGGTAAAATTTTGCATCAAAGTGAAGACACCCGGCTATTTATCCTCAGACCTGGCAGACTTTCGTTAAAAGGTAATTCTAAATGTGTTAGGTTGGTTCAGTTAAGTCAGGTGTCTTTTATTTTCGACTCAGATTTTTGCCACAGTTTGCGACCCAGGTTTTGCGCGTGTTAAGATAGTACCTATAAATCCTAAATATTTTTAAGAGATGATGATTAATAGAGACATGATCTCATAATGAGAGATACTAATTGTAGGGCCGTATGCATCTGAGTTTTCAGGCAGCAGACGGCGATCTGAACTTTACGGCCAGTTTTTGTTAAAAAAGTAACTGTTTATGGCATTGCTTTGTTTTTAGACTATTCATTGTCTATATCAGGTTAAGGATGCCATTAATTAGGGAAAAGCCTACTTTTATCAATTCTGTCTGCGCACGAAAGAGTAGCATGTTCCATTTCAATGTTACGGGATCTATTTTAGTCCCTCCAACTATTTTGGCCTTCAACAAATAACCGCCGGTCGGAGAAACAAAATATCAACCAACCCCTCCCAAAATGTTTGTGAATTTAAGTTTTTGCACCTCAATTATAGACTACGAATAAATGTACGCAGGTAGTATCACACTTAAAACCAAACTGAACTTGAGTTTGATAAATATCTTCCAAGCATTAAGCAAGCCTTATAAAATAACCAATTGCATCAGAAACAACGCACTAGAAACGTAACTTAACAAAACTTAAGAAACTTAACAAAAGACTTCAGACAATCTAACTATGGCAGAGGACCAGCCAAAGCAATGAGTAATAGTTCCCTGAACCTTTTTCAAAAGTGGGTAAGAAACTGGCACCTTTTTCTATGAAGAGACGTAGGGAAAACAAGTAGTTGGCTAGAAACAACGAAAGTTATCTCATATTATATAAAACAGCACATAAAATGTAGGATGGATGAAGGTAGAAGACGAGTGCTCATTAATTCACATACACATCCAGACAATCGTAGGAAGAAGGCTACGTAATCATTTCAAAAACTCAAGGGAGATGCACTCGTGGATTACTGAGAAACGTACAGGGAGCACAGATGTACTTCGAAGACTTTTATTTAGTTGTAGCATCCTGGAGACAGAATTCAGACGATAACACAAAATGAAGATTAGTTCAACTGTAGTGGCCACATGGTAGACAGAAAACGGAGCATATTGCCTGACTTGGCCATAGAGCGAAGAGAGAAGACCTACGATTGCAGGACAACACTTTTCACAGCAGCTGCTAAAGTGACAAGAGCAGAATTGCCCTCAGTTCAGGCGTATATATAATGAAAATTGCCTGTTTGACCACTACGGTTAGAATTATTTAATTGGTTAGAATTATTTAATTGGTTAGAATTAATCACGTGGTCTATACCCTCGCCTTTCTCAAGTGATTTGAATTTTTGGTGAAGTACTCCAGATTGGGGCAGAGAGGACTTATGCGTTCTGTTAGTAATTATTTGATAACATGACTTACTCATTGCGTACGAAGTTAATGAGGCGCACGGTTTCACTACTATATATAGGAATGTTATAGAATTTTGAGCATTGATTGCAGGGTTAGAGTATTTATAATGCCTACCATACTCTGTATAACCTGTTATCAATAAAGGCAAGAAGGTCAGAGGAGTTGGCAGGCCCTACTTCAGGGGACGTCTCAAAAGTGTATGCGGTGATTCCTTCTACACTAAATTTGTTAGCCCATTGGCTTTACACTAGTGTATACTTACTCGGCTATTCCTATCTAAATTAGGTTCCTGGACGCTCACTGAGCGCCTGGAGCGGACGGGGTTGTGCGTGACTCCGGGCCGAGCGTGGTTGCTATCGCGCGACTGGTCACAATACTTGGTGGATGTCTTACGACGGGACAGTTACCCAACTGCTTATAATGCCTACGAAAGAGTCGGCACGGGCATTAGTATTGGTTAGTATAATTTATCAATAGTTAGGGTTAGTATAATTTATCAATTAAGTTATTTCTAGATCGGGTTTTAGAGGGGTTACGCATTGTGAAAAAAGACAATTTGGAGTACGCATTAGGTTAAAAGTAGAAGGGCGCATTTTTTTCATCACACATATAAAATATGCATCTGTACGAATGATTTAAAACACCTAATTTTTTTTTGTTGCGGAATGTTATGTGTTAGTGTCACTGTATAGCAGTGCTAAAACATCAACTATTACCCCCCCCCCCCCAAAAAAAAAAAAATAATAATAATAATTTCTCAGTCCTACATTATATATATATATATATATATATATATATATATATATATATATATATATATATATATATACGAGGGTTGGGGTATAAGTCATGGCAACTATTTTTTTTCTTGACGATACCAGTCCGGTTGGAAAATGTGACATATACAGACGAAATGACAAGGTCTTAACTACATGTGTGGACAATGAATAGCACTGAAATAACGTAACACACTAATTTATTACAGTAGTATACAGGGCAATATGGCCTTCACCGTGCAAAAGAATGATAACACAGTACACATAAAGTTGACATGACAAACCTGGGCCTAAAGACTCTCAATGTAGTGCTACTGTACGATATGGTAGGGCATTATTCCCAAGGGCTTCTACTAATTCACTGTGACATTCCATCGCATTTCTCCCTCGGAGAACGGCTATTTTGATTTAAGCGCGCTGCTCAACACGGGTTACTTCCATCTCGCACGACACTCACCAACTGACTGATTTCAGAGCCCTCGCTGCGCTACTACCAGCTATCACAGAGCCATCTGTTGTTCTGCATACACACTATGCCTGCAGAACTTCCACACGACACATATACGTTTGTGATCCGTTCACATATCTACAAGAAAAAAAAATAGTTGTCATGACTTATACCCCAACCCTCGTATAATCTCATCGATCTAAACAGATTGGTCGATCTCAGGATCAGAGTCATTTTTCAGTAGAATCAGGACTTTTTTCTTAAAGTGAGCATTTTACACCTCCCACCATCATTTGGCATTTTAAATTTTGTACCACATCTGGGATTTTGTATTTTGCGGAGATTCCTTGCTCCTCATCGCGGAAAACTACGAAAATAAATTCCCACTTCGATAAAAATGAAAAGATCTACGGAATCAAGCTATTTGTTGCATATTGATCCACAGTGACATGCATTAGGAGTTATTAACGATTATGAAACCTAGATCCTTGTCAATCATTTGCTCTAGGATAGGTTTGCGTAATGCATTGACTTCCCTATTAGGCAGGACAGATTTCTTCGTTCTGTGGGTAATATAACAGTCACAGACAAATAAAATAAAAAATTGTCTTAAATATTGCCACATGCAAATAAGGAAATATAGCAGATTTTTTTTCCAGAGGAAAAGCGGAAAATCTAAGTAATTTTTACTATAATTTTTATCCTTATTAAAACTTTATTTCAGTATACTAAACCCTTTTATAACCCCTGAGCGTTTCCTTTTTCATGGTATACAGACCTTTTACTAGATAATCCAAGTTTTCCGGGTTTCCGTACTTTTACAAACACGGATAATTGGGAATTCAGTGATTAGCACGCATCGTCTTTTAGTATGAAACAATGTTGTATCAGCATTTTCTGTTACTATGAATTCGTTTGAAAGTAAAAGAATGCTATTACGTGGTGAGAAATTTAATTATTCTCCACAGATCTTTCAATAAAAATTAATATTTTTCTTAGTCAGACAAGAGGATTTTAAACGATTTCTTTAAACACGCTCGTTAGTAAAACGGCTTTTAAGGGATCAAGTTACAGCTATTTCCCAAGCGGGTGATAGTCGTAAACAAAAGATTACGAAATGGCGGGAAATGCTTATTAAGCTGCAGACCTTGCATTAATATCAAAAGTAATTAAACGGGAAATAAATGTAATGGTACAAATATTTATCCATTTTCTACTCAAATTATTGCGAATTACTGTAAGAAGCGTTTTAATCGACTTCATTTTTTTTTTCTTTTCGTAGTGTTAATGGTTTTTAATAAAGTTAAGATAATTAAAGTTACGCATTTATTTGAAACAAATCCATTGCGGCTTTATAAAAACCATGCTTTTTGAATTATCAACGAAGGAGTAATACTAACTTAAGGCTGCTGTGTACTAACCCTATTGGATTTTCTCACCTCAGTGTTTAGCTACGGAGAAAATTTGTCCAAGGATTGCCGACCTGGATTTAAAGATTTCTCTTTTAAAATTGTACTCCGTAATACATAAAGATATTTTACATCCTGAGGGATTTTCTGTTTTTTAAAAAAATGCAACACACCTATGCCTCGCTATACGGCCGCTCTTTATACGGCATTTCCCTATAACGGCCTTTTTTAATTCTGCCACTTTTTCGATTTACGGCTCACAATATTTCGTTATACGGCTACCAACAGCGGAAAGTGATGATGGCAGCATATTATAGCTTAGTGATTCTTCATGTTAACGTTCATCATCACATTAAAGCAGTTTTTAAGCATTTTATTTTATGTTTTTGTATTATATGTATACATATGTGCATGTAAACAAAAAGCAAAAGAAATACATGTTTATTTTTTTAATTTATATTTATTACTAGCTGAAAACCCTTGCTTCGATACGGAGTACATTGAAATTAAATACAACGGTCAATGTATGCAATTAATTCCAAATATATATATATATTTATAATAAATACGACGATCAATGTATACAATTGATGTAAAAAAAACATATTTATAAAAAAATCGTAAGGGATATTTTTATAGACAAAATAAAGTCCAATCGTCTGCCGCATTAGCAAGAAAAAAATATTTTTTTGTCTATTTTTTTTTGCACTTGACGATAAATTTATTTAAAGTACCAGAAAAAGAAATCACATGATCAGCATTTAATAAATTAAATTCTAAAAATTAATCTTTAAAAATTAACCAAAAATCAGGAAATGGAGGTAAAAATTCGAAAAAAATTTCATTTTGAAGGAACTTTTATGATCTTTCTCGTGATATAAATTTTATAACCCTCAATGTATTATTTTAAATGAAAACGTAAAAAAAGTTTAAAAAACAGCTTAAAAATTTAATTTTAAAAAATCTAAGAAGAATTTTTGAAAAATCTTTCTTAGTGCACCCCTACACTATTAGAAGAATCGCCATGCAAAATTTCAGCCCTTTAGGTCCAGCGGTTTGGTCTGTGCGTTGTATGTCAGTCAGTCAGTCAGTCAGTGAATGAATGAGTCAGTTACGGAACTGTTTTATATATATAGATTACATTGCTTTGTGCTTTTATTTTTATGTAAGCATTTATATAGGAAATAAAAATAATAAAATTCTTAATGAACTAAAAACTATATTATTTATAAAAAATTGGACCAGATCCATTTAAATTTGTATGGGTTTGTATCAAAATAATTGAATCGTTATACGGCTTTTCGCTTTACGGCCAACTTTTCCGGAACGTATCTAGGCCGTAAAGCGAGGTATGGCTGTATTTTAATTTTTAAATTATTTGGCGCAAAAATCTGATATAGTGTTTTAAACGCCCATAAATTCCTTTTGGGGACGAAATTTATAAAATGAATCCTGTCGCAAGGTGTGGAAAAGTTCAGACTATCTGCAACCGCAATTTTTATTTGATTATCAGCATTTATGTAGCTGTAAATAGTAGACAAAATTTCTCCATAGGTTCAAACTGACGTGAACAAATCCAATAAGGTTAGTACATAGCGGCCTTAACGTTATACGTATTAGTGCAGGTACAGTCGCACCTATCCGAAGATAGCAAATTTAGAACAGTGCAAGATAAGTCACGGTAGTTTTTATTGAAAGGAACAGGTTCAAAGACTCGTGCGTATGACTCAAGTCTCGACATCAGCAGTAAAACACTGAAAATAAAATTAAGTTAGTAAAAGACAATATGAACAAAACTCAGTTGCCAGAAACTTCTCACCGCAGCAACGGAAAGCGAAGTGACAATTTTCATCGATACATCTTTTTAAAGTTTATCTAGAGCGACAGTGTTGTTGCGTAAGTCTAAATATGTGACAACAAGTATTACGAATTGCAACGTAAGCCAACTAACACAGAGATAAAAATAAATATTGATTCAAGAAAGCTTTCGCTTTCGAACAGCGCATCAATGAAACATTGCTGAGCGAGAAAAATTGCTCCACGTAGTTGTAGTTATTTAGTTGGGACTTTAAAACATACTAGTTGGTACCCGTCAAAACATGACGGCTAGATAGTAAATAAATGTACTCATACACAAATTATACTCAACACATCGTTGCCAAATGTTGAAAATCATAATAATGCGCAGAAACAAATGAATGTTTAAGCGACCTTGTGCTTATTGAGTATCTAGACACAGATTTAAAAATGTCACTGAGCATGCGCAAGAAGTAAATTTTTAATTGTAAATTATCGCTAATTAAACAGCGAGAAATAAACAATTTCCATCAGGTTTAATCTTATAGTTGACAAACATAATTATCATAAAAATAAAAATGGCAGAGAGAGATCTAGAGAGACTCCTCGGCATTGAAACATGTCACTGAGCATGCGCAGAAACAGTGAGTTTCTAGAGCGAGATTGAAACATGCCACTGAGCATGCGCAGAAATCAAATTTTAATTGTAAGTTATAGATCATTAATAAAAATTGCAGTTACAAAAACCAAATTTGACAAATCTACAGATTACAATCTTTCGTTTAAGACCAAAATGAAGTAAATTGATGCAGTGGTTTTCTCTCACGGACTGCCCAAAAAGTCGGTTTAGAAACTTAAATATATAGATGGCAACTATTTAAAACATATTACAAACATATGGACCGGTGGCGCATTTGTGGTTTATTTAACCCAACAAAGCATCAAAATTTGCTCGAAACTGTTTTTCCTCGATGAATAATTAGTATGTTTCCGTTAACGTTCGTTCCATGGGTCAATCACTGATAGAACGACCGCCTGCCAGAACTACTAAGTATCAATCCTAGGATTCCAAACCGCAGAGCCAACATGCTGCCACCTTGAATATCACAGTCCTGTGTAGAAGTGTTATTTTAAATGACTTCCTTAACAGACTTATTATTATTATTCCGTACAAAATATGATGTTTCCTCACTATGACCAGAGCGTGCTTACTTTAGTTTCGAGAAGTACTAATGGTCAATCGAATTGCAATGGATATTTTTATTAAAAATATAGGCATTAAAAGTATAGCTCTGTGTGCACATATATGATCTACTGAATAGAGTTAACGGGATCCCAATATTTTGTGGTGGTTAGATCATTGCAATTAAATCATTAAGAGTATAGTTAAATAGAAGCTCTGTGTGCACATACATGATCTACTAAATAGGGTTAATGAGATCCCAATATTTTGTGGTTGTTAGATAATTGAAATTAAAGCATTAAGAGTATAGGAGCTCTGTGCGCACATACATGATCATCTACTGAATAGGATTTATGAGATCCCAATATTTCGTGGTTGTTAGATAATTGTAATTAAAGCATTAAGAATATAGTTAAATAAGAGCTCTGTGTGCACATACATGATCTACTAAATAGGGTTAATGAGATCCCAATATTTTGTGGTTGTTAGATAATTGTAATTAATATGATTAATAATAAAAATCATTGCATCTTCGCAATGCAGATTATAACGATAGACTTTTCGCATTTCTACAGATGCGCCTTAAATTTTGGATTTTCCGTGTATCATGTAAGAAAAAAAATAAAAATAAAGTACAAATTGTTCATAAGTATGACAACCTGGCTCTCAAACATAGGAAAAGTATAAGTTTTTCAAAAAAAAAATTATATCCAAGAAAGTTATTATTGTAATCGATTCCTTCTTAAAGAATATATATTAACCTAATCGAAAGCTTTAAAAAGTTTTTTTTTCGCTATAGAAGTACATTTGTTGATTATCCAAGCTTCCAGAAACTCAGACGTTAAGTAGCCCGTCTAATGGGGTGTTCAAAGAATATTTAAAATTTAGAATCATAGTCAGTTCTATTTTAAGGATAAAAATATTCTTGGTGCATGCACTGAATGAGAAATGTTCAAGTGGCGGAGTTCGAACTCAGAGAACTGAGGAAGTACATCTCTTAGAGCTTAGTTCGTTATAATCACCAGGCTACGGTTAAGTAGAAAAGAGATATTCCTGCTACCTAACACAATTTATCGGAAATATTTCAACATACCAAAGAAAAATCGAAAAAAACTTTTGAGAGGCGAAACTAGTGTGATGAAGCGCTTTCGATTTGAAAGAAAAATTAAAATTTTTAGAGAGATAAAGTGATCGAAGGCTGTTTTCATCACATTTCGGTTAGAATGCTAGGAAGCCGCCTTTGATTAGAGGACGGAACAGTAGTCTGTACGCTTAGCCAATTTAAAAGCGGCGGTGCGCGATAGGGGGTAGATGATTCCAGACGCAGATAAGGAGATGGCACCAGGGTTTGACATTAAAGTAAAATACCCTATTGTAAAGGATTTATTGGGCCTGTAGACCGCAAAACACGTGGACTGGACTTTGGGTGGTCTCTGTATGACGTAATTAAGACGTGCATGGGTTATGGGATTATCCAATCCGAGAAATGAAAATGGAGGCTAAGTGGTGGATTTTTGAAAGCTTTCCTGAATGGATTAGGAGTCACGAGAAGGCGTGGACTTTGTTATAAAAAAAATAAATAAATAGAAGACTTAGAGTTTTTTTCGAAGATTCTCTTCTGCGTGCGGGCCCGGTTGACTTTTCCCGGTGCTTTAGCATTGCAGAGGGATGAAGAGATTGGAATTTCAAAACGTCGGAGACCGGTTGAGCATTCCCGGGAGTTGTCCGACAGTACGAGAAAGAGGTTTCGTTTTCCGGAAACCGGTTGATCTTTCCTAGTGCCTTAGCATCGAAAGTGATGAAAAGATTGGCAGTTTTAAATATTGGAGATCCGGACGAGTCTTCCCGGAGCTGAGAGTGATTTTGAGCAAGAGAATAGAAACGGGGTTATAGAGAGGATGCGCCTTAATGTTGGAGATCTGGTCGAGTCTTCCCGGAATTGAGCGTGACTTTGGATCAAGAGAAGTCGATGTCATCAGTTTCCTGATGAGTGCCCCATCATTTTGAAAAGAGTAGAAGAATACCCACGACAGCCTAGAGACGCAGCGCACCCACTACCTAGAAGGAAGAAGCGATACCCCATGCCTAAGCAGAGCTTCGACGCCAGAGTCCCAGTGCTGTATCGTCAAACTGAGTGAGTGAAAGTTAAATTTTGTTTTGTTCAGACCCCACCGAGCTAAATGAAAGGTTAGTGCGGGAACAGTGTTTCGTAAAGATAATTTTGATGAATAGGAGTTCTTGGCTATGAGTTAGCTTAATAATTATATGCTCCCTGAATCCAAAAGGTGTAGATTTAATTAAATACATGTCATTCGATATGAATCGAGGAGAAAATGCTAAAAGATTAGTAAATGTGTAAACTGTGTGCGAAGATTTGGTAATTCAGTTTTTTTTTTTTTGTAAATAGATAAGGTTGTAAATAAATCAATTGTATTTTGTTACATTGGAGTCAGTCATCTTTATCTTCGCAGTTGACCTAAAGGAAAGTTATTACCTAGTTATTAGAAGCAAAGTTATTTTGACCTGATCGTTTGCCAGAATGTCTAGAACCTTGGGTTGTATTCAACCAAATAAATAAAAAAAACACAACGCACCCAAATACCTATAAATTATAAATAATTTGTACTAACCCAAATAATATACGAATCTCGCCCAAAAAAATAAATAATTTTAAGACAGGCAACACGACAAATGGTGACCGTGACTCAGTCTCATGGTGTGTTAGGGACTTTAGAGATAAAAATTTTTTTTGTTTTTCAAAGTGAAGGGAGCCGCGTATTAAAATTATTTTGAAAGCGCGCGATGTTTGAAATTTAAATGTGTATTTGCCATATTTAATTTTGAAGGTATATGAATAAGTGTATGAAATCACAATAAAATTTTTGTTCGGTAAATGGTCCCGACCAGGATAATAAAAATAATTTGTGTTAGGCTAGAATCGTGAAAATTTTTTTTGCGTTACAAAAAAACAGTTACAGTTTTTTTTGTCTTTAAGAAATTTTTTGGTCTTTACAAATTTGGCGGAGAAGGGAGCAGCGCGTAAGAATTTTTAGAGCGGGAGTGTTTTCAAAATATGTTCGTATATTTGCCACAATTATTATTATTGAGTGTAATTTTGTTTTGAAGAGTGTGACAATATTGATTTTATGTTAAGATTGTTTGAAGTGTGAATATATGAATGCAAATATTTTAATTTTAACTAAGTGAATTAAAGAGTGTTTTTAGAAAGAGTTTGTTGAGTTGGTTAAAGATAGATAAGAAATACTTGTGTTATGATTTATATGAGGTGTTTAAAATTTATGTATATTGTAGATAGTGTAGAGATGATAGATTGAATTGAGGTGTATTTTTGAAAAATATTTTGAATAAGTTAAGAGTAGTTGATGACAGAAAATATGTTTGATATCAGTTGATAGATAATATTTAAGTGTGATTTTGAAAATTCTATTGAAATGAGAAAATCAATAGATAGTTAAGATTTGAGTAACAGTTGAGAAATTATTGAATTGAGTACAAGTGTGTTGGTCGATAGTAATTAGTGGTACTTGGTATAGACATGAATTTTTTGGAGAGAAACGTGTGTCAATTTAAGTATAGAATTTGTCAGATAATATTTTTGCAATTACATTGAGAATAGAATTGTGTTTTGTTTTGATTTTGTGCATATATGTGTATTTTGGGGGAAATTAGCGTTTTTTAAAGTTTGGGATTGTGAGTCATAGTTTAATTACGTATAAAGAATTTGAATGCATAATGTTAGGAGAAGTAATATTCTAATGAGAGAATTCTTGCATATTGAGTAATGATAGGTAAACGAATGATCGGTAATGTGAGGTGTAAAATTTAAAAATTGGAGTTATTTGAGTTAGATCAAGAAGGTTTGCCTTTAATGTATCGCGAATGTGTTGCAAAGCCATCGTCAGTTGGGTAAAATTGAAATAGGAAGTTTAGATAAAAAGTTAGAGTAGAGGTGATTGTGAATGAAAGATGGTTAACGGTAAGCAAAAGCGCAAATCATAGTCAGATTTGTTTCAGTCTATAAACGATAAATAATGTGAGGTGGATTATATTGCATTTAATCTGCCAAAAAAGCTTATAGCTGAAGGAGTGCTGAGTTAAGAATGTAAAATAAGAGTTTTCGATACATTGTTGGAGTAGAGGTCTTTATAACGAAAAGAGGGTTAGTTATAGGCATAAATGTTCAGAATTGCCACAGTATAAAAAAACTAAACATTTGGATGGATGGATTGCATTAGTTGTTAGGTGCTATGAAAATAAAATTTACGATTGTTTACCCTGGGTTGAATAATAAGGCATAGTAGTGAAATTTTAGTATGAATTTAATGAAACAAGGGTATAGAATAGAAATATGTGGTATTAGAGGTATGGCAGTGTTTTTAGAATGAATGAGTTACGCAAAATAAAAGGTTGTCGTAGTATAGTGCTTTGTGTGAGGAGTGATAGAAAGTGCGGGGTCAGTTTTTGTTTACTAAAACAGGAAGTGGGGAAAAGGTTTTCTAAGAAAAGAGAGGGGTTCGTTTGCCCTTCTTACTTCCCCCCCCCCCTAAGGAAGGAGAACGCACGATAAAGAAACTAGTTTGTATGTAGGCTTTTTTATGTGGTTTGGATGAGGAAATTTTGCGTTTATGGAAGATTTTGGAAAGTGAAAACTTGTGTTTTTAATTTAGAAACTCCTGGAAGTGATTTAGGGCTGCAGACCTAGAATGACTTCAGGAACAGGGGTTTGAGAAAGTAATGTTTGACGAAATATAAGTGTTGAAGAGTTAAGTGCGATACGGTAGGCGTGAGGAATATCACTTTAGTAAGTTTGTGTGAGTTTAAAAATTTAGCAAATTGTTTAAACAGCTCATTAGAGAATAAATGGCAATTTCTGGCCAAAATTTACATTTATTTATCTAAAATGCTGAAGTGCATGGACTAAGCTAGTGACTATTTGAAATGAAATAAAGAAATAATTAAATAGTCGCACAAGTGAAAATAAAAATAAATATAAGTCGTGGTGGTTAGAAAGTTGTAGATGTTTGGAAAATGAAAAGAATTATGGGTTTTGGTGTTATCAAGTGTTAGTGGTTGAGTTTTGTGGGAATCCTTGGTGCTAAGGGGAGAAAAAAAATTTATGTTTCGCAAATCTAGTATGTAGTAGGGGAATTGTTAATTGAATGAGTTCAGGTTTGTCGTGCGCTTTTGAATAAGGGAGCTTAGTTTGGTTTTCGTGAGTGAAGTGCGGGGTTTGAAAAAATTTTGGGCGTTTTTAGCATCGGTTCTTTTGACGATAATGAGGAAATGGGTTTGAATTATGATTTAAAAAAAAAAAATATGAGTCTTAGGAAGGTTTGGTAGGAAGGTCATTTGTGAATACTCAATTTATACATAAATTATGAATTTAAAGTTAATGAATTTGTTTTGAAAGGTACAAAAATATTGTGAGAAGTGTGTTGAAAATGTAACAAAATTTTATATGCTTGGTATTTAGTTGTGAATGTGGCAAATATACTGTGAGATATATTTTAATGTGTTAATTATTTTTGTTTATAAGTAAATTTTGTGAATAAGGAGGAATAGTGTTAGAATAGAGTTTAATTGCGTGCAAAATGATATATAGAGAGATGAAGAAGTTATGCTTTGTGATAGTGTTTTGGGTCTGAACTCTGCAAATCATGATTTTGTATGGTGATTGGTTATGTCGACATGGTTCATATAAATCTTCGATGTTTTCACTCAGAACATTTGATTAAAAGAATGAACTTTTGAATTCAGAACTCTAATAAGTGCATAGGTTGGTGGTCTTCTCTTACCTAAATTAAAGGTATAGATCACATGATCAAAGAAGGTCAATGGAGTCAGGAGTAAGTGTTTTGATGTTTTGTTTTAGTGTTTCTAAATAGTGTATGAGGACTTATGATGTGAACAAGTTTTTTTTTCAGACATGGATGGTAAGAAGTTTTGTAATTGATGTGATTATGTTTTATTGAGTGTCATGAATTATATAAGTAGTACATGAGAATTTTGTAAACTTTCGAGGAAGGGAGCATATTTTTACGTGTTTGGTGAGTTTTTTTTTTTCGGAGGAGGGAGCGTATGTGATGAAGCGCTTTCGATTTGAAAGAAAAATTAAAATTTTTAGAGAGATAAAGTGATCGAAGGCTGTTTTCATCACATTTCGGTTAGAATGCTAGGAAGCCGCCTTTGATTAGAGGACGGAACAGTAGTCTGTACGCTTAGCCAATTTAAAAGCGGCGGTGCGCGATAGGGGGTAGATGATTCCAGACGCAGATAAGGAGATGGCACCAGGGTTTGACATTAAAGTAAAATACCCTATTGTAAAGGATTTATTGGGCCTGTAGACCGCAAAACACGTGGACTGGACTTTGGGTGGTCTCTGTATGACGTAATTAAGACGTGCATGGGTTATGGGATTATCCAATCCGAGAAATGAAAATGGAGGCTAAGTGGTGGATTTTTGAAAGCTTTCCTGAATGGATTAGGAGTCACGAGAAGGCGTGGACTTTGTTATAAAAAAAATAAATAAATAGAAGACTTAGAGTTTTTTTCGAAGATTCTCTTCTGCGTGCGGGCCCGGTTGACTTTTCCCGGTGCTTTAGCATTGCAGAGGGATGAAGAGATTGGAATTTCAAAACGTCGGAGACCGGTTGAGCATTCCCGGGAGTTGTCCGACAGTACGAGAAAGAGGTTTCGTTTTCCGGAAACCGGTTGATCTTTCCTAGTGCCTTAGCATCGAAAGTGATGAAAAGATTGGCAGTTTTAAATATTGGAGATCCGGACGAGTCTTCCCGGAGCTGAGAGTGATTTTGAGCAAGAGAATAGAAACGGGGTTATAGAGAGGATGCGCCTTAATGTTGGAGATCTGGTCGAGTCTTCCCGGAATTGAGCGTGACTTTGGATCAAGAGAAGTCGATGTCATCAGTTTCCTGATGAGTGCCCCATCATTTTGAAAAGAGTAGAAGAATACCCACGACAGCCTAGAGACGCAGCGCACCCACTACCTAGAAGGAAGAAGCGATACCCCATGCCTAAGCAGAGCTTCGACGCCAGAGTCCCAGTGCTGTATCGTCAAACTGAGTGAGTGAAAGTTAAATTTTGTTTTGTTCAGACCCCACCGAGCTAAATGAAAGGTTAGTGCGGGAACAGTGTTTTCGTAAAGATAATTTTGATGAATAGGAGTTCTTGGCTATGAGTTAGCTTAATAATTATAT
Organism: Dolomedes plantarius; assembly: GCA_907164885.2. Classification (NCBI taxonomy): domain Eukaryota; kingdom Metazoa; phylum Arthropoda; class Arachnida; order Araneae; family Dolomedidae; genus Dolomedes; species Dolomedes plantarius. Next base: position 163,256,304 of record OU015493.1, on the reverse strand, counting down.
GCTCCCTGAATCCAAAAGGTGTAGATTTAATTAAATACATGTCATTCGATATGAATCGAGGAGAAAATGCTAAAAGATTAGTAAAATGTGTAAACTGTGTGCGAAGATTTGGTAATTCAGTTTTTTTTTTTTTGTAAATAGATAAGGTTGTAAATAAATCAATTGTATTTTGTTACATTGGAGTCAGTCATCTTTATCTTCGCAGTTGACCTAAAGGAAAGTTATTACCTAGTTATTAGAAGCAAAGTTATTTTGACCTGATCGTTTGCCAGAATGTCTAGAACCTTGGGTTGTATTCAACCAAATAAATAAAAAAAACACAACGCACCCAAATACCTATAAATTATAAATAATTTGTACTAACCCAAATAATATACGAATCTCGCCCAAAAAAATAAATAATTTTAAGACAGGCAACACGACAACTAGTATAAGTGGTTAGTATTTTTTTTTTAAAGATATTTGATGCTTTTAATTTATTTAAAATTTGTAATGTAATGATTTTATAATTCAGATTATTGTTAAAGCGATGAAAGAGATTATTGTTAAGCCGGCGAGCTGATTATCTCGCTAAAGAGGATTGTAGTTTAACCACGAACCGAGTATTCTTTCCCTTATCTCAGAGTTTGCGCCACAAACTTGCTTTTTTTTTGTAGGGCTACATCAAGCATCAGGTGCTTGTTCCACCGCTCCAAATGACGTTGACGAACTTAGGACACGCATATCTGCAGCCTTTCAATGATGAAAACAATGTGGGATGAGTTATCATACCGCCTCGATATCATTCGTGTTACTAAAGGGGCTCACATTGAACACTTATAACTGAGTTTGTACTTTGTTTAGTTTTCTTTCAATAGCCCTGCAAAGTTGGGATATTCATTTATGTACATGTTACGTTTTTAAAAACGTTATAACGGGGAGAGTTAAATTAAAATAATTTATTAAGATTGTTAAGCTTACATACACTCTTAGAGGTGTTAAAAAAAAAGTTACATGAAACCTATTAATTCACTTGCGTCGTGGTTAGTACCTTTTAAGGATGCGGGTTGTGATAAGCAATAACCCATTAAAATACAATGTCTGGTTCGCTGCTGATGCCCCTGCTGTAGAGGGCTGAATCATGAAAATTAATTTAAATTAACTTGAAAATAGTTCACTGAAAAGAAAGCTGAAATAAAAATTACCTAAAAGGAACGAAGAAAACTACCAGGCAACTGAACGACATGACAAAATTTATACCTAAAATTAACATAATTTATTTGAACGTCATTCGACCATATATTTTACACTGGCTATAGGCAGTTTACACTCTGAGGATTTACTCTCCTCTAATTTTCATCAACATCACCTTTCACAATATAATTTAATTTAAACAAGTTCGCGTAAGTGGCTGGTAACCAAAACTTTTAAATCATTGATAATTAAGTTAATTAAAATAAAAAAAATTTAAGGAAAAACAACATTAATGCTGCAGCGAATAAATAAAAAAAGGGGGACGGTACCGTCTTCTATAGCAGAATTTAAAAGGGAATGGGCCAGCAGGTCTTTCTTCTCTTCCTCAGACATCTAGGGCACGCTCGGGCTAAAATCGAATCATCTCCAGATCCATCTTGCATCTTTCGGCTAGTCGAGTTGAAGGCTCCCCACTTTTCAAAGTCCCCGGTCGAGAGAGAGAGCCCGCCGAAGAAAACTCACTCCCCCCTCCAAAAATCTCCATTCCATGACCCTCTCACCCCTTTGTATGGCTACTCGTGGGTGGCTCTCGAAAATGAGTGCGTCTTCGCTCCTTGATTTTAACAGGGAAATTCGGACCAACAGAATTTGAGGGGCTTGAATTATAATTTGATAGGCAGTATAGTATTTTATTTTCAAACTTTGATCTTGCATCAAATCAGGATTTATTTTTTTTTTCTAAACTCTGGGACTAACTCGGCGTTTGGCGATCTCAGGCGTATCCATGCGCCTACCCCTCATCAAATCGGTTGTTTCGCTTATCTCTTGGCCAGCTGCAAAAAGGGGTTGTTTCTTGAAATGGATACTTCTGTTAATCCCTTTATCCGGTGTAGTCCTGGGTATGTGCTGTGAAAATACTGTGAAAATGGAGATCTCGTTACATTGCCTACCAGCCCAGCTTACACAAGGGTTTGGGTTCATAATCCAAAATTTACTATTAATTGAAAAAACAAAAATAAAACACTCTAAAATTGATAATTAACTATGTTGAATACATACCAGCCATCAAAAAAAAAAAACTAATAAAAAACAATATACCAGCCATTTTAACAAGTAAAAGAATATAATGCACATAAATGTTACAGTCATATTTAGTTATTTAATTATAAATTATTAGTAAAGTTAAGGAATCAAATATTAGTGCTAGCCGTGATCCAATATTTTAATATACTCTCATGCTACCTCCCATTATCAAAAAAATTGCGCACCTTTTTCTAATAATCTTCAGTAATAATCAAGCAATTAAAAATTGGATCGCCGCTAGTTGGAACAAGTTGAGTAGAGGCTTACAGAGTTTCAACAATGCAAATATATTTAAAACAGACATTACCACGCGCGTTATGTATTAATTATATGCTATCATCTTAATTATTAAGTGTATTTTACCTACATCACATACACACTGTACATAAAATGCAGGCCGCGGTGAGACTTAGGAGGTCCGGGGACAACAGCAGTTCACTCCAAGACGCATTGCTGTTGCAAATTTTAAAGTAGTTACATGTCATGACTTTTTACGTGGACACTTGCATCGTATCAGCGTTGCATCTTTAACTGGTTTGGTTTGGTTTGGAACGCTATGGTCAACTTTTTGCTACACGAGGGCTAATTAGACCGGGACCTACAGTTTAAAGCATCTTCTACTGACTGCCCCTTTTTGCTCTGCTGGGGAACTTGTGGATATTAACCACCTTTCTACCGTGTTCTTGTGTTTAAGACGAGCACTTTTCAGTCACAATCTCTATATATATAAAACAGTTCCGTAACTGACTGACTGACAGACAACGCACAGACAAAAACAGCTGAACCTAAAGGGTTGAAATTTTGCATGACGATCTTTCTTATAGTGTAGGGGTACACTAAGAAAGATTTAAAAAAATTCTTCTTAGATTTTTTAAAATTAAATTTTTAAGCTGTTTTTGTAACATTCTTTAAAGTTTGCATTTAAAATAATACTCCGAGGGTTATAAAATTTATATCACGAGAAAGATCGTAAAAATTCCTTTAAAATCAAATCTTTTACGAATCTTTGCCTCCCTTTTCTGATTTTTGGTGAATTTTTAAATATTAATTTTTAGAATTTAATTTATTGAATGCTGATCACGTGGTTTCTTTTCTGTTTGCGATACTGTAAATTATTTTCGCATCACATGCATAACAACGAAATAAATTAACAATTATTTTTTTCTATCTTAAGCGGCAGTCGATTGGACATAATCAAAAAAATATTAAAATACAGTTAAAGAAATGTTCCTCAAACTGTACTATATTAACTATACTATATTTTTAGTATGTTCTATTAGATTTAATTTCAGTATTTTCTTCTACATTATTTTATCTATAAAAATATCCATTACGATTTTTTTTATAAATATATTTTTGTTTTTTTGGCATTAACTGCATGCATTGACCGTCGTATTTAATTTGAATGTACTCCGTAGAGAAGCACGGGTATTCAGCTATTTTTTTATAATTCTCACCTCTACTGTGCTGCCCGTGGGGAATTATGGTCACTGGACTTTCCCCCCGACGAAGAAAAAAAAAGAAAAATTATTGTTAGAGAAAAAATATTTTATTTCTTTCATAAAATTCCAATCGACTGCCATGAGTTTCTGTGCACATTACTAATATTAAAATTTATGAGTATAAAATGCGCTCAAAGAAATATTTTGCAAAATGCTTAAAAAATTATGGCATAATTGCTAAAGGATTCCATTAGAAAAAGTGACTTAAAAGCTTTTTGAAACGTGAAAATAAATAGAGTATACGTTTCAGGGAAAAATACGATTTTTGATGTTCGGAAAAAAATTAATATTTTAGATAGTTTTTAAAAACTACCATTAATTAAGATTTCTTGACATTTCACACTCATTAATACAACTTGTATTATTTTTTTTTAACATGTCTTGATGGTTAGATGAAGAGCTACACATTCACTCAGGTATACGAAATAATTTTCTAGATAGTTTTAAATTCAAAGTATGCATCGCATTCGTTTTTTAAAATACTTTTTAATTATTCGTTGCATTTGTATTGGTTAAATGCAACAAAATTCTTAAATTATTTGCTTCTTGAATAGGTAGCAAATAATTGTAAAATTGCTGAAAAAATAAACCCGCTTTAGCTAAATAATTGATAATAGAGAAAATTTGTTTAATTGCTTTTCTTTGAACACACAATGAAAGCATTATTAACTATTTTTTTTATTTATTTTGCCCTGTCTTTTTTATTTAAATAGTTTTGCTATAATAATTTTTAAAAAAGCTATTAAGATGATAATCACGTAAATACAGTTATGAAAGAGGTTACATAAAAATAAATTAAATTTCATAGGTTAACTATTAAAAAGTATAATTATTAAAAATGAATATATTTTCCAAGCACTCTTCCAACGAAAGAAACGAAATATAAAGTAGTAAAGGTGAATAAAAACATATAAGAAATCATTTAGTTAAATAAACAAAAGATAAACAAAATTTAAATGTAACAAATAATTCCCACAGTCCTTTGAATTTTAGTTAAAAGAATTGGAAAAATCTAAAACTACTTTTTTACTTAAATACGGAACGAAAGAGATTAAAATGTTTAAAATATATACTTCAAAAAATTTTTTTTGAAAAATTTTACTTCTATCTTTAATTATATAATAATTTACAGTTTCTTCTATATTGCCATTCTAAATTATAAACGAAGTTAATTTTTTAATCTATTTCCTTCTTAATGAAAAAAACTGAATTATTTTATGAAAATGTAAAAGAATCGTAATCGAAGCTTACATATAGTATGTTCTTAGTTAAATGGGTCAAAAAGCTTAAGTCGAAAGGATGTAAATTTTTGCAACATTGCATAAAAACATAGTTGCATAAATAAGAGCTACATAGTAGCTCTTATTTATGTAATATGCTCTTATTTTTTTGGTGAAGACACCAGAAATATTAGGATTATGATTGATGATACTGAAACGTTTCTTTCAAAAAATGAGTTTAGCCGAACAGTTACAGAATGGTAGATAAAACCCATGGTATTGCATAAAGCGACGCTTATATCTGTCTTAGGGTTACGACTTCAATAAATTTTCATTGTTACAAAAACAAGAGACACCCATTTTAACAAATGAATACCGGAATTTCCGGCGTATAACACGCACCTATAATTCTAAACTACATTTTTATAATTGTTAGGTATATTCTCCGTATACCGGGTACACTTTTAATGACGAAGAAACCTGAAATGTACATGTGCGATGCTCTTATCTTTTCAAGTCATTGATTCGAAGGATTTTCCCAGGCTTTCGAACAATGGTATATTGAATTGACAAGCGATAAGGGGAACAGTATGTGTGTGAGGGAAATGCTTGAGGGAGTAAATAATTCTGCAAACAGGGGGTAAGAACGCACTTCTGACGCGAATGAATTCGCGGAATTATATTAGCGGTTTTCTCTTTCAGAACTCTTCCAAAAACAGAATTAGATGATGTACCTGAAGATATAACGGAAGACGAATATGGCGAACTATTCATGTTATCCGATAATTAATTTTATTTAGTTCATAAGGTATATCATTTCTTTTTAAATAAACAACATTTAGGTACATGTAGAAATCTAATTTTTTTATGTTCATCTTTTCCTTATTTTTAAATCTACCATTTTTATATCATGCGTATAACGCGCGTCCGTAAATTTCGATCTTATTTTTTGTATTAAAAGTGCGCGCTATACGCCGGAAAATACGGTGTTAAGTTTTAGAGAAAGATGCTAAACAGTGACACATATATTTAACCTGGAAAAAGGGGATACTAATTGTGGATTTCTTTTTTAGTTTCACGGAATTATGACTAATGTGATCCTTTCCTTGTTTTTTTTTGGCGTTATATGTAGTTTAAACATCTAGAAAATAAGGTGTTTAAAAATTAGAATTGGCAACTTTTGTTAACGTGCGATGTAATCTTGCTAAGTTTCTAGAAAGTTCAGGGAACTTTAGCGACGTCTTATTCAGTTAACTTAGTGAGAGTTCAACGATATTCAGAGGCTGGAGGCAGTAACGCACCCAATATTTCGTATTGGACGGGTGCTTGGAAACAAAATCTTTTGTGCGCTAAAATGAACAAAAAATCAAGGATTCAAATCAAGGAACAGGGAATAAAGGATTCAGCATTCCGTATTTTTCTCATTTTGTTTATAACTGAAATGTTTTCATTGTGAATGTAAGAATGTGTACCTTCGACAATTCTGTTTCTTTTACTGGGGCGTATTTTTCAGAATACTTTTTCTATGGCCGTCTGTTTGGAAATTTAAATAAATTCCTATTGAAAAGAGTGTTATTTAAATATAAAGTAAAATTCTATAATATTTTAATGTTTGAGGAAAGCTACATTCATCAAAAAATAGTGGTTCACCTGGGGCGTTATTTTAGTGTTTTTCTTGTAAGCAGTGGCGCTTCGTTATACTGTCTAGCTAAATATTCAAAAGGGATCCTCAGATATATTTCATCTATTTATCTATTTCTATCAATTTAGGGACAACGAGGTACGATATTTTCATGTTAACATCTTCAACTTTTCATATTTTCTAAACTCTGCTAAGGTATGTCAAACATGGCAGCCTGAATTTGTATTCCTTTCTCCTGTCTGCAACTAGCGATTTTGTTTCGATTTCCTGACATCACCTGTTTTGTGCTTATTTTGATGACGAAAACACATCTATTTTCAAAAATTCGTTCTGAGATGATGCAATATAAATTAACAAATTCAAAAGACACTAGAGGGAATTAATTATCTCTCTCTCACACACACCCACGGTCTTGCTTTACATTTTTAACATATTATTGACCGGCAATTTTATTTAACCTTTTCCTTACGGAATGGGATAGCATGTATCCCATGAATACGGGCCCAAGAATGAATACACACACACACAGTTCGAAACTTCGAATTATCGAGGATTACGATATACCAAGGTTCGATTTATAGAGGTGATACCTAACTGACTGCGATTTATAGAGGTTCACACTAAAATAATTGTATACTCACTACGATAAAAACTGATTTTATCAAAGCAGCTTATAACGATATATAGAGGTTTTCCAATAAAAATTTCGATATACGAGTATAAAGGTGCAGTGCCAAGCAAACTAAAAATTCGAAATATCGAGGTCTTCCTGACCAGTCCTTCGATATATAGAGGTAAAAATAACATGGGAGTGTTAGGCAGGTTCAAGGGGAATGGAAAAACTTCGATTTATCAAGGAATTCGATTATATCCCGGTTCGATAGTTGAGGTTCTACTGTAAGAAACATATATATATCCCCTTAATGGCCGTTACAAAAGGGGTATGAAATTTCCCGTTCTACAGGAAATCGGAAAAATAGGCCCCGTAAGCTAAAAGTTAAATATATACGCTACTCACCGGCAAAGACGGGAATTTTGGAAAAAAGTATGGCATTTTTATTTTGTGAAATCTGTTTTCTTTATATGGGGGTCTAAGAGTCGCAGTTTAAATGATAAAATAGGAGGACTTGCCTGAAAGTCATTCAGGTCTTAGTAAAGGTAGTTTCCACGTAAAAACAATGTCCAAAAATTTCTCCACCATGACCTTCCTTTATCTTAAATTGTATTCAACATTTACGTGTAAAGATACGAGTTTACGTAGGTACCAGTCAACAATGTGTTAAGGAAGATTTTAAAACAAACAAATGTCATCCGAAGACTTTATATCAAAATATGCCCCTGTCGAGCATATGTGTTTGTAATTTTTGTGTATGGGGTTTTGGTCTTATTAGCCTCCTCTATGTGTACACTATGGAGGGTAAAAATTTTAATATCTACCCTCCATGGGTTCATATTAAAATTTTTTTCAACAACAACGTGTTGAAAAAGGGGACGAGGGACCTTCAACTTCGTTTCGTTTTAAATTTTCAATATTTTACTCTACATGCAAAACGCGAATAATTAATATTCTTTTTTGCTACAGTGAAGTCACTTAGGATTTACAAATATGTATTTTGAGGAAGAATAGGACCTGTTTTTCAAAATATTCTTCAAAAATGCTAGAAATTTTCAAAATGCTCCATGTGCATTCGTTTCCTTGTAATTTCTTCAAAATGTCTCAGGATTGTTTATGGAAGTGTTTGTCACAAAACTGTGCAAAGTACTTTGAAACCCCAACATTTTTTCAGATTTATAGACCATGAAATAAAGTAAAAACATCCAAAAACGTAAAAAAATATTATTTAAAACTTTAGATTCATACAAAACAATTCAATGCTGCACAATTATGTTTATATATACATGGCAAACTTATATTAAAATATTGAATGTTTTAAAATAATATGGAATGGGCATGGAGCATTTTGAAAAATGTTAGCAATTTTGAAAAAAGTTTGAAAAAATCCTTATTTTGAATTCTAAGGGTCTTGAATGCAGTAAAAAAGAATATTTATCATTAAATAATATTTATCACTCTTATTCTGTATATATCAATCAAAGAATATTTATCATTCTTATTCTGTATATTGAGTTAAAAATGAATATTAAAAAATTGGAGGTTGAAAGTCCCCTGTCCCCATAAATCACATATGCATTCCGACGATACTGATAAAAACAAACGATTTCCTCCGCATAGTTATCATTTTATTAAAACTAATAATAGTTACAGGAAAGGGAAGGAAACAGTAAATTTGATTTCATAGCCATAAATAGACTGGGAATTGCTAATCATATCAAAAGTTTCTTCAGGTGAGAGAAACTATGAAAGTTGGTAATAAAATCGCATCTGATGCGCAGTTATTATTTCAATACGGCATTATACATGCAAGCATTTGACTTCGACATTTTACCATTTAAAGAGTTTTTAGTGTAGAGTACCGCAGACAAGTAAGTCAATAGCAAGATAGCATTAGCTATGAGTATTTAATTTTATCAAATTAAAAAATATATTTGCTTCACTTTTGTGCACTGATCCACTCCTCAACAGAACTATTTCTCATTTGTATCTTTTTATTTTAACCATTTAAAGAGTTTTTAGTGTAGAGTACCGCAGACAAGTAAGTCAATAGCAAGATAGCGTTAGCTATGAGTATTTAATTTTATCAAATTAAAAAATATATTTGCTTCACTTTTGTGCATTGATCCACTCCTCAACAGAACTATTTCTCATTTGTATCTTTTTATTTTAACCATTTAAAGACTTTTTAGTGTAGAGTACCGCAGACAAGTAAGTCAATAGCAAGATAGCGTTAGCTATGAGTATTTAATTTTATCAAATTAAAAAACATATTTGCTTCACTTTTGTGCATTGATCCACTCCTCAACAGAACTATTTCTCATTTGTATCTTTTTATTTTAACCATTTAAAGAGTTTTTAGTGTAGAGTACCGCAGACAAGTAAGTCAATAGCAAGATAGCGTTAGCTATGAGTATTTAATTTTATCAAATTAAAAAATATATTTGCTTCACTTTTGTGCATTGATCCACTCCTCAACAGAACTATTTCTCATTTGTATCTTTTTATTTTAACCATTTAAAGAGTTTTTAGTGTAGAGTACCGCAGACAAGTAAGTCAATAGCAAGATAGCGTTAGCTATGAGTATTTAATTTTATCAAATTAAAAAATATATTTGCTTCACTTTTGTGCATTGATCCACTCCTCAACAGAACTATTTCTCATTTGTATCTTTTTATTTTAACCATTTAAAGAGTTTTTAGTGTAGAGTACCGCAGACAAGTAAGTCAATAGCAAGATAGCGTTAGCTATGAGTATTTAATTTTATCAAATTAAAAAACATATTTGCTTCACTTTTGTGCATTGATCCACTCCTCAACAGAACTATTTATCATTTGTATCTTTTTATTTTAACCATTTAAAGAGTTTTTAGTGTAGAGTACCGCAGACAAGTAAGTCAATAGCAAGATAGCGTTAGCTATGAGTATTTAATTTTATCAAATTAAAAAATATATTTGCTTCACTTTTGTGCATTGATCCACTCCTCAACAGAACTATTTCTCATTTGTATCTTTTTATTTTAACCATTTAAAGAGTTTTTAGTGTAGAGTACCGCAGACAAGTAAGTCAATAGCAAGATAGCGTTAGCTATGAGTATTTAATTTTATCAAATTAAAAAATATATTTGCTTCACTTTTGTGCATTGATCCACTCCTCAACAGAACTATTTCTCATTTGTATCTTTTTATTTTAACCATTTAAAGAGTTTTTAGTGTAGAGTACCGCAGACAAGTAAGTCAATAGCAAGATAGCGTTAGCTATGAGTATTTAATTTTATCAAATTAAAAAATATATTTGCTTCACTTTTGTGCATTGATCCACTCCTCAACAGAACTATTTCTCATTTGTATCTTTTTATTTTAACCATTTAAAGAGTTTTTAGTGTAGAGTACCGCAGACAAGTAAGTCAATAGCAAGATAGCGTTAGCTATGAGTATTTAATTTTATCAAATTAAAAAATATATTTGCTTCACTTTTGTGCATTGATCCACTCCTCAACAGAACTATTTCTCATTTGTATCTTTTTATTTTAACCATTTAAAGAGTTTTTAGTGTAGAGTACCGCAGACAAGTAAGTCAATAGCAAGATAGCGTTAGCTATGAGTATTTAATTTTATCAAATTAAAAAATATATTTGCTTCACTTTTGTGCATTGATCCACTCCTCAACAGAACTATTTCTCATTTGTATCTTTTTATTTTAACCATTTAAAGAGTTTTTAGTGTAGAGTACCGCAGACAAGTAAGTCAATAGCAAGATAGCGTTAGCTATGAGTATTTAATTTTATCAAATTAAAAAATATATTTGCTTCACTTTTGTGCATTGATCCACTCCTCAACAGAACTATTTCTCATTTGTATCTTTTTATAAGAGAGTTAGAAAGAATTTTTCATATGAGGAGCTTTCTCTTTTAGGACTCCATGAATTTCAAAACCCATCTGTAACTTGAGGTTTTAAGGTTTTTCAGGTATAAAATGTTTCACATCTATATGCTGGAGGAGTAAATCATATAGACAAACAATAGTGCAGGGTTGAAGAGTTTAGAGAAGTGATCTAAAATTCATAAATTGATGGGTCGTCAGTTTGAATGTTTTTTTGGCCAATAAGGGAGGTCTAACAATTTTTTCTGCAATTATTTCCCTCTACGTTTAGGGGTTAAACTATGCTAGGTAACCATCTCTTTTTCTGTCTAAGACAAAGGTTTAAGAAACACTTGTATCTAAATGGACCATTCAAAGAAAGTGTGATTGACGTATAAACGCTTTTTCCCCGACTTTTGACAAATTGATGTATTTTGAGAAATGCGTTTGGTAACTGACATGCTGAAACAAAGAAAGATGCCTTCAACGTCTTTTCAAAAGTCAGATGGAAAATATTTCTCTCATGAGTAAAAAAAAAGCTCTTCTTTATGCTTTCTTGTCCATCACCTATTAAGTTCAGAAGCACCTCGAGTATAAAATATCAGTGACATTGCGTAACATCTGGGTTTGGTACACATCACTCGACACCTGTATATTTAGGAGAATTTCAGCGACTTGACTCTTTTTTTGACGAGTGATTCATGCTGATAGGAATGATGAGGAGTAAATGTGAGTTATAAAGAGAAAGATGGAATAATACATATGTCATCCGAGATGAAGTTTCTTAAGGTTTACGGCAATGATATTAACAATCAGAGTATAGAAACAAAATTCCATGCAAGGATGATTGACACCTACTTACATCAACATTTATATCAAACTCGCTAATATTTATTTTAAGCCCATACCTCTATCCAATGACTAATCTCATATGTACTGTTCCGATCGAATAATGGTTCTGTATTCCTGGAATTACTACCGCGAAACCAGGGGTTTCGCAAATAAAACGAGATAATCCAAACTTCTATCCCACATAAAATTTTCTATACTGCATTTTAATCAGTGGCTGGATAATCAAAAAAAGCTACTCTCTCGATGGTTCCGCTTGGTTATATAAAAATACATTGTGCTAAAATTCAAAAGGTATGCGCACGTAACAAAGGATTGCTACCTATTTTTTTGAAGTTGCTTCGCATTTGGTGAATAGAAATTTTTTTGTTCTTTTCCCTGTGTGTTGGTTTTCTGGTTTTCGGTGTGTGAAAACATACCAAATAAAAATATTTCTTCCGTTGGGGATTTAATTGTTTTATAGCGTGAGTTTGCATTTCTATCGTCTTCTCGCTATCTATCTTGCCGTTTTGAAACGAAAATCTTAGAGCGGAATCTTTCTCTTCCTAGCTGGATTGACTGGAATTTGTCGATCCCTAATAAAAATTTAGCAAAATTCCGCTTCTAGATATTTATGCCTCCTGAGTATTTCTAGGCTACAGAAATACTGTGGTTTAAAGCAGTGGTGCGCAAACTTTTTTCGACTGTGACCCGATTTCGTTAAATAAAGAATCACTTTACCCTCGAAGGAAAAATTTTGGTAGAAACCAAATTTAAGAAATTAGCAAAAGATCAAATTTAAGAAATTAGATCTCCCACACATAGATGCAAATGGGACCAATGTAAATATAGTCTTTTGCTGAAGGAATTGTCACTGTAGGAGTGTTTCGCATCTTATTTAACAATATCATAACATATTTTTTAATATAAAAATATAATTAAAAATATGTGTTTATAGAAAATTGAAAGAATACTTTTTAATTATATAATTCAATACGATATAAATTTACAGGGTTTTTTTTTTAAACTGACACTACTCAGAGCCATCTGTAGCGCCATGTATCAGCCGGAATTCCACCAAAATTGCTAGGGGTTCCGGCGAAAAAAATCGAAAATTCGTCGGTAGGGGAAGACATGGCGCTGTTGTTGTCGGTGCACTCGATAATTTGCATAAAACGCAAGTAAAACATCAAAATGTAAATTCACGACTACGTAGTGACCCTTGGCAATCCTAAAGGACAGCATATCCCGGTGGTTGATGAGCATTTCTGGTGACATGTTACGCCCAGCTGTTGAGAACGTAGTATTCAGGATGCAGTGTGTCGTCCACCATGACGGTGGTCACATTGAAGGAGGGAGAAGTGAATGTACTAAATAGAGTGGTATTGCAGTGAAATTTCTTTGTTATTAATTTGTCTGCTTATAACAGCTTTTTCGGTATTCACCCCTCATATTTATAGCCCGAAATAGTGCCGCTGCTGTCGACTACATAATCGTGAATTTACATTTTGATGATTTACTTGCGTTTTATGCAAATCCTCGAGTGCGCCGACAACAACAGCGCCATATCTTCCCCTATCGGCGACTTTTGGAACCTTTTATTTCCGGAACTTCTTTCCCATGTCGTCCTTAGACCCCTTATCAATTTTGGTTGAATTCTGACTGATAGATCGTGCTACAGATGGTTCTGAGTAGTGTCAGTTTATAAAACATCACCCTGTACTTTAGACAATCCGCGACCCCCTCCAATTTTTAGCGACCCTTGTGGGTCGCAATCCACAGTTTGCGCACCACTGGTTCAGAGTAGAGGCATCCAACCTGTAGTACCTTGGGGTATGCACTGGAGTGTTCAGGGTTTCTCGGAAATGTTTTAGTAATGGAGGGAAAATTAACTTCTTCAAATATAAAAATATTATGAAAAATATTCCGAATTTTTTTCTGGAATTATTGCAAAACTCCAGCTGAGATAATTCGAAAATACAAAAAGAAAAGATAAATTTTGAACATCCGCGCAGAGTTTTCTGAGTTATTGTACATCACTTTACCTGCACTCCCCAAACTTGCACAATTTATCAATGACAACAGTCCCTTATGAACTGTGCAAGGGAAACCGAAAGCAACCATCTCGCTGATTAGCCAGTAAAATTTTTATAATTATATGACATTTGTTAAATTTTATATGCCATTTTGAGTTTATTGCTTTCAAAAATTACTTACACTTGCACACACACACACACACACACACACACACACACATATATATATATATATATATATATATATATATATATATATATATATATATATATATATGCAGACACACCCACAGTTTTATCCATCTGTACACCACTTACACACATTTCAGGGGTTACGCGAGATATAAAAAGTTGAGAACTATTGGTTTAGAAAGTTACTGGTCATCTTTTGTTATTTGAGAGCTATACAGACCAGGTTCTAAAGCATAAAGCTTATTTCGAACACCATGCGTTGGAGCCCTGCCTGCTTGGCACGCTCGAGATGTTTATCTGTTGTTTGCCAATGCGGAGCACTTGTCAATGAAGACATTCTCACTTTAACCATGAGAATCGTTGGTTGCTTTCAAAGTGGACACAGTTAACCATCACCACCCGCTGGTTCCACCTTAATTTTGACCGACCGACCCCACGGGCGACATGTGGAAGACTCGCACATTCTCCTACCCTCTCTGACCGCATAGGGCTTTCTGGTATAGAGATTTAATGTGCCCATATCCGGCCAAGACACGAAGGTATATAATGGCGTTCTTCGGAATTAGAATTGAGTACCCCCATTCCCGAACCCAACGTGCTTCCACTAGACTACCTCGGGTCCTGGAGATATTTATCTTTAAGTGATCCTCTTATCAAGCTATGTTCCGTACAGTTTAGTATCAACAAGTGCTAAAAGTGTTTGGTGTGAAACTAGTGAACTAAATGAGTCTTAAGAAAGCAAAAGCGGATAGTTGTTATTCATAATCCAATAATTAAATGTAATTAAGATATGAAGATTTATTTCAACACTTTATACAATATATTTACATACATCAAGCAGTTTCTATATATGAATTTGAACAGTTACATTTTTTAATTCAGTCTTTTTTTTTTTAAATGAATGAAATACTAAATTTCCTAGAAAGGAAATATCTCATGAAAGGTAACACGTGTATATAATTAAGTAAAAAAAATAGAGAAGACTTTAATTTTTAATACATTCTTTAGTATGATACATTCTTTCTTTTTTTCATTCAGGCAGTTAGCATTCGTACCACAGTTTCAAATCCACTGATCTATGACTGTTTTTCAAATGACATATTTAGATCATGGGAAATCGCTTTATTGTGATTATAAAGACATACTTACGAATTTAACAACAAAAATGTTGTTTTTTTTCAAGTTGTTTATCATTATGAGAGATAATTATACATTGGTTAAAAACATGCAACTTAAAACACGGGTTCGTGAAAAGATTAATTTTCATTATAGAAGGGTCCTCGGACATTCAGAATTTTGTATGGCAGATTTTGTGTGAGATTTGAGATCTAACAGTTGAAAATAGTTAACTTCGTAATTTACTCATAGAAAATTAAGAGTATCACGGCTTAAATACTTTGGTTCGTGAAAAGGTTAATTTTATAGAAGGGTCCTCGGACATTCAGAATTTTGTATCGCAGATATTGTGCGAGATTTTAGACTAATCTAGCAATTGAAGATACGAAGAAAATTTTTTCTAATTGAACTTATTTACTGATTGCCCTCTACTCGGATTTGAAACTCGAGATGAGGACCTCGAAATAGCAAACATTATCTCTGAAATTCGGTGTTCTGTTACAACTCATAGCAAATTAAGAGCATCACGGCTAATCAGAAATTAAATCATACTGGAACATCAAGAGAGAGAGAGAGAGAGAGACATCCTTGGGTTTTAAACGAAGCTGTGTTCCCCTGTGGCCGCAAATTCTTTCTGGGTGAGTGTGGCGCCGTGTTACTTAATATACTAACCAACTCGTAATCCCGTATGCAAAAAAAGGGTGTCTAACATGAAGAACTGGTGAGTGGGGAATGAATTTGGAATCGCGCGTGTGATATTTGAAGGAGATTTGGAATCCTTCCAAGTGGCCCAACACAGTCATTTACAAGTTTGATTCTTGGTTTCAGATGAGATGCAGTTATTTTAAGTTGATGGCATAACATCGCCTGGCGCAAAAGAAACTCTGTCAACACAGAATAATACACGCAGTTCCTTGGTGACGAAATTAAGGAGCTTTTAATTAATGTTCCCATGGTTACGTTTGGACATTTAATAACCATAACACAGGTAGGTATTTGGATGATCGGGGAAATGTGCGGTAGCTAAACATTTATATTTAGCTTTATAATTAGTTCATAATTTGTACCAAAGTATTTGACATCTTCCCCTTGAAAGCGTCAGTCGTTCCCCTCGGAAATATGAGAGCGTTAATTACTAACCTACTTTTATAAATAGAATATTGAGTAAATATTTTTCTTATATAAAAAGCCTATTTGATTTAGAACTGTTGTAATAACACGAATACATATTTTTTTCCGTAAAAAAAGGAATGTCATATTGTTATAAATTATTTAGACTTTATAATTGTTACAGAGTATCACCAATGTGCGTCTAATTTCTTATTTTTTCTTCATATCAAACTGTACAATAAAGCTTTGAGTTATCTTACATTCGTGCTTCCGGCATTCAGTCCCCTAAAGAAGCTTAGCAGACACAAATTTCTATTTTAACAATAAGTACCCTTTATAGAATTATATATAACATAAAAATGTATGTTCGAAGAAAAAGAATGGAACTTTCCTGGGAAAAGTAAGTTCAGTAGAAGTACATAAAAACTATTTTTTGTGTATTATTTTTTTAAGTTGCATATTCTTAATATATAAAGTCAAAACCGACGAAAGGGATTGGAATGGTGTCGTGAACCCTCTTTCTTACACCGGTTCACTTAGGTTCTTTCTATGGCCTAGGGACAAATGAGGTTGTACAAAAATGAGTCGTCACTGAACAAGACGAACATAAATTTATTTACAGATTTAACATTTAAACAGTTTCACACATAACATAACAATTGAAGAAAACTCTGCACGAGGTGGGCAAGCCTACAATATCTTACCAGACCTCGGCTATCCTACACTCTAATCTAGCTACCGATCAATTAATTAACTGGAGGTGAGACGATCCTACTTTAATCTTGCCAGGCCTCCTGAAACTACTCTCAGAGATTCTCTTTCTCTATCTTAATTCTAATTACCAAGTAATTACCTAACCAGAGGTGAGACGAGCCTTCTTAAATCTCGCCAAACCTCCGTTCTCTACCAGAGATGCTCTCCGTCTGTCCCTTTCTTACAGACTCCCCGCGATTCGCAGCACCCCTCTTCGGTTCAACGCCCCGGCAGCCAATCCTCTGATTGGTAGAGGGGTGGGGGAATCACGGGGCACAACATTTTCGCTTTAACCAGCGCTACGTGTCAAACATTACACTACAAATGGCATCCTTTAAAATGTTTGATATTAGAATCAGATTTGATTGGTGTGAGTCTTTAACTTTTTAATTTGTCTAATTACGAAATAAATGCTTATTTTGGATTGGAGGTCTTCAATCTCTTAGTACCAAGAGTCACATCAATAAATTTCTAAGCGTATGCAGACCATATCAATACATTCATTACGGCTTACGCGGGCCACACGCCAGCCGAATAAATTGTCAAAATCATGTTCAATATCAATGCGCATTGTACTTATACTTGCATGCATTAACTTTACGGTCGCCCATTGGCTAAGTGGTTAAAGCATCAGCCTGCCACGCCGGAGGTGCGGGTTAGATTCCAGCATAAAACTTGGTTGTATTCTGGGAAACTCGTCAGTGTTTCCGCCTGCATAAGGAGCCCCATCTAGAAAGGGGGAGCTGCAACCCATCGTCCATCGCCGGTGTCATCGTTTGTTAATAAAAATTCATCTGTGTTTGTGTGATTTATGTTTCTATTTCCTTGTGTCCATATGTACACCAGACTGGGGTGTGAAGTATAGAAGTCCAACCTCTCTTGAGGCAATGGCAACAAATCTTCTGCGGATAGCGCTTCTATCCGCAGACACGACAAAAACAACAACATTAACTTCGCGAGTAAAATTGATCGTCAATAAAGTACTCACGTTGCAACAGGGATACGTGTTACAGAGCAGGATCAAAGAGAAACTTGAGATCTCTTAATGACCCTAAATAAATTTCTGAAAGCGAGACTTTCTTGTGCGTGCAGAACTTCACGCAGCGAACATGCGATTTCAGCAAAACTTGCCGCAGGCCCTCGGGTGGGATGGTTTCTCTTTTGGACTTATTCAACTAAAGCTACACAAGCAGGCGTAATACGCGATTTGCAAAGTGTCCTCTACGTGTTTTTCTCTGGTCAGGTAGGTGTTTTTGTTTTGGTTTTTGTCCTTCATAAACACACTACACATTTAGTATCATTTCTACTTTGCGGTTCCTTTATTTATTGATACTTGTTTCCAGAAATGAGAACTAACTCTTATAGCAAAGAGACATGTTACATTTAATATGGTTTCCCGCATGGATTGTAACCTTGGAGTTACACATTTTGAACTTCTCACTCTTAGGATCGATGGATTAAGAGACAAAGAGAATAAGGAGAATATTTATCTCTCTACCCTTAGCGTGTGCAGGGGGTGGTCTTTCTTTCCTCTGCGATTTCGCTTTTCAGACAATTGACTTTTTTAGAGCTCTTTGAATTACCGTATTTACGCGTGTATAGGTCGCACATTTATTCCATAAAATAGGTCAGTAAAAATGGGGTGCGGCTTATACACGGAATTTTAAAATTATATACATTAAACACCCTTTAGTTCAGACCACTTTGCTACCATAAAACAGTAGTATTGTGGCGTTGAAGGTGTAGTTATGGGGGTTTATTTTAAACAAATTAATATTATATTGCTTAATTGATGGTAGGAATAAATCTTGCTAATTAAGGTAGGTTTCAGTTAAATTTAAGTACAACAATATTTGCCATTTGGCCGTTAGTGGTTAGTACATTTTAAGATAGATGGTAAAGTTGCGTTGTGTGTAGCAATAACCCATAAACATATAATAATTAAAATTTACCCTAGGTTCATTACTGTCTGCATCACGGTGGTGATTAATGAGCCAAAAGAAAAATGAAATTAAATCTAATAAAATTACTTAATCTTGGAGAGCACCTAGAAAATAAAATTATTTCACCTAAAAGAAAAAGCTTCAATTCTGCTGAAATAAAAAATAAAACCTAAAGCTGAAAATCAGAAAATTTACTAAAAAGGCAAGGACCGACATGACACCACTTTACAAACTAACATAACAATTTATTTAAGAATTTCCCTGACATTACAACAAATAAACTCATTAACTCCAGATCCTCTCAACATTATTCCGACAACCAAATTCAATTGAATAAATACAATTTCGTTTAAATGAGTTCTACTCTCCATAATACAAATAATTATCAATAAAACAATGCAAATAAGTGAAGTGGCTGGCGAATCAAAAAAAAACTTCTAAATGAAAAAGTGATGGGAAAAAACAAAAGAAAAAACTATAGAAAAATTCAGTAAACAAAAAAAAAGAAATTAAAATCATATTACCAATTAAAATGCTGCAGCACAAAAAAAACTATTATTTTATAAAATTATGAGTGGAACCCCAGGCTAGCGCCATTTCTATAGCGCGCGGGCCGCCAAAAATCAACACATCTCTCTCCATCGTGGGTTGCGGGTCAGCTCCCAGCCTCTTGCTCGCCTCCCCCTCTCTGTCTCCAAATCCCCATTCGACGACCTTCTCACCCCTTTGTATGGCTACTCTTGGGTGAAAAATGAGTGCGTCTTCGCTCCTTGATTTTAACAGGGAAATTCGGACCAACAGAATTTGAGGGGCTTGAATTATAATTTGATAGGTAGTATAGTATTTTATTTTCAGCTTTGATTTTGCATCAATTCAGGATTTATTTTCTTCTATTTTAAACTCTGGAACTAACTCGGCGTTTGGCGATCTCAGGCGTATCCATGCGCCTCATCAAAACGGTGGTTTCGCTTATCTCTTGGCCAGCTGCAAAAAAGGGGTTGTTTCTTGAAATGGATACTTCTGTTAATCCCTTTATCCGGTGTAGTCCTGGGTATGTGCTGTGAAAATACTGTGAAAATGGAGGAGATCTCGTTACATTGCCTACCAGCCCAGCTTACACAAGGGTTTGGGTTCATAATACAAAATTTACTATTAATTGAAAAAACAAAAATAAAACACTCTAAAATTAATAATTAACTATGTTGAATACATACAGCCACCAAAAAAACTAATAAAAAACAATATACCAGCGTACCAGACACCTCACAATTATTTCAAAATAAGGCTTATTAATTTATCAATATTAACAATAAGGTATAACCTGTGATGATCTATTTCAAACTTAATTCTTCTCAATGTCAAAATATTTAGAGAAACTTGCGCACACTTCTCTAAATGCGATGACATTAATAAAATCAATTAATATCTGATCACCACAAGTATAACCCTTACATATATTTAGCAGAGGCTTAAAAAATTGATTAAAACAAAGCACAATCGTTACTAAAATTTACTTACTTTACTAATTTATTTATCTGAATACCCGATATTAATATTAACTTTAATCACTTCCAAAACTATTAATTATCATCACAACAAATACCTCCTTTTCCGCGAGAAAAAAAAAATTTGGCACAAATTTTTTTTTTAATAAAAAAAAACACAGATCACCGTGGAAAAATTTCACGAATTAAAAGAATTGACTAAAGTATAAAATTTCATTACACAATGTGATATATTGTTCCCATTCGACCCGGGTCACATAACAACACACATATACATGAGCGATTACTTATAAACAAAAATATAAACCATGGAACATGTAGCATACTACCCGAAAAAAAAATTTCATTACCACAATTGTATATAAACAAGCAAAAATGAAACATTGAACACCTAACATATATCTAAAACATTTCATTACCACAACTGTATGCTCAACTTACAATTAAACCATATACACTAAAAAAACTGCACAGTAAAATAATCATCCTCGGTTAAAACAATCAGTTCAAAAACATTACATCCTGTCCACAGTTTACTTCTATAATTTGAAATTGACAGTGCGACCATAGCATACAATCCGAAACAAATTTATAAAAAAAAACGTATGCTTAACACAAATAAACAAAACCTCTTCGAACAAAACTCAATACAAAATTCTCTCTTACGAAATTCATTATCACTGTTCAATCAAAATTAACATGTTTACTGTTCAACCTCAAAAAATGTATATGAAACATGTGAGACAGGTGTACAAAATTTACAACTTTAACCATACATATAACAAAAAAAATTTTAACCTCCCGTACACCCTAGTATACATTACAAAACCAGGTAATTGATAGAAATTTGAGACCTATCGTTAACTACACTATTTACTCCTACCAAACCAATTTTAATTCCAGCCTGCGAAGATGGACTTTTCGTCCCTCGCGGCAATGAAATTCTAATAAGCTTAGTAAAAATTAATGATTAAAATCTGAAGCCATGTCTAACGTTCATTAACCTCCTGGACACCTTAGTACACATTACAAAACTAAGTAAATGATAAAATTTCGAAACCAATATTTAACTACTCCACCATTTACTCCTACCAAACCAAAAGTAATTCCAGCCTGCGAAGAGAGACTCTTCGTCCCTCGCGGCAATGAAATTCTAATATGCTTAGTAAAAATGATGATTAACACAAGAAGCCCTGTCTAACGTTCATTTACATAATCCGAACTGAACAGACCAACGCAAGCATACCTATCAAAATAACTTAACCAAAACCTTTATTCAAAAACTGTATGCCCTACTTAATTAAACAAACACCGGTCGAATCGAACCGCAGTCGATCCCCAAAAGTCATGCTGACCCGTTCAAAACAAAATATGTACATGAAACATTGTAGACAAGAACACCAAAAAAAAATTTAACATCAACCCTACAGATAAACAAAATTTTCGGACGCTTTAGTATGCATTACAAAAGAAATTAAACAATATTAAATTAAGCTAAAAGTCTGCAAAAAAAACTAAACTGGTATTAAATCCAACAAATCTCTGACATGAGAAACTGAACTTATTAGGTACTGAAAGACCACAACATTCAAAATTTCGCAGCCTGTGACATTGAAGTTGAATATTAACCCCAATCTTAATTAAATTTCTAACCAAACCCAACTGGTATTAAGTCCAAACATATACCCGACATGAGAAACTGAATTTATTAGGTACTGAAATGACCGCAGCATTCAAATTTCCCAGCCTGTGACATTGAAGTTTGAATCTGAAACCCAATTGTAACTAATTTCGTGTGAAAAACAATATCATTAACTATTATATGAAAAAAATTTAATGTAATTTTCAATCTGTCCAAGAACCCAACTAAAACTACTTCCCGTTTTACCATGAGACCAGCTCTAAATGGCAAGAGGAAAGCAGAAAAAACTTAGCACCTGGCAAGACAAAAAAACTCGTGATATGAAGCCCAAAATAGAGAAAAAATTATCTGACATGTAGAGTTGCAATTAAAAATTTATCAATACTTAGTATGCAAATATACTATGGGAGACATTGTAAAAGAAACACAATTTAGCACCTCAAATCAAATATTATACTTAAAACCACTAGCATAGCAATAGAAAACGTTAATATAACAAAATACCAATTAAAATATCACTCAAAATAACTATCAATGTTTAAAGATGTTAGAAAAAATATTCAATATTCAATATAAATGCAAAATATATAGGAATGTAAAAATTCAAATCCAAAATGTATCCTTAAACGCCATAACAGAGCAATACTCTTAAGTAAAACACCAAAATACCAAATAATATTAAACATTTATATCGTTCAATAATTCAAAATGTAAAAAGAATCAATATTCAAAATAATTGCACAAAATATAGGAATGTAAGAAAAATTTCAAATTAAAATCTACATCATTTAAAATATCAAAAATAATAATAACCATAACCACATAAAAATCATATGAACCAAAAAAAATCTGTGCCAAAATAAAATTAAGCCTCTACTATACCAAAATTTAATATGTCATGCCGTCTCACCGAAAGAAAGGATACTGGAAAAAAAAATGGCTCATTTGCAGACAGTCTTCACGACTTGTACCATTTGTAGAAAAAAAAATGGCACAGCGTGGGTAGGTCACAGGCGCCATTTGTGGCGTTGATGTAGTAGTTATGGGGGTTTATTTTAAACAAATTAATATTATATTGCTTAATTGATGGTAGGAATAAATCTTGCTAATTAAGGTAGGTTTCAGTTAAATTTAAGTACAACAATATTTGCCATTTGGCCGTTAGTGGTTAGTACATTTTAAGATAGATGGTAAAGTTGCGTTGTGTGTAGCAATAACCCATAAACATATAATAATTAAAATTTACCCTAGGTTCATTACTGTCTGCATCACGGTGGTGATTAATGAGCCAAAAGAAAAATGAAATTAAATCTAATAAAATTACTTAATCTTGGAGAGCACCTAGAAAATAAAATTATTTCACCTAAAAGAAAAAGCTTCAATTCTGCTGAAATAAAAAATAAAACCTAAAGCTGAAAATCAGAAAATTTACTAAAAAGGCAAGGACCGACATGACACCACTTTACAAACTAACATAACAATTTATTTAAGAATTTCCCTGACATTACAACAAATAAACTCATTAACTCCAGATCCTCTCAACATTATTCCGACAACCAAATTCAATTGAATAAATACAATTTCGTTTAAATGAGTTCTACTCTCCATAATACAAATAATTATCAATAAAACAATGCAAATAAGTGAAGTGGCTGGCGAATCAAAAAAAACTTCTAAATGAAAAAGTGATGGGAAAAAACAAAAGAAAAAACTATAGAAAAATTCAGTAAACAAAAAAAAAGAAATTAAAATCATATTACCAATTAAAATGCTGCAGCACAAAAAAAACTATTATTTTATAAAATTATGAGTGGAACCCCAGGCTAGCGCCATTTCTATAGCGCGCGGGCCGCCAAAAATCAACACATCTCTCTCCATCGTGGGTTGCGGGTCAGCTCCCAGCCTCTTGCTCGCCTCCCCCTCTCTGTCTCCAAATCCCCATTCGACGACCTTCTCACCCCTTTGTATGGCTACTCTTGGGTGAAAAATGAGTGCGTCTTCGCTCCTTGATTTTAACAGGGAAATTCGGACCAACAGAATTTGAGGGGCTTGAATTATAATTTGATAGGTAGTATAGTATTTTATTTTCAGCTTTGATTTTGCATCAATTCAGGATTTATTTTCTTCTATTTTAAACTCTGGAACTAACTCGGCGTTTGGCGATCTCAGGCGTATCCATGCGCCTCATCAAAACGGTGGTTTCGCTTATCTCTTGGCCAGCTGCAAAAAAGGGGTTGTTTCTTGAAATGGATACTTCTGTTAATCCCTTTATCCGGTGTAGTCCTGGGTATGTGCTGTGAAAATACTGTGAAAATGGAGGAGATCTCGTTACATTGCCTACCAGCCCAGCTTACACAAGGGTTTGGGTTCATAATACAAAATTTACTATTAATTGAAAAAACAAAAATAAAACACTCTAAAATTAATAATTAACTATGTTGAATACATACAGCCACCAAAAAAACTAATAAAAAACAATATACCAGCGTACCAGACACCTCACAATTATTTCAAAATAAGGCTTATTAATTTATCAATATTAACAATAAGGTATAACCTGTGATGATCTATTTCAAACTTAATTCTTCTCAATGTCAAAATATTTAGAGAAACTTGCGCACACTTCTCTAAATGCGATGACATTAATAAAATCAATTAATATCTGATCACCACAAGTATAACCCTTACATATATTTAGCAGAGGCTTAAAAAATTGATTAAAACAAAGCACAATCGTTACTAAAATTTACTTACTTTACTAATTTATTTATCTGAATACCCGATATTAATATTAACTTTAATCACTTCCAAAACTATTAATTATCATCACAACAAATACCTCCTTTTCCGCGAGAAAAAAAAAATTTGGCACAAATTTTTTTTTTAATAAAAAAAAACACAGATCACCGTGGAAAAATTTCACGAATTAAAAGAATTGACTAAAGTATAAAATTTCATTACACAATGTGATATATTGTTCCCATTCGACCCGGGTCACATAACAACACACATATACATGAGCGATTACTTATAAACAAAAATATAAACCATGGAACATGTAGCATACTACCCGAAAAAAAAATTTCATTACCACAATTGTATATAAACAAGCAAAAATGAAACATTGAACACCTAACATATATCTAAAACATTTCATTACCACAACTGTATGCTCAACTTACAATTAAACCATATACACTAAAAAAACTGCACAGTAAAATAATCATCCTCGGTTAAAACAATCAGTTCAAAAACATTACATCCTGTCCACAGTTTACTTCTATAATTTGAAATTGACAGTGCGACCATAGCATACAATCCGAAACAAATTTATAAAAAAAAACGTATGCTTAACACAAATAAACAAAACCTCTTCGAACAAAACTCAATACAAAATTCTCTCTTACGAAATTCATTATCACTGTTCAATCAAAATTAACATGTTTACTGTTCAACCTCAAAAAATGTATATGAAACATGTGAGACAGGTGTACAAAATTTACAACTTTAACCATACATATAACAAAAAAAATTTTAACCTCCCGTACACCCTAGTATACATTACAAAACCAGGTAATTGATAGAAATTTGAGACCTATCGTTAACTACACTATTTACTCCTACCAAACCAATTTTAATTCCAGCCTGCGAAGATGGACTTTTCGTCCCTCGCGGCAATGAAATTCTAATAAGCTTAGTAAAAATTAATGATTAAAATCTGAAGCCATGTCTAACGTTCATTAACCTCCTGGACACCTTAGTACACATTACAAAACTAAGTAAATGATAAAATTTCGAAACCAATATTTAACTACTCCACCATTTACTCCTACCAAACCAAAAGTAATTCCAGCCTGCGAAGAGAGACTCTTCGTCCCTCGCGGCAATGAAATTCTAATATGCTTAGTAAAAATGATGATTAACACAAGAAGCCCTGTCTAACGTTCATTTACATAATCCGAACTGAACAGACCAACGCAAGCATACCTATCAAAATAACTTAACCAAAACCTTTATTCAAAAACTGTATGCCCTACTTAATTAAACAAACACCGGTCGAATCGAACCGCAGTCGATCCCCAAAAGTCATGCTGACCCGTTCAAAACAAAATATGTACATGAAACATTGTAGACAAGAACACCAAAAAAAAATTTAACATCAACCCTACAGATAAACAAAATTTTCGGACGCTTTAGTATGCATTACAAAAGAAATTAAACAATATTAAATTAAGCTAAAAGTCTGCAAAAAAAACTAAACTGGTATTAAATCCAACAAATCTCTGACATGAGAAACTGAACTTATTAGGTACTGAAAGACCACAACATTCAAAATTTCGCAGCCTGTGACATTGAAGTTGAATATTAACCCCAATCTTAATTAAATTTCTAACCAAACCCAACTGGTATTAAGTCCAAACATATACCCGACATGAGAAACTGAATTTATTAGGTACTGAAATGACCGCAGCATTCAAATTTCCCAGCCTGTGACATTGAAGTTTGAATCTGAAACCCAATTGTAACTAATTTCGTGTGAAAAACAATATCATTAACTATTATATGAAAAAAATTTAATGTAATTTTCAATCTGTCCAAGAACCCAACTAAAACTACTTCCCGTTTTACCATGAGACCAGCTCTAAATGGCAAGAGGAAAGCAGAAAAAACTTAGCACCTGGCAAGACAAAAAAACTCGTGATATGAAGCCCAAAATAGAGAAAAAATTATCTGACATGTAGAGTTGCAATTAAAAATTTATCAATACTTAGTATGCAAATATACTATGGGAGACATTGTAAAAGAAACACAATTTAGCACCTCAAATCAAATATTATACTTAAAACCACTAGCATAGCAATAGAAAACGTTAATATAACAAAATACCAATTAAAATATCACTCAAAATAACTATCAATGTTTAAAGATGTTAGAAAAAATATTCAATATTCAATATAAATGCAAAATATATAGGAATGTAAAAATTCAAATCCAAAATGTATCCTTAAACGCCATAACAGAGCAATACTCTTAAGTAAAACACCAAAATACCAAATAATATTAAACATTTATATCGTTCAATAATTCAAAATGTAAAAAGAATCAATATTCAAAATAATTGCACAAAATATAGGAATGTAAGAAAAATTTCAAATTAAAATCTACATCATTTAAAATATCAAAAATAATAATAACCATAACCACATAAAAATCATATGAACCAAAAAAAATCTGTGCCAAAATAAAATTAAGCCTCTACTATACCAAAATTTAATATGTCATGCCGTCTCACCGAAAGAAAGGATACTGGAAAAAAAAATGGCTCATTTGCAGACAGTCTTCACGACTTGTACCATTTGTAGAAAAAAAAATGGCACAGCGTGGGTAGGTCACAGGCGCCATTTGTGGCGTTGATGTAGTAGTTATGGGGGTTTATTTTAAACAAATTAATATTATATTGCTTAATTGATGGTAGGAATAAATCTTGCTAATTAAGGTAGGTTTCAGTTAAATTTAAGTACAACAATATTTGCCATTTGGCCGTTAGTGGTTAGTACATTTTAAGATAGATGGTAAAGTTGCGTTGTGTGTAGCAATAACCCATAAACATATAATAATTAAAATTTACCCTAGGTTCATTACTGTCTGCATCACGGTGGTGATTAATGAGCCAAAAGAAAAATGAAATTAAATCTAATAAAATTACTTAATCTTGGAGAGCACCTAGAAAATAAAATTATTTCACCTAAAAGAAAAAGCTTCAATTCTGCTGAAATAAAAAATAAAACCTAAAGCTGAAAATCAGAAAATTTACTAAAAAGGCAAGGACCGACATGACACCACTTTACAAACTAACATAACAATTTATTTAAGAATTTCCCTGACATTACAACAAATAAACTCATTAACTCCAGATCCTCTCAACATTATTCCGACAACCAAATTCAATTGAATAAATACAATTTCGTTTAAATGAGTTCTACTCTCCATAATACAAATAATTATCAATAAAACAATGCAAATAAGTGAAGTGGCTGGCGAATCAAAAAAAAACTTCTAAATGAAAAAGTGATGGGAAAAAACAAAAGAAAAAACTATAGAAAAATTCAGTAAACAAAAAAAAAGAAATTAAAATCATATTACCAATTAAAATGCTGCAGCACAAAAAAAACTATTATTTTATAAAATTATGAGTGGAACCCCAGGCTAGCGCCATTTCTATAGCGCGCGGGCCGCCAAAAATCAACACATCTCTCTCCATCGTGGGTTGCGGGTCAGCTCCCAGCCTCTTGCTCGCCTCCCCCTCTCTGTCTCCAAATCCCCATTCGACGACCTTCTCACCCCTTTGTATGGCTACTCTTGGGTGAAAAATGAGTGCGTCTTCGCTCCTTGATTTTAACAGGGAAATTCGGACCAACAGAATTTGAGGGGCTTGAATTATAATTTGATAGGTAGTATAGTATTTTATTTTCAGCTTTGATTTTGCATCAATTCAGGATTTATTTTCTTCTATTTTAAACTCTGGAACTAACTCGGCGTTTGGCGATCTCAGGCGTATCCATGCGCCTCATCAAAACGGTGGTTTCGCTTATCTCTTGGCCAGCTGCAAAAAAGGGGTTGTTTCTTGAAATGGATACTTCTGTTAATCCCTTTATCCGGTGTAGTCCTGGGTATGTGCTGTGAAAATACTGTGAAAATGGAGGAGATCTCGTTACATTGCCTACCAGCCCAGCTTACACAAGGGTTTGGGTTCATAATACAAAATTTACTATTAATTGAAAAAACAAAAATAAAACACTCTAAAATTAATAATTAACTATGTTGAATACATACAGCCACCAAAAAAACTAATAAAAAACAATATACCAGCGTACCAGACACCTCACAATTATTTCAAAATAAGGCTTATTAATTTATCAATATTAACAATAAGGTATAACCTGTGATGATCTATTTCAAACTTAATTCTTCTCAATGTCAAAATATTTAGAGAAACTTGCGCACACTTCTCTAAATGCGATGACATTAATAAAATCAATTAATATCTGATCACCACAAGTATAACCCTTACATATATTTAGCAGAGGCTTAAAAAATTGATTAAAACAAAGCACAATCGTTACTAAAATTTACTTACTTTACTAATTTATTTATCTGAATACCCGATATTAATATTAACTTTAATCACTTCCAAAACTATTAATTATCATCACAACAGTATCTATATACCTTACAACCTATTGCATTCAGACCTGATTAAAATAGTTTTATGTACCTATTCATCATCATTTGACACTTTATCACTGTCACTGCCGCTGTCAGATGATGTCTTCGTGCAAAATAAGTGTATTAGTACTTATATAATCAACTTTTTTACACTGTAGTTTCACTACTATCAGCTAAGTCTGTACCTGGTATTGTTAGGCGAGCATTGAACTATAAGGAATGTACGACATTGTCACATTTCGCAGAACGATGCTACTTTCAGTCTACAACGGAATTCAGAAAGAAAAAAAAATTCCCCAAATGTTGTCTCAAAATTCAGGTGCGGCTTATACACGCACGCGGCCTATACACGAGTAAATAGGTATAACTTCTATGTAAAATAACTTTGATTGGTACAGTACACCATGAAAATACAGTCCCGTGGCTCACGAAACAGGGACTGAATACCACGCTTTAAATATATTGACAGACGTGTTTTTATTAGGCGAACAAGTTTCTGAAAAGTGATTTTATTTAATATTTTTAGAAATAAATTTATTTGGGGTCAACCAATTTAAATTTTTTAATAATCTAGTCTTTTTTTCATACTGCGGAAAATATATCTCGACAAAACTGTCTGTAAATTTATACGCGATTTGTTCTGTCGGCTCTAAACAATTTAACAGTCTGTTCGAAGACAGACAGCTGTTCCCCAATCAAATCTTAAATACGTTTCAGTAACAGTAAATAAAATTACGGCGAGACAGCTAGCTTGACAATTTTATACTCCCTTAGAAACGAATTACATAAAATCGACATGCAAAGTAGTAGTTTTGCAAAAGTAATTTCATTTTAACTTTTTAAAAATTAATCTGTTTCGGGGAGTCACTCATCTGTAAAATTTTTAATCTTTTAATTATTTTCATGAGGCTCAAAATATGTTTCAAACAATCAATAAATTTTCACCTTCATTTCTATCATCGCCATTCAGTCTTCCCCCCTGTTTCTCGGAAAGCTTTAGCCGTACTCCGTATATTTCACTGCGCCAAGAAAGATAGCTTATCCACGATTAAATCTTAATTGAATTTACGTAACCATTTGACAAACAGAATTTCGGTGAGACAGATAGATAAACGTTTTTATACACTGTAACAAAGGGGAATCTTTTATATTTTTATTTTACCTTCCTAAGCAGTAACAACTAAAATAGATATGATGCTCAGAATGATCTTATTTTTAAACAGGGATTTCTCGAACCATTTCCGCTGTTTACAGTCGAGACTTTGACCACGAAACAGCATTATCTCGCCATTAAGGCTGCTGTATAGTAAATCTATTGGATTAGCTCACCTCAAAGTCAACCTATAGACAAGATGTGTCTACTATTTACAGCTACATAAATGCTGATAATCAAATAAAAATGGTATTTTCAGATAACCTGAACTTTTATGCACCTTGCAATGAGTTTTATTTTATGAATTTCGCCAACCAAAGGAAATTAGGATCGTTTAAAACACATTCGACTAGATTTTCCCCCCGAATAATTTCAATTTTAAAATGTTATTGGTATTTTTTCTAAAGAAAAAAAAATGTCCCAAGGTGAAATTTTTTTTTCTCTATTACAGAGTACAATTAAAAAACTCTTCATTCCCAGTCGGCAATCCTTGGACAAATTTTCTCCATAGGTTAACAATGAGGTGAGCGAATCTAATAGGGTTAGTACATAGCAGCCTTAAAGCATGAGTGGAACTTTTTACGATTTTAACTAGCAAAAAAAAAAAAACTAAAACGATGAATTATGGATAAATTTGATTAAAATTGTTACAAGTGTTAAATTAATTGAAAAAGAATTTTAATATATATAAATCTATTTTAATGTAAGATTACGTTCTTCCATAACGGTCCTCCGGAAAGGAAAATTTCAGACTCTAAAACCATCCGTCCGTACCTCGGGAGTTATAATTTTGGCTATATATATATATATATATATATATATATATATATACGTACTTATATATAGATAGATATATACATAATACATACATACATATATACATACAAAAGAGGTAAGCAACGATAAGTATTTCTACGTTAATAACCCACGGTAGTTTCGTTAGAAGAGACTACCTGAATTTTTTTTTACAGTAAAAGTATATATTTTATGATGGAAGAGAGATATTTTATGATGTCAGCGATTTTCGAAACAATTCATTAGTGACAACTACATTTAAAACAATAAGTGAAATCAACTTGATACTCATAATTTAGTAAGCACTTAACATTAATACTCAGATTATCCAATACGATACAGTGAATCGATTAAATACCAAGGAAACCATTTAAGTAGACCGGTATGGAGATAACAGATTTACCTTCCCACATCTAACGTTGTGTTTAGGTTTATCTTCGTAAACTTCTACTTCAAATGATAGCCAAAAAGTTCATTATCCATGTTTAGTGATTAGTGACTGAAGTAAAATTGCAAATAGTAAATTCTTTTAATATGACCACATTAAAATATTTATATACATTACTTACAAGGAAGTTGGCATTATTAATGACTTTCTAAGCCATATTTCAGGACCTGCGTCCCAGAGAGACAATAAGACATTCTAGCGAGATATGTTGTACTTAAGGAGGAGTACTGAATTTCAGTTTAAGGAACAAGGGACCTTTAGCCTCGAATTTTTTAATTTTCAATTTTTAGCCCGATATACAGAATAAGAATGATTAATATTCTTTTTTACTGCATACAAGACCAATAGGATTAAAAATAAGGATTTTTTAGCAGAAACATGCCTGTTTTTAAATTTTTTTTCAAAAATGCCAACATTTTTCTAAATGCTCTGTGCGCATTCCATATTATTTAAAAACCTTAAATATTTTAATATAAGTTTACCATATGTATCTAAACATAATTGTGCATTGAATTTTTTTGTAAGTATCTAAAGATTTCAAAAATATTTTCTATTCTGCCTCTTATTTTTTTACGTTTTTGCATGTTTTTACTTCATTTCATGGCCTATAAGTTTGATGAATATTTGGGATTTCAAAGAACTATGCACAGTTTTTTGTAAAACACTTCCATAAACAATCCTGTTAATTTTGGAAGAAATTACACGGAAACGAATGCGCATGGAACATTTTGAGCATTTTTGAAGAATTTTTTGAAAAACAGGTCCTATTCTTCCACAAAATACTTATTTGTGAATTCTATGTGATTTCAATGTAGCAAAAAAGAAAATTAATTATTCTCGTTTTGTATGTGGAGTAATGTATTAAAAATTTTAAACAAAATCAGGTTGAAGGTCCTGTAGTGGCTTAGCAGGTAACTTTCTTCTTATAGACAGAGTTCAGAAACAATTTGAACCCCCATATGAAGGTTCTTTTCGAGTGATTGTTCGATCTGACAAATATACATTTGTAATTAAAAATAAGAATGTAAATGTATCTATTGACAGGCTAAAACCTGTGTATATTTTAGCAGATGAATGTGGCAATATACCTCAGGACATAAAAGCTTTACCTGGTAGACCTAGCTTGCTACAAAAACATTCTAAAAGTAAGCAAGTTCTTAAACAAACTAGATTTGGTCGATCTGTAAGATTACCTGTGTGATTTCAAGATTAATATGTGATCTACTTAATATTTTATTGTATAGTGATGATTTTTTGTACATGTTTTCAAAATATATAACTAAATATAGTACTTAATCTTGATACTATGCAGCTGCTAAATATTTTCTCTATTGTGTAACGTAACTTTGTTATTGGTAGGGGAATAATGTAGTGGCATGGTAGGTAGCACACTAAATAACTATTTTTTGTTATTTATATTTGTGTTAAATAATTTTATATAATATAACCCGCATCAATTTTGATTCTCGTTTGCTTGCAGAATGGCAACGATTTTAATAAAAAAAAAAGCCGATTGTATTTTTTGCTGTTCTATAAATTATGTTGGTTTTAACTAGACCAAGCAGTAATGTAATGGTATTGATAGTAGATGTTGAAAAGGTGTTTATAAAAATCGAAATTAATATGGATTGTTAAGCAGAATATGTGCGAGTTGTCTGTACGATCATAGTACCCAACAATTCCTAGTCCCCTTAAAATGTCAGAAATAGCTTTGTACTTGACATAAGAAGTTTCATGAAGTATTTGATGTTTTTTTTTTTTTTTACCAGCTCTAAATTTACTGTCATTCGTAGGAAAATTATTTTGTTTTGTAGACAGGAACGGATTTCGCATCTGAAAGAAGAAGTTTTTCAATTTTTAAGTGAAATAACGTCCGACATACACACTCTGTTTTTTAAGTATCCTGTCGAAAAAATTTCTCAGCCGTTTCGTCTTGAATTGATCGTAAGAAGTGATAATCGGTTACGACAAGGTCTGATGAGTCTGTGGGGAGGGATGAGAATCGGAACTGACCAGTTCTGTTTTTTATTTTTTTTTTTTTCATGGGCACTAATATTACTGTATTAGGGTTTGAGCTGCTACGCAGGGCAATAGCACTTTAGCCAACCATAAAACCTGAGTAGGGTTTTCCTAAACAGGTTTGCATGAGTTGGTGTTGATGGTCTCGTAATTACACTGTGGTTCAGCAAACGCATGCATATACGTATAATTACATACGTTGAATGAAATATTAGCATTACGTTTAAAAAATTATATGTTTACAGAACTGAGGTTAGTCAACTATTGAATCTGGTATAAATGTCAAAATTCGAACTTCTGTTACATCGAGAAGACGTTTCTGAACATATAAGTGACATAACAGATAGTTTTAAATTATAAAATCTAGTGTAGGGAAGTTAACATTATTGAAAGCGAAAAACAACGAATTAGAATCTTTATGTTAATTCAAAGACTTTTAAATGTGCATGAATATAAATAGCGGGGGTAAGGTGTAAAAACAAAGAATGCCTGTAAGTTGCATTGAGGAAAGAATAAAGTTGTGTTCAAGTCAGTAATTTTTTTAAAAAAGGAAAGAAATTTCAACTCAGAAATTCAACTTATTTAACTCTATTTCTTGTAAAATTGATAGAAAAAAAATGTGTCACACGTATGAAAAGTTTGTGATATGGCAGTATTTTTAGGCGTGTAACACATGCAATAATGTTTTTTATGCTTGAAACAATTCAAAGCGCATTCTTTGAGCAATATTTTGTGAGATGGTAATCGATATATCAGAAAACATTCACTAAACTATACTGATCATGCATAGTTTAATTCAACTTTTATGTACATTTTGAAGGCAAAATTTAAATTTAAATCTATATATCTTTTCAGTACACTAATTTTGTCGCTTTTTAATTTTATATCTGATTACTGGTTGATGTAATAAAGAAATGAACATTGTATTATGATATTTTAATTATCCTTATTATTAAGTCACTAGATCTTTTGATCAGTGCATATCAAAAAGGCTCCAATGTGAACTGTTACAAATTATAGAGTGAGATGTTTCATAATCTAGATACTGGAATGGACTAACGATTACCTATGCCATGGTTCATTTTACATACATTTAAACGGCAAAGGAGTTTATCAGAAGTCAAGATATAAGCTTGAAAATCACGGTTTTTAATGAATTTTAGACAACTATGGAGTTTTAAGCTCCATTACTAGTTTTGTCTAATTGGTAAAAAATCATAGCAATATTACTCAAAAATTAGATGCAGAGAAATGTATGTTCAGAAAAGAATTTTAGACAACTATGGAGTTTTAAACATCATTATAATTTTTGTCCAATTGGTAAAAAAAATATAGCATTATAACTCAAATACCGTAAAATCTCGAGTATAATACGCACTTTTTTTTCACATTTTAGTCCGCAAAAATGAGGGTGCGCATTTACATGAGTACAAAAGAAAGTAGCTTTAAACATTGGATAAACGAACGTACAGCAGCAGTAAGACATTGTCGCAACACGGGTGCGTGCGCATCTGCACTCCGTGATCCATCCACTCGTTTACTAAGCAGGTATTCCTTTTAAACAAACGGAACTCACAGTTCGTATCGTCAAGTGAGGATAATGATGGCGATATATATTACGACGGCAACAATAATTGTGACATGGTCGCAACAACAATAGATGAGCTGTATTCTAGTGAAAGTGATTAAGACTGATAATTTGACAGTATTGTTTGTATTGAATTAACAATTTAAGTTTTTTTTTCTACCGAATTTGACGTTTTCGTTTCTTTTTATTACAAATTTCATTTATGTTAATAAATATTTGTACAATTTTTAAATAAAATATTGAAAGGTTATGGATGCGTATTAAAGTCGAATTTTAATTTTTTCCTAAAATTTCGCGCAAAATCAAGCATGCGTATTATACTGATATCAAGGTGCGTATTTTAGTCGAGATTTTACGGTATTATATATACAGAAAAATGTATGTTCAGAAAATTATTTTAGACAACTATGGAGTTTTAAGCATCATTATTAGTTTTCTCTAATTGGTAAAAAGAAAAATTATGGCATTATAACTCAAAAATTAGATACAGAGAGATGTACGTTCAGAAAAGAATTTTAGACAATTATGGAGTTTTAAGCATCATTATTAGTTTTGTCTAGTTGATAGAAAAAAATTATGGCATTATAATCCAAAAATTAGATTCAGAGAAATGTATGTTCAGAAAAAGAAACGACATCGCTTAAGAAACGGGAAAATGTTTTTGCCTTACTGCTCTAAATAGTCGTTAATTATTTTAATCGGTCATTATTTTTTTATTAATCATCCACGGTTTGTTCCATATTTGCAACGGAGAGAGTAATAACTAACACTTCGGATCCACTCGCAACCTAAAAGAGGTCGATTCAGGAGCTGTTTTTAGTTCTTACGCCTTTGTCATCACATAAGTATGACGAAACAAACATTAGTAAAACCGCATTACGTAAGGGAAGTAACCTTGACCAAATTGTTACAAAGAACCTCACTTTTAACAACGAAATATGACACCAGGGGGAAAACGTGAATTTAACATGTAGACATTCAAGTCCGAAAACTGCGATCGCAAGATCTGTTACTTGCTGCAATCTGACCTTGCATCTTATGAAACCGTATTACTCAACTCCAGGTTTTTATTTAGGTGTTTGCTCTGTCGTTCTTTTTTATTTATTCGGTGTTTTCGACTTACGTAATGGTAACTAATTTGAATAGTCGTTTTACGATTTAACTATTTCAAGGCTTACACTCGGGGTAAAAGAAGACGATACGTCTAAATTGGGACACATTAGAGACCTAATTTAAATACTAATGGAATGATAATGCATGCATAGCTTTCGTTAGAGGTGTTTAAGGAAAGTTATTTTAAATCAGTTTAAAAATCTTTTCACGTTTGTGTATAGGATTTAAGTAATGGAATCTATATAATTTCCTTATTGAGCATAATTGCAAATGGTTTTGACCGAACAAAAAAAAGCAAAATTCTAATGGAATTAAGTGTATATAGTGTATCCGTAAAATAATAGTGGGGTTTCAAATGGTTATAGCTCTGCAACAAATCATATTGCAGGCATGAGTCATACGTTAATTGATAGAGAAACATTCCAAACTTATGTGTGCGAAAGCTTACGTGCAGACTCCAACAGACCCCGGGACTAGCGCTGGATAATTCCGGAGAATTCCATTTTTCAGTAAGACGGAGCTCCTCCACATTTTGCCACAATCGTGTCGGAATTTCTTAACGAAACATTTCCTCGGCAATGGGTCGGACAAGAAGGGTGAATTGGCTGGTCTCCATGGTCTCCAGACCTCATCCCCATACATTTCTATTTTAAGGGATATGTAAAAACACAAATGGACCATTTAAAAGAATGGATCACGGAAGCTGTTTCTTCTATCACGCCGAATATTCTCTGATGTGTATGGGAAGAGTCTGAATATCGTCTTGACGTCTGAAGGGCAACTAAGGGCGCACACAGTGAAGTCCGCTGAACACGTAAGAAACTCGGAGATTTTCTCTTCAATTTGACGTGCACTTCATCTTTCTACGATGCTTTGTTCCGAATCTATAACCATTTAAAGCCCAACTATTTATTTTCGAAAACACTATATTTTGTATGTCCTATGATCATTCAAAAATGAGAGAACGGTGAATTAATTTTTAAAAAATCCGAATTGCTGTTAGGTAAGCATGGTGATAAACTTATTTCAGAGTTTATTTAAAGGTTTCGGAGAAACAAGAATAAATCCATTTAAAAGGTGTTTAGTCAAAAAATATTCTTAATATTTCAACGGAAAAGTCAAGCTCGTGTGACTACTATTTTTAAATCCGAATTTGAATAAATTTCATTATTAAATATATATTTAAAACAATTTCATCATAAAACTGAAATATCGATTTTAACTTACCACATCAAAGCAATGACCTTTATTTTTGACTCAAATGTAAGCCTATAATTATTTTATCCTCTCCTTAAATAGGCTATATTTAACATTCAAAGAGTTTGAAACGCATTCCTAGAATTCCTTAAAAAGAGGACCTAGCAATGCGTTGTTTCATAGGTGCCTGACCTACGGAAAGAACGGTAGTGGAGGACGATCGATGGCGAATAAATCAAGCAGTTTAAGAAACAATAACTAGGTTAATAAATATGCTCAGATCAACAGTTTCTGTTGTTTACCTTAAAAAGGAGACGAGGGTTAATGGTATGGAAAGACATAAGAGTTCCTCACATCGTTATACTTCAGTCGGTAGATCAACGACCTTGAATTTAGGAGACCTGTGTTCGAATCTCCTGTGTGCTGAAAGCTGGTCCTAAGGCCGTCCGCACACGGACAACTCAAAAGAAACTGATAACCGACTCCAATCACAAACCAGTCCGTGATGAGTCGTGACCTATGTAATTGAATGGAGCCACGCACACGGCGCAACTGGTTACAAATCCGTCAGCAACGCGTTTGTAATCAGTCGCAGGCAACTCAACGTGTCGAGTCGCCAGTTTCTCTTGCGTTGTGCGTGTTATTACACAATCTATGCTACAGTCGCTCTTTTGGCAAGCTGCCAAATGACGTACACGAGTCACGTGACTTCTGCCTAGCGATGAAATGAAATTCTAACGTTTTTTGTTGTATGGAATATGTGCACCCATATATACAGTCCATTTTTAAACGATTGATCAAAGACAATCTATTGTGACGATTTTTTAAAATAAATTAATTTCTGATAATAATTTAACTAAAATTAATGCCCGGAATAATGATGTTCTTCCTTCAATGACAGGTCGCAAACTATTGATTCGAATCACTTTTGAGTCGGCCCGTGTGCGGAGTCGCATCACTAACGAGTTTGCAACCGATAAGCAATTTCAGTCGCTAACCAGTTGAGTTTCCTTTGAGTCGCTCCGTGTGCGGACGGCCTTATAGTTAACTCCGGCCCCTGAAAAATACGATAATAGAAGTATTTCCCGATATGTTCACATTAAGTACTACATACGCTGTTGAGTATGAAATAGTGGATATCATACCAGGCGGTTGATAGTTAAGATATCTAAAGGGCTTCAATCGAACCAGAATTTTTTATCCTTCCATATCCCCTTCCCCTTTAAAATCGAATTTTATGATTTTTCCCCTGTAAACAGACGTCAGTCACTTTTTTGTTCTTAAGAAAATATCCTTCAGAATTTTCCTTGATGGCAGTTTAAGTTTTTACCCCTCCTTTCGTAAATAAATGTTGGTGATATTTATCTTAATACAACCATTAAACATATTTAATTCTTAAAATTTAATTTTGAATAAAAACTTTTTGCCCTAAATCTTCAGAAAATTATTAGTATAAAAGATTTAAAAAAGAATGAAATGCAAGCATTAAATACCATTCATTATTCTATTACAAAAATTATATAATGCACAATTTATTAATAATATTATTAATAATATTGCTAATAATATTATTAATAATATTATTAATAATATTGATAGTTTTCTTGCTTTAAATTTCTTGGATTTATCAAAAATATCTTCATAATGGTTGGGAAACATTATTTTTTATTTGAAAATTGTTTAAATGGTTGCTATTTAATGAATTGCATAAATAATTTTTAAGATAACTCGGTAGTTACTATGGAGAAAAGGACATTCAACACCTGCATTACTGATGAACGATGTAAATAAAAATTAGCACTAGTTTCTACAACAAGGAAAATATTCGAAACCAAGAACTAATTAATTTATTTCATTTTATCAGTTTTAATCATGAAAATGTTTTCAAAAATAGGCCATAGACTTTCGAGTACAGGCAGTAATGAAGACTTGCATTTGGGAGACTCTTAATAATTTGAACCAGCGGAGGATTTCCATGTAGGGATTATAGGCGGTCTTAGAGCATCTATACCAGGGATTCCCAAACTTTTTACGTTTGCGGCACCCTTGGGGATGAGATTAAAAATTCAGGACACCCTTGTTAGAATTTTAGTATTTTTTTTTCAATTTTTAAATATTAAATCAAAATGGAATTTATATCAGGCACATGTAAAATTTAAGTTCAAATAAATACTTAATCCATTGCTGATTTTTTTTATATTTATTGAAAGATAGAAAAGCAACCACCAGAATCGAATATACTAATAAAGTTTCAAAAATAGCCATGGGATTCAGTGTAGTAGTACACATCAGGACTATAATCGAATTCACTAAGAATAGTTTTGTTTTATTAATGCTAAACTTGCGATTGGTGCTTAAGCAAAAATTTCATGTACTCTCTTCTAACGAAACTACCGCGGGTTATTTACGTAGGATTCCTTATCGTTGCTTACCTCTTTTGTATATATATATATATGTATGTGTTATGTATATATGTATCAAAATATATGTACGTACGTATATACTATATATATGTACGTACGTATATACTATATACATATGTTAACCTTGATCGTCGTGATCCGTAGTATAAGCCACTCGTAATATTAATATATGTCTATTTACATCTTGTTTATTATAAAATCAATATCTAGACTAATATCAATATATACACGTTTGTTCCTAAGAACCATCATACATCTATTCAAGGGCACGGAGTTCATAAATCAGTTCAATAGAGACCCTGTCTCTCTCTTTGCTCTCCGCTCGCCCGCTTCGTAGAAGTCTAGTCTAAAAAAGAAGCACTGTCAAATCGTCGTTTTATCATTTATACCTTTTTTCCCCGTTTCTCGAAGGTTCCATTCTTTCATGTCTTTGATGCAATCCCCTATACAGGGGTTCATCACCCCTATACAGGGGTATATATATATATATATATATATATATATATATATATATATATATATATATATATATATATATATATATATATATGTCTGTCAAAATTTGGACGCATTTTGGTACTTTTCTGTTTAACTCTTTATTCCTTGTCCAAGCGATACAGGCTGGGTTTGGAGCGCTGCCAAAATTATAATTCGCGAGACACGGACGGACGGTTTTAGCTTCTGAAATTTTCCTTTCCGGAGAACCGTTGTGGAGGAACGGAATCCTACGTTAAAATGTTTGAAATCAACTGAATATTTATTTTAAGAGGACCCACTGATATGTTTTTGTTTATCGCCAAAAAAATCTCCCGGTACCCCTGGCCAATTCGACACATCCTAAAGTGCCGCTGCACACCGTTTGGGAATATCTGACCTAACGGTGCCGTTTGGGAATATCTGACCTGCGGTAATCTACCACTGATTATATAAAACGAGCAGCACTATCAGATATAATAACATAGGATTATAAAAATCGGATTTTAGAGATTTTTTGTTACAGTGTAATATTTTGATGTTTGGTTGATATTCATTTTTAACAACTTCTCATAAAGTCACTTTAATGATGAATGCTTATAAAAAGGTAGAAAGTCATCTTTTGCTTTACATATTTTGCAATTTTACTCGCATCTCTTTTTGAACATACGAAAGTCTGCTCAGAATATGAATGTACTGTGCAAATGCATTACTTGCAAATTTGTCATCTTATTAGACTATTTGACATGAAATTTACTCATAATTAGGGTTGCTACGATATGAATATTATGACTTCCTCCTCATTTTTCTTCTTTACAGCAAATATTTGCCCCATGAAAATTTCGTACAAGTTTTTGCTTCTCTTATAAGCCAAATAATAAAATTATCAAAATATTGTTTTCAGATTTATTGTTCTTTTTATAAAAGTATGCTTCTAAACTTATGAATTATTTTTCTTTGCTGGGAAGTATTTTTCTATTTTAATTATTTAAGCATTCATTTTCGAGCCTACTGATAGAAACCTGACTACCTTGTATCAATTTACATTATGAATTTCATTGAAACTGTCGAGGTGCGAATGAAAAGTCTTTTAAAAAGCTGTGATTGAGAATCGTTGCATTACTGATGGCTTATTAGAGACAATGAAGAATATTTAAACGCACCTAAGTCATCAGTATTGGAAGCAGTGCACTGCTGAAAGAAGAGTGGTGTCCTTCAACAATGAAAATGTATAAGAAAATAAAAAAAGGTTATTTGGGACGTCGTAAATATAATCGACACATTAGAGAAAAACAGCTAAGCGCACAGGTGAATGAAACAATTAATAATTATGTATAAACACATAGCATTCGGCGAGAACTTTATTTCTTATGTTACCATGGTCATGCGACTGCTCACAAGCCGTGCATTACACCTCTAAAGGTATCTCTTCTCACGCAGACAATCATGGTATGGTTCAATGAACATTTTTCTTGTACTTTGAAGTAATGGAAACGGATTCTATGGCGACGTGAATCCAGATACATTAGACACCGATGTGATGGTCATGTGGGAAAATCAGAGGAACGGTAGGCTAATACATTTCCCCACTTCAAATTTGGAGGTAGTAATGTTTCGGGCTGTTTACGCGTCATGGGCTGGACCACTGGTTGTATAAGAGATAACCAGTCCATCTTGACATCCTTGTCAATTATGCCCTGCGAGCTATGGAGATGTACTCTGGATATGAGCCCTATTAGCGCGAGCATAGTAATGCACAAAGCAAGATCTGCTACACAATGTTTTGATACTAGTGCCGGACTTCGATTTCACTGGTAAGCGCAGAGCATTGATCTCGGTCCAACACAGCGCCTTCGGGACGAATTTTAGTGTAGAATACGATGTTGCGAACATAGACCAAGTACAAAGTATCTGGTAGTGGAGGCAATACTTACTGAAATGAGCGTATTCCTACCGCTGTTTTTCAAAACTCTTGTCGAACGTATGCTTTGGAGGCGGAAAGGATATTTTACAGTAAAGGTGAGTCGACATGCTACTAAAATTATCTCAGTAAATGCACTTTTTTGTTTCTACTTAGGGTTTCTTGTAATCCTTGCTGTACATCACTATAAGTAAAGTAAAGGTAAATTGAGGTATAATGCTTTTGGGTCTTAATTTTTAAGTAATAACAAAGGATGCTGATATCTGTCTGTATATTCTCAAACTCTCTCTCTTTCTCTCTATTAATCAATAAATCTGTTTATTTGTCTATTGTTATCTCTCTCAATATATATTTATTTTCTTATTTTTCTATTATTATAACTATATTTAGCTCTTTATTTATCCATCTGTCTACATGTCTGTATCTTTGTATCTACCTATCTGTTTATCTATCTAAATATATAGCTTTGTATCTACCTATCTATTTATCTATCTAAATATATATCTATGTATCTATTTATTTATGCGTCCGTCTATCTATTTACGTGGGTGTAAGTGTGTACTATATGCTGAATATATGTCATCTAAAAGCATCTTTGTAATAACATTCACATGCTGAAGGTCGATGCATGTAGCAAAATCTAAAAATTATGAACACTGCTTGATTTTCTCGAAATAACTTTTACTGATACAAAGTTATTGGAAATAAATACTTTCGAAAATAGTCTGAAATGGTGAAATATTTTTAACGTTTGCCGAAATTTTTTTAGACCTATAACTTATTAGGTTGCCCAAAAAGTTCGTACGGTTTTTAAGTAAAAACAAA
This sequence comes from Dolomedes plantarius, assembly GCA_907164885.2. Lineage (NCBI taxonomy): Eukaryota > Metazoa > Arthropoda > Arachnida > Araneae > Dolomedidae > Dolomedes > Dolomedes plantarius. The sequence goes on along the minus strand of OU015493.1, from coordinate 163,212,903 downwards.
AAACATTTTTTTAAAATTTCACTAATAACTGTATTGGACAGCGTGATTACTTTTTTGCTCCACTACCTTCTACCTTCTTTCAGGCAAGTTCGTAATTTCATCGTCTCAAAACTTATACTCAACAAACCTTTCTTTTTTTCAATCTTCAATATTAAAATGGCTACACAAAAATTCGCCAATTTTGGCTTTAAATGCACCTTGATTGTACAGCTGTCACAACACAATCTAACAAAATTGTTTCGAATGACGTTAATGGCTGAAAGCGCTGTAAGAGTCATTTTACTATTAAGAGAGCGAACTTTTTTGGCCAATCCCATACAATGCGAAATCATTGGTGAGTGATAAAGTGCCGTGAGAGTTTCTTCACGTTTCAGGCGTATTGTAAGAGAGGTACAAATTGTAACAGAGTGCCTTCGAAATATCAGGAATAAGTTCCAATTTATGTTGCATTCATGCTTGAAAGTTCCGTATTTTTCGGACCATAAGACGCATCGGATGATAAGACGCATCTTTAATTTATGGGAGGATATTTAGAAAAGAATATTTTGTATTTTGTTAGGTATATAGATATTTTCAATTTCTTACTTGACAAAGATAAAAAATATATACAATAAATGTAATCAATAACATATATAATAAATATCATAAATAATATATGATTGTGGCATGCATGATGCCTGAATAAAATGAGTAGACTGTATACGATAACAATAACAACGTTTATTGAAACAAGAGATTGCGCTATGACTCGCTGCTAATGCTTTGGCGGCTTATGAACGACTATATGATTGCGCTATGACGCGCTGCAAGTGCCTTGACGGCTGAAGAACTAACTAGTACATGGAGCAGGGTGACAGCCCCCCCCCCCATATTGGAGGGTGCTCAGAACGCGCCATGAAAGAAGACAGGTGGTGCCAACATCCCACCCCACGTTGAAATAACATTTCAAAAGTCATAATACACATACAATTTGAACGAAAATGATAAAAAACAATTTTTACACTTAAATACACTTAAATGAACAATAGAAATTTACAACCATAACTTTCCAGCTGACTGCTATGCAAAATTTATAATATACACTATAAAATTATAACAAATACATATGTTGGAAATAAATGAAAATTTTAAATTTTATTATCTTCGTATGGTAAGATAGCGATTTTTGATACTGGTCTTTTGAATATTCCTGTTTTAGTTTTGACTACGACAACTCTTACCTTTCCATCTTTTCCCAGGATGACATCTTGAATTTTTCCTAATAACCATTTCTGAGGGGGTCAATTATCTTCTTTGATTAAAACTAGTGTGTTAGCCCCTATGTTATCCTTAGTGAAATACCATGTTTGGCTTTTTTGCAATTGTTTTTGATAATCTAAAGACCGACTCCAAAGTCTTTGGACAAATTTTGTAACGCGTTGCCAACGCGAGAGTCTGGTTTCATTTAGATCTAAATATTGGGGCTCAACAATGTATGTTACTGGGCACCCAATGGGGACATGCCCAGGGTTGAGGGGCTTTAAATCTGAAGAATCAGACGACAGAGATGGCATGGGTCAAGAGTTAAGGACACTTTCAATCTGGTTAATAACAGTTAAAAATTCTTCATGCAAAAGTTTTGAATCTCCAACGATTCTTTTGAAGTTGAATTTAAGGGACTTGACGCCAGCCTCCCAAAGGCCACCAAAAGGAGGTGCTCATGGGGGAATGAACTTCCAATCAATGCGTTCTGAAGCAAGATAATCTGCAATTAGTTCATTAGGATTAGCAACAAGTTCATGAAGTCGAAGAAGCAAAATCTGAAAACAAAACTTATAATACGTAGAATAGTATTAAAATTATTGTTTAGGTTTACAATAGAATGCCCAAAGTTGTTATCAGATGTAAGCAATAAAGTCTGGTTTGAAGTTGACTTTAGTTCTGAAATAAATTCCTCCGATGAGGATATTTTAGCAGAATCAATGTTTTGTTCATAAGTGGAAAAATTCTTATCATGTAGAAAAGAGGGTCCAATCCACCATGCGTCATTGCAATAAGAGTTAGGTTAGATACATCTTGAAATCAGGTCCGTTGGGTTATACATAGAGCGAACGTTACACCACTGATATCCTTCTGTAGCTTGTTGGATCTACGAGACGCGATTGCTAATGAAGGTCTTCAGGAGAGGAGATGCTCTAATCCAGGCTAAAGCAACTGTGAAGTCCGACCACAGAACTACTCTTTGAAATGTCATCTTTATGGAGTGAATCAATTTGCGAAATAATTTCGACAAAATCAATGCTGCTCACAGTTCGAGTCTGGGAATGCTGATTGATTTCTATGGAGCTACTCTTGATTTACTGCACAATATCTTAATATTCACTTGATTTGAATGTGAAACTGATCTTACATACACAACAGCTCCATAAACTATGTTTGAAGCATCAGCAAAGCCATGTAATTCCAGTACCTTTAGATCATCACATGAAAGATGTCTGTCAACTCTTTTGAATATAAGTGTTCATATCAGATAATAAACATTTCCATTTTGATGCTTCCCTTTCAGTTAGGGATCATCCCAATTCAGTTTCAACAGCCAAAGTTGCTGCATGAACATTTTTGCCTTAGTAACAAAAGGGCCTAAGAATCCTAGTGGGTCGAACAATTTGGCTATATGAGATAGAACAGTGCATTTAGTGCAAATTGTGGACGGGCTAATTATAGGACACGCAGAAAATGTAAACATGTCACATTTGGGATTCCAGGAAAGTCCTAAAGTTTTCACCTTTACTTCTGAAGAGTCATGAAATGCATAGTCCTTGGTTTCGTGTTCTACAAGGTTGATCAGAATCTGTTCATTAGAAGCCCATTATTGAAGCTTCAGACCAACAGAGAGTAGCAATTCAATTAACTATCTTTGTATAGCTGAGGCAGACGCTATATCATTTGAACCGGAGAAGATGTCATCAACGTAAAAATCGGTGTGTACAACTGGGGCAGCAGTGGGAAATCTTTCAGCTTCATCAAGCGCTAATTGCTTGGGTGTTCTAGTTGCGAGAGCACGTGTTGTTCCATAGGTAACAGTACATAATTTATAATTTTTTACGGGCCAATTAGGGCAGCCCTTCCAAACGATACGTTGGAAGTCTCTCTGGGATGGGTCAATAAAAATCTTCCTGTACATTTTCTCTATATCTGCGAGAAATGCGATTCGATATTTCTGAAACCTCAATAGTAGACGAGAATCGTTCGAAGAGATCAAGAAGAGATCGTCTTGAATTACACCACCATTCATTTGGAGTGAATTTAGTGAAGTGCCATTCGAAGAAGGGGCCAAACCGTTGTAAACAACTCTTAATTTGGTGGTAATTTTTTTCTGGATAGAAAACACTGTGATGAGGAATATAGTATGTTATTGGAGGTTCATAAGCTTCCTCGACAATTTCCATGTGCCCTAAAGCAACATATTCCTTCATAAATTGCACATATAAATCCCGTAGTTGAGGCTGTCTTGAGGATAACCTATTCCAAAGTGCATTCAATTTCTTAATAGCTGCTTCTTTGGATTCACAAAATATCTCAGGATCATCTTTCAGTGGCATTTGAACTATGTACTTTTCAGTTCCAGTTTCATGCCTCTTACGTGTCCTTTGAAAGTGGTCTTCGTAAAACAATTCTTCATTTGATTTAATACTTAATTCATATTGTTTGCGAGTCTTTTTATCGAGTTTTTTCAAAATAACATTTAAAATTAAAGCATCGGAGCGATTATTTCTGCGAAATTCAAATACCTTTAATGCCCGACTGTTTTTCTTTTCATTATCTATCAGACTTCGCAAATCTTTATCCGAATCGTGCGTAATGTTTTCTGATTCTAAAATTGCGTTGATTTGAATTTCTACGATAACTCGGGCGTTATCGTATCTTTCTTCTAAAGCTTGAAATAACGATAAAACGTATCATCTGTTGTTTATAAATCCTTTGCTTCGCCTGCTACTGCAGCATTTAAATAATTCCATTTCTGTGCTGGTGAAAGCTGTTCATTTAATGCAATAATATTGTTAAATTGTGTTTTTAATGAACCCCATTCTTCATACTTTCCGGAGAATTTCGGAAGTGGTATATCCGGGAGTTTTATGTTTGTTATTCTACTTTGAACAGTACTGTTTTAATGAGGAATTATTGAAATATCATCTAATTTCTTAATCTGCGATCGTAACTTGAACAAAATTTTAGGAATCTTTTCGTAGTAATCCTCACTTGCATTAAATTCGGGTTCGCAATCTTTCGGAACCCATAATAAATCTTCTATACTCGCACTGAGTGATTTTAAAGATTCTTCCTTATTATTAAATTGGTCTAATATTTCTTTAAATTCATCAACTTCTTTATCTTTGGAAACATTTAAATGTTCAATTTTAGTAATTCTTTTGGATACACATGTTCTTATAGAAGATCGTTTTTTCTTTAGTTTTTCAAGTTCATCCATTTTTTATGCAATGAATATACTAAACACAAAATGCAAAGAATGTCCTACCTTGTTTTTGGCCGTGGTTGGCGCTGATAGGTGTTATTAAATACGAAGATTTCGCACGAACTGAGATGCAAAATTAATCCAAACTTGTTGCGGGACTTTCAACACGAAAGTAATAGTGGAGCTGGTTTTCAAAACTTATAAGTTCACACTGAATAGACTCCGTGAGTACGGATCAAGACGATTGTGTTGCATGCATGATACCTGAATGAAATGAGAGTGGACTGTATACGATAACAATAACAACGTTTATTGAAACAAGAGATTGTACTATGACGCGTTGCAAATGCCTCGGCGGCTGGTAAACAATGAATGCGCTATGAAGCTCTGCAAGTGCCTTGGCGGCTGAACAACTATATGATTGCGCTATTACGTACTGCAAGTGCCTTGGCGACTAAACAACAACTATAGGATTGCACTATGACTCACTGAAAGTGCCTTGGCGGCTAAACAACAACTATATGAATGCGCTATGACGCGCTGCAAGTGCTTTGCGGCTGAACAACTACATGAATGCGCTATGACGTGCTGCAAGGGCCTTGGCGGCTAAACAACAACTATATGATTGCACTATGACGCGCTGCAAGTGCCTTGGCGGATGGTAAACAATTATATGAATGCGCTATGACGCGTTGGAAGTGCCTTGGCGGCTGAACAACAACGTATATGATTGCGCTATGCCGCGCTGCAAGTACCTTCGCAGCTGAAGAAGAGCTAACTAGCATATGGAGAAGGGCTACAGGGGGCGCCCATATTTGAGGCTGCTGAGGACTCTCCATGAAAGAAGACAGGTGACGCCAACAATATATCTATTATATACATGTAATATATATAAAAAATATTCACTATATTTTAATGTTACCTCCGGACCATAAGACGAACCCCAATTTTAAGTCGATTTTTTATGACTTATAGTCCGAAAAATACGATAACTATTTGTCAGTACCATACGTAGTAACTATCCAGAGATGTTAGTCATTAGACCCCTCATAACTAATCTCCAAAGGGGAAAATATTAGAAGGAATTAATGTTGTAGAAATGGCAAAATTTTTAATGATATATGATATATTCCCTTTATATATACAATTACACTTTATTAAATTTTTCATTTTTGAATATCGTATGCGTTAAATGAAAATTTTTGCGGCTTTAATTCGGAAAAGCATTTACTGAAAACTAAAGTTTTTAAGAGCACTTTACACTGTATCGCAACTTACAAAGATTGCACGTCAGAAATGAAATTTATTACATGTTATCATATCATTACGTGTTATGTAAGTTTGAGTAAACATGACATGAATGCGATAAGGTTTTGCGTAATTTACAAAGTGTAACAGATAGAAATCTTTTTTCATACACAAAACCGAAATATGTACAGGGGAAAAAATCCCAGTTAAACTTCTTGTTTACGACCGTTAAAAAACCCAAAAAAAGGGAAAAACCTTTTATCATATTTTCTTCCGTTAGAATGACTGCTGCATTTTTTTCATGAAACACATTCTTCTAAAACAGATAACATTATTTTTAGAAATTATGAAATACATTTTTGGTTGGCACAATGGTTCAGACAAAACAGTTTTTATTTTATGATTTGTCTCAGCATTTCAACATGTTCGTCATTTTACTGATTTCTTTATGTATCCGCTACCTTGATTCCAGTTTTTAGCCAACTGATTTCAATGGTTTCATTGAGTAGTATACAGATATCTCTGTATTTATTCTGTGTAATATCTGAAACAAGGCATCTATGGTAATCTGTTACATATAGGAAAAATTATGTAACTAAAATAATTTTAAAAAAATTCAGGTAGTCTCTTCTAAGGAAACTACCGCGGGTTATTATCGTAGAATTACTTATCGTTGCTTACCTCTTTTGAATGTGTGTATGTATGTACGAGTTATGCATATATATATATATATATTTTTCATATTCATTCAGGTTTATTTATACATTAGTGCTCTTTCTATATACAATTAAATTGGACATAGAATAAAAGCTATATGACAAATACGAATGCACTTACATATATTTTTTCCAAATCTGATAATATATGGAAATTTTTTTAAAAATTTCATGGATCACACTCTCATAAGAGGAGTCACTTATGTAAAGATGTGGTTTACCAGAGGATCCATCAGCCATGGATCTAGTTTCGTTCTTGTTATCTGATTGACATCATCTTCGCCATCACCAGTAAAAATTTAGAGCAAATCCGCTTTTTTAATTGTTTTCCCTCCATCAGCGTACTTGTCGGCCATTTCATACTATGGAGCCCATTTAAAGGGCGAACCGCTGCTCCATAACTGCTGGTATGCTAGAGATGTCCATTTCTGCATATAAGTAAAATAAAATGTTCTTCAGTAGTTTTATTATATATTATTTACCGGGTGTTACCTAATTTATCTCATTAGGAGGGAGCATTTAGGATGAACTGTAGAGTGTAATGGTGAACACAAATTGCCGAGCACACAGCTTGCAAAAAATGTAAACGGGGCGTGCAGAAGAGTCTTCATTAAAGTCTAATCAAAAATGCATTATTTATCTATTTATATCAAACATTGGGAACTAGGTAGGCTAAACTAAACTTGAGATTTCGTGGATTATAATGGTTTGGATCTTGGATCAACCTCTTTGTTCACCAAGCGACCTGCACAATTAACCCTTCGGCTTATTTTTGAACTTCATCTGTGCACCAGATTCGCGGTGCATTGTTATCCATGTAATAATTTCTTAAACTCAATTGTATGATGCTTGATTGTATAATCCGCTCCCCCTTGGCACAGCTTCAACCCCTGAACTCACGTGGAGATGCTGGTAAGAGTATCTAACTGACCCTCCAAGTGTTCAGGCTTGAATGAAGCCTATGCAGACTTGCGTACCATGATGTCTGGTTTTCCGGAGATAGTCTCCGGTGTCGACAAGCTGTCCGGTTTAATTTCAGAGCAATCCGGAAGGAGAGAATAATCAGTCTCTTGGAATGTGAGTTAAAGTTCCTGTATATAATTGCTGTAAATATCGTTAAGTAAATACTGAATATAATTTGTATGTACAATGTTTTCTTCTGTTATTGACAGACTTGAGGGAGTTAAGGTCCACACTCTGGGAATGATTTCCTGGCTCAGTGGTTCCATTTCCTTTCAGGAGTCACTTATCACCCTGTAGGTAGCTACGAACTTATTGGGTAGTTTATGTGAACGAAAACAGGACTTTCTCTCATCTCTGCGATTTCTCAACAACTTAGCGCGTCCGTCTCGATACGAGAACTAGCCCATCAATTTAGGAACACCCATAAAAAAAATTTAAACACGCTTATCATTAAATAATTACATTATTTCGCCCTAGATATATTTTCGGTATTGTTGGCGCTCCTTCGTGATCACTGTCTACTGTTTTCCCGCCAACCCTTGGCGACTGTTAGTTCAGTTGCCTATGGCGAACCAGTGAATAAGGTCTTAAAAAAGACCTCTCCGTATAATAAATAAAGGACTATGGTGTCCGTTGAAAAAGTCTACTGCGTTTCTATAACTTGTGAATCGAATTAATATAGTTGCCTCTAGATTAAGATTAGAAGAAATTATTAGGAAACAAACAAAAAAATCTACAGTCCACAAAAGAGAAATTATCGACCAGGTATCATTGTATTAAGATGTTTACAAGTATCTATATTATACATTAAAATGCAAAGCTTGTCTTTATTTTTTTTTGTCTAATGCGAAGGCACTTGTCGTTAGACATTCACCTTTGGTTATTCACCGCTATTTACTGGCTAGTTTATTATGGGAGCACCCTGTAGATGAGTCGGCATTGCTCCCTATGAGGGGACGACACGGAAACGACCAAGCCTTATTCGGGGTTGGAACCACTAATTGCCACGTTGATTTGAAGTCATTTTTACAATTGATTCTGTTTCGGTTCGGTACTTCAACGTTCAGAGAACCTGTGTTACAAAAGCCAGTTGTAAAAACACTACAAAGCTTATCCTACCAATAATGTATGAGTATTCCTAATAGCCTAAAATTTGGAAAAGGCTATGAGTATTTATTTGAAAGCAATTCTTAAACAGTATACATACGATAGTTATGCACATATGAGTTCGTATATACCGGGTGCGCCATAAATTCGTGCAAAGTTCAAAAATTCATTAAAAAAGAAGTAATGCTCGGAAATTTTTTCTGTTTGCGCCAATAAGATCAGAGGGGCGTTGGATTTTTTTCCATGTAAAAAAAAAAGTTCCCAAAAGTAACCGAAAGGGAGTGCTCACACGTCATACTGATACGTTTTATGCAAATCAGGCAAACTCAAACAGAAAATGAAACAAATCACAATAACATGAGACTGTGCATTTATTTTAAAGTAACAGATGTTCAACTTTACTACCAGCACAAGGTAATAGCCAAGAGAGGCGCGTCATGAAGCCCTTTACAGCGGATTGTAGCATCAATGGCAGCGACTGTCTGTCGAATGACATTTCTCAGTTCCACCAAAGTGGTTGGGGAACCCCGATACACATGACATTTTAAGTATCCCCCCCCCCCAACTAAAAATTTGCCGGTATCTGTCGTGGTGATCGTGAGGTCCACTGAACCTTACAACCGCGACTTATAGAACTCGGTCTTCAGTGAAAGATTCTAACAGGAACGTCTTGATATCACGTGAAATGTGGGGGCGGGACACCATCCTGCATGAAGGTGACAACAGGTAACCCATGTCTTTCCAGCATTGCAGGCTTAACGTGGTAACGTAAAAGCGCCCTCTTTCGGTTACTTTTGGAAACTTTTTTTTTACATGGAAAAAAAATCCAATGTCCCTCTGATCCTAATTGCAAAAACACAAAATTTTTCCGAACATTATTTCTTTTACTACAATTTTTGAACTTTGCACGAATTTATGACGCACCCGGTATATATAGTATATATATATATATATCTGGAAATTATCGATTTGTTAAATTTGTTTAATTTATTAATGCTATGTCATGCTTGTAACCTTCCTTTACTTGTAAAGAAAGATCTTTTTGACTGGGAACAATTGGTTGACCTGATGAACCCCGTGGTGTCCATGGACCCCACGGGGTTCATAGGGACAACTGCTTAGGAACCATTCACATGGTAAATTTCAGTTTTTTTACGAATATTACAAACAGTCAAATAAACGAAAGTGAAAAGTGTTCGCCAGTATGTTTAACTGTTTGATATTTCAGTTTGGTCGCACTTTCAATATTTTTACAAGTAGTCCATAATAATTTTTTCTTGCGTACCGATTTTATTATGTGAGATGTAGCATAAGAAAAATAATTGGTTGAATGATAAAAAAGATATTACTCATTGTGATTAAAACCTGTCAAATATAAAAGTTTAAAACATTTAAATTAAGGTATGACAAAATTGAAATTATGCGTAGTTTTTCAAAATAAACTTGTGATCTATGAAAGTTGGCGAAAAAAAAGGTTATAGCATTTGAAATAGAAACCTGTGAGATAAGAAAGATGAATTTCTGTACGAATGAAAGGAATAATATTCGAATATATCTGATTTTACTTTCAGAGGCGCCGGCTTAGTGGGGCAGTGGTTTGGCCCACGGGTGTTCTCCGAATGCCTCGACCACCAGGTTGTGGGTTTCATTCCCGCTTGTCCGAGTACAAAGGTTGAGATCAGGAAGTTACGTTGGCTCACCTAGATGGTGCTCTAATGATATAGGCCCCAACAAATTCGCAGTGTGCATGGGCGAATGTCGTAATAAACAAAGTATCTGCCGCGTTGGAAACACTTTCAAAGGCAAAGCATTTCAAAATTATCTGGGAAACTGTACGTTTGGGAAACATATCCAAATATTATAACTATGGAACTAAGTTTTTTTTTTGTTGTGGGATTTTTTGTTAGCAACTATGACAAAGTCTCCCTGTCGTTCTTTCTCCACCAGAGGCAAAGTGTGGTATTATTGCTCAAATTGGTAATTTTGCCCTTTTACGGTTACAGTCCTGCTCATCAGCTCATTCTGTGTTGAAACCAATTTACAATGCACCACAGTACAATTCTTGTAAGAAATCAAACCAATAGTATCATCCGTATAAGGCGTCCATGTTATAACAACTTCACTGGTGAACCAATCTATTCGTCATCCACTATTCACGAGGAACAAAGAATTCAGATACTGCACCCCGAAAAAATTTTGTTTGCGATGATTTAATTAAACATTGCAATGTACTCGTGACATTATTTATTCAAGAAACGGAATTAATTGTCCTCTTGATTTTGAGAAGAAACTTGTAGATTAACAAAGATAGTTTTTGATAACGTTTATGGTTGATGTTCCGTTTTACTAGAATGTCCGAACACGTTTCTCTCTGTTTCTTTGGCATAGGTCACATTATCAAGTAACTGTCACTTTTCTAAATATAAAATAACTTTGCCTTTAATGTAAAAATTTCTTTTCCACCTAGGTAGAAAATAAATTTGAATTTAACTCAACTTTCGTCAAAAATGCAGTGTTGAAACATGATATAATGGTTTTCAATTTTCAACAAGTTCCCTCAAAATCTGGCAGCCAAAGAATTATTGAAAAAAGATGACACCCATCTATTCATGTTGTATTTGCCAAGTAAGTGCAAGCCCAAAAAATCGCAAAATGGACCGCTAACTGGTATTACATTCTTAAAAATACCTATAAGTCGCTAACCCCTGCCCCATTGACAAAAAGTAGTTCTATTCTATTTCTACTCAGTTTAGAAATATATCTATATAAATATAGCCCCGTTTGAATCATGTTTGTTGAATTGAATTATTATAAACTCAGTTTTAGTATAAGGCAGAGAAATGCATTAAATTATCTTATTTCTTTGTCTTTCAAAAATGTTTTCAAAATCATACTTAGCACTTACTATTTATAAAAAAGCTATGGGAAAATAAGTTTCTTGTAGATCGTGTCTGGAAATTAAAACAGAAAAAAAATTCAAATGGGATCATCGTCATCGGTAATAGGTATTAAAAATAAACATTAATAGCTTTCTAAAGTAAACCCCACTTCCGTTTTAAGCACTTCCAAAATACCCACTATCTCTTAACAAAATCTGTGCACTCTTTGAATTCAAATCATTTGTTTTCATTTGGATGTGCGAAATTTTGACCCCATCTTGCTAATCATGATTTAAAAATAAACACAAAAGTCACTTTTAGTAACGCACGTAATCTCATTTAAGGTGCAACCAATGCACACTTCGGAGAATGAGCGAAATTTCCCTTTCAAATCGAAGCATTTTTCTACTCTCTCTCTCTTTGCGACTTCCTTTGCATACTTAACGCCGAAGCAGATGTGTCACAATGCAGGCATTCAAGCATACCGCTTCCGTGTCAAGGCCGGCAGGAGCATTTCTGAATTTTCTTAAATAGTAAAATGTTTATCGTAAAAAAAAGGGGTTTATGCGCTAAGCACTCATTGCGAGAGAAAGAGAGTGTTTTTGCTTGTTTTTCCTTTTATGCTTGATACACTTTTATTCGTTTGTCAATAGCAATACAATGTGATTTCGCGAATTGAAAAGTTTAATCTCATTGTGTCGTTGAGCATACTCGTCCTTGTTCGATACTGAATTCCTTTCCCGAAGTTTCGATATTACGCGGCCACAATTTTTTTATGTCAAATTTTTATGAGTCGAGGCCAAGCTTTTTGGACTACGTGCAATCGTTCGGCTATTTTTGTCGAATTACAAATGAAAGGATTTGATCGTAATTTATGATAGCTAGATCTAAGCTTTTTATTGTCCGATTTTAGTGTTTAGTATTGCGCAAAATATTATACTATCAGCGTTTCGTATCGCTTTCACTCCGTAATAATTTGACTAAAGGATTCTCTATAAAATATTCTTGGGAGAGTAGACATATTATAAATATAACAAGTAAAAAAAAGGGAAAACATACTTAAATTATTTTACAAAGTTGTTTCTAGCACGTACGATACTGCGTGCCAAGTATAACGTAATTCCTCACAGAAATCGTAACAGCCTTGTGTAAGATATTTCGACCCTCAGACGTTACATGTGAGGTAAGTCACCAGCTGAGGAGGTTATCGAAGTTACTATGGCTGTTTACGTTGTTAACACAAAATAGTGTGTAATATATTTGTTGATTTTTGTTATATCTATATTTATTTTTAATTTATTTTTTATTTTTGTTATATTTAAATTTGTTGGTTTGTTGGTTTTCTTTCATCAACACCTCGTGGAAATTAAGAGTGTAATTTATTAATATTTATTATTCCGCTACAACGTAAAATAATGTTGAAAATAAACACAGAGAAATGAGTCAGCTGCTTAGAAAATCTATTTAACCTTTTATTTTATCTCATAAGTCTATTTACACGCATAAAAACGTGAGGTAAAGGTCATTGCAGAAACCCGCGCCCCGCACACTGCGAACTCAAAGAAAACGTTACGGCAGCTGACATCCCTGTGCAAACCTCAGCCCCTACCTAAGCATCTGACTACAAAACAGCCTCACTCTGGTAGAGAAATGAATTTACTAAAACCCTTAAAATTCAAGAGCCAGCTCCATAGTTCCAGGAATAATGACAATAAAAGTTAATCTTTTGTTCCCGAGTAAAAGTAAAGTTGAGTGTATGAGTGCTTATACAAGTATTTACAATATCCACGTGTAAGCAAGATACAACATCGTATTGGACACTATGGAGGCATCAGATTTGGAGCCAACTACTGAAGAATGCTATTCCAATGGATCTGCCTCGACATATTTTCACTGCCAATTTTTGAATCACCACATGATTTTTTATTTTGCCACCTTTTCCACATTGGTTTGGTAAACTCTCCTGTCGGTCCTCTTTGTTCTTCTGGAGACATTACGGATTTTAAGGTGACTGCCTACGTTGAAAATGCCATTTTTGACTATTTTGGTCAATTTTATTTTTTGCAAGAATCGTGTAATTCAATCTTTTCTCTTTTCAAAACCGTTTTGATTTTCATTCTACATTAATTAGAAGCAGAGGTATAGCTATTTTTAAAAACATCGGCTGATACAAAATTGAAGTGACACACAACTTTAAATGCGTTTTTCTTAGAATTATGTTTTTTAGCACAAATCTCTACCGTTATCATGATATCTCACATAATAATGCATATAATTTGATAAAATTTTCAGGAAATGTTTTAGATGCTATTATTAATGAGATGACGCACAATAATTGATGTATAATAAATAGTTTTTGGTTTGGGGCTGTTTTTATAAGGAAAGGAATGACGAATTGGAGAAAATTGTCATATTGGAACATTAAAATTGTCTGTATTATTTTTGCATTTTAAAATTTCTCTTAGATTGAGGGTCATTTTGAAGATAACTGTTATATGTATCATGTGTGAGAAGGAAATTAAAATAGTAGCATTAGAATTTTGTGCAGAGTGATAGGCGTTTTAGCTAAATTTCATTAAAAATTACTTCAAATTGACCAATTTATAAAAAAGTATGGTATTTACAGGCAATTTTTTTTATTTTTTTATTTTTAAATGCTATTTTACCATAAAAGAACAAAAAATCCATAAAAGAACAAAAAATCCTTAAAAAACAATTTAAAAAAAAAATTGGCTCCGAACATAGGCAGTCACCTTAATCATCTTATGGCGTTCACCTTCTTAAAGGGCTATAGATTTACTACTGACAGCTGGAAAAACAGAGGTACTTTGTATTGGGCTGCTAGAGGAGAGCTATGGTCTCTTGACTGTCTCTCGACGTAGGAAAAAACAAACAAACTATGGAGGCGTCAAACTGAAGGCATGCTACTCTTGTCCAACTTGATCCAACCCATATATTAAAAGCAGAGTTCAGTATCAACTCTCGCTCTACAGATTGTTTCCTGTCTACATTCCGCTTCTTTGAAAAAGCAAAATATAATTTTCATTGAAAATATTCTTTTTCTAGCGTCCGATAAAATAATAGATCCATTTGAAGTTACTCTAGAAGTAGTTTCTCCTAGAAAAATACAAAAAAAACTTTACCCAATAACCTTTAATCATAATTTCCACTGAGTCTCGCAAAATTTACACTTAATGATTTTTAAAAATTATAACAACTTTTAAGGTAATGTACGATCGTTAAAACTAAATAAATGTCTCAACAAATTTATTTTAATACTCAGTGCTGGCTATTCGAATTTTATGTTGTCTTCTTAATAGGTATGGAAAATATTCTGGAAAAAATTAGAAGTTGAGTTTCGCGTCACAGCCTAAAAGGATGTCTTGCGTACTGGTGTCGATTTCAACAGCTGCATTTTTGAGTACTGTAAGAATGTAAAAACCACTCAACAGTTCATCGTATTCTCCTTTTTTATTAATACACTATCTGGCCAAAAGTATCAGGACGCCCAGTGGTACGGACTCTGAAAGTCCTGAGGCATATATTAATATGATGTTGGTCCTCCTTTTGCACCAATGACAGCCTGATCGATGACAGCCTGCAAACGTCTGGGGAGACTTTCCACCAGTTTTTGATAGGTGTCCATAGGAATTGACTTCCAGGTGTCCATCACAGCTGAAGTGAGTACTGGCAGTGAGGATGGTCGATTTGGCTGGCTACGTAATCTGCACGTAATTCTTCCCAAAGGTGTTCAATGGGATTTAGATCGGGACTCTGAGAAGGCCAGTCCAGTTTTGGACACCCATTTCGTGAAACCATGCCTGCCCAAGTCTCTATGTGTGAATGGAGCAGTTATCCTGCTGGAACTAAAATGGGCCTTTCCCGAAATATTGTCATAGAGTTAGGAGAGCAGTATTGTCCAGAATGTCCACATACATCTCAGAGTTCATGTTTCCAACCACAGGAACTAAGGAACCCAGGTCAAACCATGAAAAACACCCCCACACCATGATGCTGCCACGACCAAACTTAACTGTCGGCACAATGCAGTCACGTAAGAAGCGCTCGCCGGGCATCCGCCATACCCAGACGCGTCCATCGGACTGCCAGATTGTAAAGCGAGATTCATCCCTCCAAAGAACATTTTTTCACACGTCCACAGTCCAATGACGGTGAGATTTGCACCATTGCGTCGACGCTTCTCATTCTGCGGAGAGATGTTCGGTTTGTGAGCGGCTGAACGACAATAGAATCCCAGGTTTTTTAACTCTCGACGAACAGTCCTACTGCTAGAACTAACGCCTGATGAATGCCTGATGAACTTCGGAACGCCTGATGAACTTTGGAACTCCTGAGTGATTTCAATCAACGAGGACTTGCGAATTTGTTTCACTACCTTTTTTAGAGTTCCACGGCGGAGTTCACTAATTATTTTCGGCCTGCCGCTTCGTTTTTCTGCAGTTTCACTGCCTCGACGTTTCGATTTCACAATTACATCACTGACAGTGGATTTTGGCTTCTGTAGAATCTCCGAAATTTCACGAACTGATTTCCCACAAAGGTGGCATCGCACTATAATGCCACAATAAAAGTTACTAAGCTCCTTTGACTTACTAATTGTCTCACAAACGCATAAATATGACCTGACAAACCACTACCAACACCTTTTATAGCTTCCGGTTACGCATCAAATTACGTCACCTGCCAGATCCACTTCTTTAGGAGGGTGTCCGGATACATTTGGCCAGATAATGTAGGACCCAGAAATCAATTGAGAAAAATGTAGTTTGCTAACCCTATTGGATTCGCTCACCTCAATGTTAACGTAGGGAGAAAATTTCTCCAAGGATTTCCGACTTGGATTTAAAGATTATTTTTAAAAAATTGTACTCCGTAATAGAGAAAGAAATTTTACACCTTGGGACACTTTCGTCATTTTTTTAAAGCAAATGCAAATAATATTTTAAAATTTAAATCATCCAGGTAAAAATCTGGTATAGTGTGTTTTAAACGCTCATATATCCCTTTGGTTAACGAAATTTATAATATGCAAGGTGCATTTTATAAATTTCGCAAGGTGCAGAAAGGTTCAGGCTATCTGAAAATACCATTTTTATTGGATTATCGGCATTTATGTAACTGTAACTAGTAGCCACATTTTTTCCATAGGTAACATTGAGGTGAGCGAATCAAGTAGGGTTAGTACACAGCAGTCTTAAGCGAGGATTTCATCCAGAGGAACAAAAACTTCTTATTTAAAATGGTCCATCAACCATTTTGCACTAATCATAAGCAGTCATAACGTAAAATACGTATTTTTTCTAAAAATAAGAAAATGTTCGATCTATGCAATTTTGAGTATTATTTCAAGTGACGTCTTTATTTTTCGATTATTCTAATAAACCTTCAGACAGTATATTAAGCTTCTGTAGTGACACTATTCCGAATCCATCCTGCCAAAGAAATTAGGTATATTAATTAGCCGTCTATGACATCATCTCGCTTTTGACACACTAGCGAGCGGCCGTGAGCGCTTACATCAGTCTCCCCAACTTGCCTCACTCGCGTCACAATTAACTTCCTTCAAATAAAGCCGCTTTCCTTCCCAAAATCCATTTCCGAAATAAGCGCAAGTAGGCGAACATCGTAACATCCTGGATGTTGGTTTCTCCGTGCCCTTGTAACACTTTCGTCAGTGTTACGACGTTTGCTCTCTTTAAACGGCCGTATGCATCTTTTTTTCCTTTATTTAGGGATAGAATTTTTCTCTTATCGGACGTTGGGTTTCGTCACGGGCAACAGTTTGTCTGAGTTAACGGTGTTGTAAGATCTCGGAGAGGAAAAGTAAATAAATGTGTTTATGCAGCCTTTTTTTTTCCCCTGCTTAGGGAACAACACAAAGGCGCGAATAATTATATTAAAAGAAAGCAAGGATGTTGCTTTGAAGAAAAGAGTGTAATGTTTCCTGGAGAATCCTATTGTCATGAGCTACTTTGTATGAGTTTTAAGGATCGTGTCAGGGCCGTCTTTGGCAAGTATAATGTACCGTCTTAAATCTAAAAATGGATGGTTTAATTAATAACCGGAAACATGCATCAAAAACACGTGTTAAATTTTTATTTATTATGGGAAAATTTATTTTCCTAATTTCCCTATATTTTCCTTATATTCACGACTAAGTCTTTTGAGGGAGACGTATAAACCTCTTTTAAATGTGTTCCTTCGAATAAATGGGATAGACAAAAAGCATACAAGTTTATCTTTCTTTTATAAAAGAGAAATAAATTTTGAACATTAAATATAGATTTTTGTGAAAGTTTTAAACAAGGCATTAGAAAATTATGGTTTTAATTTCCCTATAACACATTTTAATTACCGTATTCATCGGACCACAAGACGGATCTTTTTGTATAAAAATATCGGCCTCAAATTGGAGTTCGTCTTATGGTTCAAAGGCAACATTAAAATAAAATTAATATTTTATTATATATATTATAAATATTTATTATGTATGTTATGAATATTATATACCACATTTATGATATTTATTTTATATATAGGGTAACTCTAGGATAGATGGCCATAGTTTTTAAAGATTGAAATAAAAATTCTTAGTATGCAAACACAAGAAATATTTATGCATATTTAAAATTCTTATACATACACTCATCATATTTTTGGCAAAAAATAATTAAACATTTATAACAAAAAGTGGAAAACATAGTTTGAAATTAAAATGGCAGATGGCCATCTCTCCTTCAAGCCGAGGAGAGATGGCCATCCAATACAAGAAAGAAAAAATTAAGTTAAAATAGCAAAAAACAACACATTTCATATAGTTAATCATGAAAAACATATAGCAATTTGTAAAGATGCAATTAGATCACGAAAAATGAGTGAATAAAATTCTAATAAATAACATTTGAAGTATAATTTCAACCCTTCACTTTTCGTAAAATTTTACCACATTTTTTGCAAAGGTCTTGATAGTTTGTGCACCTTTCATGGAACCACTTCAGGCACCTTATACATTTTATCCAGTCATCCTTTTTGGTTATGGTATTGTATTCTTCTCTTCAACCAACACAGAGATCCCCATCAAATTCTATGCCCTCGGAATCTGTAGAACCTGATAATTTCAAGTGTATTCCATCTTCTTAGCTAGTGGAAGTGTCGTGTTTTTGTTTCTTTCTCGCGTCAATTTTAGGCTTTTCATTAGTTTTAAGCTTATTTATCAACTTTATCTGTGTCTGGGGTGAAAGTTTCCGACGTTTGTCAATATTTTCTGGTGATGTCAAAATTATAGCTACCTGTTTGGTACGCTTTCTAACTGTTTTTGTCATGGTTACATTAGAAACTGGTGCATATAATATTATTATAAACATAAAAGTTATATAATTATTTTAAATATAATTATATTTAGTTAAAAACCTCACTCCGTATAATTTTTAAATATTGATTGAAGGTGGTCATCTCTCCTCGATTTTATGTGGCCATCTATCCTGTAATTTAAAGACAGGTGACCACCCAATTTAAAGCGTCACTACGCCATTGTACGTCTTTGTTTTAGGCTTAGAAGCAAAGATTGGATTATATACACGTGCCTTAAAAGTCCGTAAAGTAAAAAAAAAATGTAACGTACGTATTGCAAAATATTGAGATACCTAAGTAAAGAAAAATATTCAACCACTAAATTAAATAAACATTAAAATTTAACTTATTTTATATAAAAGAAAAACACAGCTGTACCTCGCAATGAATGAACTCGTTGAACATTTCCGACGAAAAAAGTTTAAACTGAAATTTATGATCAAGTTTTGGAAATATTTAGACTGACTATCCCTCCTCTATGGCCATCTATCCTAGAGTTATATATATATATATATATATATATATATATATATATATATATATATATATATATATATATATATATATATATATATATATATATATATATATATATATAAGTATAATATATATATATATGTGTGTGTGTGTGTGTGTGTGTTTGTTTGTTTGCAGTGTAAAGAGTGTCAAGTCCAAAATCGTAGTTTTGAGAAAAATGGGATTGAAAAAAAACGGCTTCTGTAAAGCCAGTATTTTTAAGTTTAATTTTAATTTTATTTTTTTAAAGCAAAATTTTCTAATTTTATTTTTGTTGAGTAAAGAGTGTTAAGTCCTTGATTGGGACATAATCCCTTTAATACTAACATGTTTGTGTATTGTTTCACATATCCCAAATTTTCCCTACTGAATCAAAATATTCAGGAATGGAATTGGACTTAGCATTCTGTACCCTGCAGTAGCCCTTGGTTTTACAAACATGCCTGGTTTGATAACTCATTTTATCCCAATTTGGATTGAACACCCTTTGAACAACAAGCACAGATATATTATCTTTATTAAGTAATAAATTGAAAATATCTTAATATAACCTATCTTAATATAAATACAAAATATTTTTTCTAAGAATTCTCCCATAAATTTGAGGTACCTCTTATCGTCCGGTGCGTCTTATGGTCCGATAAATACGGTACTTTCTCAAGGTTCGAAATTTGTTCCTCTCGGAAAATTCAGTTGTTTAGTTAGTTCTCCAGGCGTTTATTAAACGATCCAAAGTCTATCAACTTACTGAAGTCTTAATAGCAGGCACATAAACCTCTTTTAAATTTAGGTGAATTAAACTCAGGTTCTAATTATTGGTACGGAATAAAAGTACAAGTTTATCTTTCCCGTATAAAAGAAAAACTTAACCTTCAAACATCAAGTATAAATTTACTAGAAAATCACTCTCCAATAAGAAGACATATCTTATTTGCATTATTTTCTATTTCAATGTATTTTAGCTTTTAACAAAGTATTTAAATGTTTTAGTTTTAATCTCATAATAAAACCTTTCGATCACTTCCTTGAAGTTTGATATTTGTTCAGGAAAGAAATTTCAAGAAATCACGTTTCTTCATTTTTTTAAAAACGATCCAAACTCTGATAATTTACCGTATACTTAGTGTTGGCTATTTTCCAGATATGTGGTGCAGTTCTGAATTCCCTATTCAGCATCATTCAGTTGCTAGAATGGGGCCAAAATGAGATCCAAACAATGCTTTAAAAAAAAGTTACAAAGAATCTTGTTTACAGACCGAGAACTTTGTAACTTTAGACCTAGAATTTAGACTGTAAAAACAAAAGTCCGAGTGAGAATACAATTGGACAGAAAATTTCCTTAATTGACTAGTTAGCTATACATGCTGTAAAGCACTATGCAGTCATATATGTCTATGCTGTTTGTAAGTTATCATAAATTACCGACAGAGGAATCATAAAATTCTGCATGGTTAAAACTACGTTATTGTAAACATTGAAGTGTTATACGTTTGAGTTATTCCTTTACCGTGAGTTACATGAAACAACCAATTGAAAAATCTCGGGGAAAATTTACAGAATTAAAACTAAATTACTCTAAAACTTTACAAAGCTTCGTGCTAATATTGTTTGCTTATCAGGTGTTATCTGAAATTGCCTCTGAATGTATCGTCATAAAAACTCACCGGACCATAACTTCATAGATTCATAGAAATCATAAGTTGATGCTGTTCCACTTACAACAAATTATTTGAAACACCATTGAAAATTCTCGGTATTGAAACTACATTAATGTAAATTATTAAGAAGTTACATATCAGTGCTATTCGATTATTTCAACTTATTTAAAATGACCAAAAATGAATAAAATTCACTTGAACCAAATTACAGTATGGTAAAGCATTTGAAAGTTATAAGTTGGCCACTGCAAGTTATAAGAATTAATATGGAGACCCGAGGTACCCTAGTGGTCGGCTTTCGGTGCTGAGGTTGCTCGGATCGAATCTCGACAAGCGCCATTAAATACTTCCTGCCTAGGCCGGATATGGGCACGTTAAATCCGTAGACCGGAAAGTCCTATGAGGTCAGTGGGTTTGGAAAGAACGATCACCCCCAGATGTCGCCCCTGGGGGTGCTCGGGCAAAATTGAGGTGGCACCTGGCTAAGTCGTACTCCGACTCTGGTACCATTATAAACAGGAGCCAATCTCCTCAGCCCGCTAGCCTGTATGGACCTGGTCTGTAATAAAATCCGGCCAGGGAGCATTAGAAACCTCAACACCAACATAATTAATATGGGATGAATTACCGTAATAATTCTCATGAAATACATATTTCTAAAGTATTAGTTATAGGTCTGAGAGTAATGCGAACGAACCAGCGAAGGGATATCTTAAAAGTCCATAAGCAGCAACATATAAATGCTTTAATCTAAGGGAGAAAATATATTACTATAAAACGTAATAGTTTCCGTAAAATCTTGACTATACTACGCACACGTGTATAATACGCATGCTTAATTTTGCGCGAAATTTTCGGAAAAAATTAAAATTCGACTATAATTCGCACCCATAACTTTTCAATATTTTATTTAAAAACTGCACAAATATTTATTAACATAAATAAAATTTGTAATAAAAATAAACGAAAACGTCCAATTCGATAGAAAAAAAAACTTAAATTTTAAATTCAAAACAAACAATACTGTGAAATCATCAGTCTTAATCACTTTCACTTGAATACAGCTCATCTATTGTTTTTCGTTTATTCAATGTTTAAAACTACGTTTTTTTATATACAAGAGTATAATACGCACCCTCATTTTTTTGGACTAAAATGTGAAAAAAAAGTGCGTGTTATACTCAAGATTTTACGGTATATAAATATGGTATTTCACTGCTTAAAAGTTACCTGAAATTTCCACGAGACAAATTGAAAAAAATCCTCGTTAGTATTCATAGAGTTGTGGTTAATGCATCTGTCTGAGAAGTGGAAGATTCAAAGTTCGAGACAATCCGAGTTCATTTCAGACGAAAGATATAAAATGGAATATTTTGCGAAGATTAGCAGAATCGTTGAATAAAAATAAATCCGAAAATTATTCTCAAAGATAGTAGATCAGCAGTCGGTGCAACAACATAATATATCTTTGCCTCTTATAAGTTAACTTCCCATATCAAAAGTGCCACGTTAAATTAGGGCAGGAAGTTTTTTTATCACCTATTTGCAAATGCATACTTTTAATTCGGCAATTTTTAATCTGAAATTAGATGTTTGAATGATTAATGTCTAAAATTTCAGAAAATTTTACTTATTTTTAAAGTAAGTTATTTTAATCGCAAGACACATACTAAATTTATTGCCCTGCAAGATATTACACAAAATTTCAATACCTGAAAAGTGTCTTCTCAGTATTTTAACATTGTTTTTATATTTAACTAGCTGAAAACCCATACTTCGGTACGGAGTACATTCAAATTAAATACAACGGTCAAT
This sequence comes from Dolomedes plantarius, assembly GCA_907164885.2. Classification (NCBI taxonomy): domain Eukaryota; kingdom Metazoa; phylum Arthropoda; class Arachnida; order Araneae; family Dolomedidae; genus Dolomedes; species Dolomedes plantarius. The sequence goes on along the minus strand of OU015493.1, from coordinate 163,190,177 downwards.
GTATGCAATTAATGCCAAAAAAAATTTAAAAAATATTTATTAAAAAAATCGTAACGTATATTTTTATAGACGAAATAATGTAGTAGAAAATATTCAAATTAAATCTAATAGAACATACTAAAGAATATAGTACAGTTTGAGGAACATGTCTTTTACTGTATTTTAATCTATTTTTTTTTATAATGTCCAATCGTCTGCGCATTAAAAAGATATATATATATATATATATATATATATAGTCAATTTATTTCGTTGTTATGCACGTGACGCAAAATTAGTTTAAGAGTATCACAAAAAGAAAAGAAACCACGTGATGAGCATTTAATAAATTAAATTCTAAAAATTAATCTTTAAAAGTTCACCAAAAATTAGAAAATGGAGGTAAAGATTCGAAAAAGATTTCATTTTAAAGGAATTTTTACGATCTTTCTCGTGATATAAATTTTATAACCCCCAGATTATTATTTTAAATGCAAACCTAAAAGAATATTACAAAACAGCTTAAAAATTTAATTTAAAAAATTTAAGAAGAATTTTTCAAAAATCTTTCTTAGTGCACCCCTACACTATAAGAAGAATCGCCATGCAAAATTTCAACCCTTTAGGTCCAGCGGTTTGGTCTGTGCGTTATCTGTCAGTCAGTCAGTCAGTTATGGAAATGTTTTATATATATAGATAAACAGTATTAATAAATAAGCATTTGCTAAGGAATAATTTGGAAAATATTTTCCCCATAGTTTTAATTTTGGGATTTAAGAAGTATTAAGACAACTAAAGCTACCAATTATTTTTGACGGAGTATGCCAGTTTATGGGAAAAAAATTAATTGTTATATGTTGTTAACACTTCATTAATATGGAAATAAATAAGTTTGCAAATTATCACTAAAGCAAACTTAACTGCGTGTGTGGTAATATCGCTAATGAAATTTCATGCTCATGTATTATTACTTTCCAGAATCGGGAAGCTGAATTACGTAATATTTTTTTCTTTTTCGCGATGTTAAAATAATAAGTTGCTAACAAACAAAGTCAATACTCACAGAAAGCAAAGTCTACTCTTAGAAAAAGGTTAACATAGGTTATAATTTCCATTAAATAATTTAGAAACAAATACTTAACAATTTTCAATTAAGAACTAACTAAAGAAGTTCCTAGGCTAAACAACTGCCTTTCATAAAACAGCTGCAAATGTTCTGCATTCTGAATGAAAAAATAATAAATCCAGAGCTTTTTTTATAAAAAAATAGGTGGGTATACGGTGTTTTCTCAAATACAGGTGTGAATTTTCAGTACCATGTTTTCACACATCACGTCACAGGGAAACAAAAAATTCGCAATTTAAAAAAAAATACTTTTTGTTTTATATTAACAATTGATTCGTAAGTTTCTTAAAATTTCGGTTAAGCCAAAATAATACTTTTAAAAAAAAGTTGAAGATACGCCGTATTCTTGCGTACTCCCAGAAAAAAATCCTGAATAAATCTATCCATCAACAACAATTAAACGAAATAAAAAGGAGAATTAGAACGTAGGAACATGAGAATATTTATAAAAAACTAACTTTAACGTACAAATATTAAAAATATTTTGATTTTCTAAAAGGAAGGTCATAAATTATGTTGCTGGAATCATAGTTAAAAAAAATAAGACGTCAATGAGGTACACGATTTTGCTACACACATGGCCACTTTTTAGAAAACCAAATATACAATGAACAGAAAATATTTAAAATGAAACACAAATTGAAAAATCTGTCATCATAAGTACTTCATACATTTTCTCAATAAATATTTATTTTGTGTACTTTACTTTCTCATCTGTGACTTTCCCTACTAGCGATAGAGTTGCTTTTGATTACGGTTGCTATGTTTTAATATCCAGAAAGGTAAACAAATACTTTCGCCTGAAAATTTTAGCCTTTCATTGACAACACTGCCATACATTGCCAATCTATGTAATACAATTTTGTATATCATTTTATCCTTCTGGAATCAATAATAAATTTTAAGATAAAGGTCGTATACATACTAAGGTCATTTCAATGATACTTTCAATTGATACATCAAAATAATTATTTAATTCAATCCTGTTACTTCTAGGTCTTCATGGTGAATAAGAGCGTATAGAACTGCAAATAAAACAATGCCACGCGCGGCTGTAATTGGGAAGAAGTATTTAATTAGAGACTGAACCTGTTTCAAACAAGACCGCTCGGTTACGAGCTGAGCACTCGACTTCCGTTACCGAACCAGAAAGTAAACAAGGAGTCAAACAAAAAGTAATTGATATAATTGTAGTAAATATAACAGGAAGCTAATTTTGGAGCTTAGCAATAAATGCTTCTTATCGAAATCACGCTTATCACTTCTAAAAACGTCCTCCTTTGTATGGTCATTAGCATATGATTCGTTACCCTACTGTCACTTGACGGAATGGCATCACTTTAAACACAGATTTAATTGCTATTTATTCATCGCCCACGATTAGCAACCCACGGCTAGGAAAAAATAGAAAGAAGTATAAGTAATCCTATTTTACCTGATCAGTAAAGAAAAATCTTATGAATAAGTTAATTTTTAATGAATAGGTTAATTATTACTGAATATTATTTATTATTTAAATTTAATTTATTATTGATAAAGTTAATTAATAATTTATTAATTATTTTCAAAATATTTCAATTCATTAATAATTACTTTGATATCACATATTTCCGCTGTTTGAGCAATAGGAAGAAAAAAAATTGAGTTTAAAAAGATTATAGGTCGAAATAGATTTGTTACAGCTAGATATGAAGACATGATAAAATACTTGAAACAAGTTTATAAACATTTTATTTTCATTTTGGTAAATAACAAATCGTAATTAATAATTATGAAGCAATCAATATCTTAGCTTCGTTTTTCTCTTCTGATACCCAACACCTTTTTTTCTAATGAGATTAATCTAGCCACGACGGAAAACAGAAAAGAAAACAGAACCTTGACTCCTTTCATTCTTTTCTAAATTTAACATCAGAAATAATAAAATAATCTTTAACCTATTTTAAGCAGTTGAGAAAGAATAAAGCAGTGAAATGTCGATGAGATCTTTACAATGTATTTACGTGAGAAAATAATCTCTCTGCAACATTATTTACCAAATCAGAGAAGCGGAACCGCTAAGCTATTAACCTTGTTTCTCTGCTGCGCAATTACTTTCTTCAGCTCTCTGTGGAAAAATTTAAATATGATATGCATATATGCCAACACTAATCATCTTGATTTAAATTCGTACCTGTCTGATTAAAAAAAAAGTAATGGTAGTTTCCAAAATAGTTTTATTTTACAGATTAATGTGCAGACTTACTAATACCTTAATCTTCCATTTTCAACTGGTCTAATTAGTCCTCTTGTAGCAAAACATGACGGTAAAGCCCTAAACAAAACTAAAACCAAAAATCCAATTTCAACAAAGTTGAAGTAAAGAATGAATATACAGTGAATCTCGATCTATCGTTTTCCAAGGAACCGATTGAAATGAACGATAAATGCGGAAACATAACAAAGCAATATGATCGTTGGGACTGGATAAAATGAACGACACATACGGAAAAACAATGGATCCGAAAACGATCGATCGAGATTCCACTGTATAAATATATATATATATAGTAATTAAATCTCTTTTTTATAAATTAGCAGTTTTCATCTCGAATTTTTCCCCTATAAATTTGTTTTTATTTGTAATCACATCGTTCGCCGGTACCGAGTAAACTCGTGTTTTTACGTGCAAATGTTGATGACAGTTTAGGATAAAAGAAAGTCGTATTGGAGAAATTCTTGATTAACTGAACATTGCTTTACTTGAAAACTACCTTGATTATGACTAAGTTTCAGGAAACATTATTTTATCATTTAAACTTTGAATCTTGTGACCCCCCCCCCCCCCAATAAAAGAAACAGATTTTAGAAAATAAAAATACCGTGCTTTATTCCAAAATTTTAGGTCTTTGCCGGTAACTTGCATATACATATTTAAATAAAATTGCCGGTTAACAATGTGTTAAAACTGAGATTGATCAAATGGCCCAATAATGCCATTTTTGTTATCTTTTTGGCCGAATAGCCAAGGCACTAGTTTTCGGTGAAGTCATGGGTGCGTGTAGCCGCTCAGACTCGACTCTTAACTTGGTTAGCTTAGACCGCATGTTGCAAACCAACCAGAAACTTATCATACCATTTTCATTTCTAATCCGGTAAAATCTATAGACAAGTGTATGAAAATTAATAACTAGTTCCTTTGTTGTCACTGCATTTGATATGCTAACAAATTCAACTCTATAGTGACTGCTGGGCTAGCGTATATAGTAAATTAGAATCTTCTTATTTGAAAAAGATTTTGATGAAAGACCTCCGACCGTGAAGCAGGCCTCCTAACTTTGTTATTGCGCCCTTCTTCTAACAAGAAAGTTTATGTATAATCATCTAAAGTGAGTAAGAACTAAGGATTTCTGTCTTTTTTCTGTCTTTTTGTGGATAGATAACTCATGGGCTACATTTTTCTTTAATTTTTTAACCAAAATTTCAATACAAAACATCTGTGTCTGACAACGTATCTACGTATTTTTTTCGTTATACGAGGGTTGTAAATAAATCATGGCAACATACCCAGAAAACTTTTAATACGTACTTTTTGTACGTACAAACAAAATTACATTACATTCCTTCAATATAATCACCAGCAAAGTCATGTACCTTTTGCCAGATGTCAGGAAGCCGTAGGATACCGTTGGCAAGGTGTTGTGGTTTGATGTCAGCGACGGAGCACCCTAAGGGCCTGTTCACATAGGAGTCCGTTGCGTTGCGTTAAGGAAAAGATGACGTTGAGACGAAAATAAACCAATCATAGGCGTTAAAAATTTCATTGCTAATCGTTTGGAGGCCTATGATTGGTTTATTTTCGTCTCAACGTCATCTTTTCCTTAACGCAACGCAACGGACTCCTATGTGAACAGGCCCTTTTGCTCGGATCACAGACGGCACGTCAGGAAAATATGATGCCTGGACGGGTTTCTTTCAAATTAGAAAAAAGGTCGTGTCAGGGGAGTACGGAGGGTGTTCCAACAACTCCCGGTTGCAGATGGTGCTGTAGCCACGGGCAACCTTGATTTTAATCCCCGACCGCTGATCACTTTTTGTAAACATGATTTAGAGCGGTAGAGACGACACTGTCCACTTCAATGTCACGCAGCAACTACCCCTTCTACTGGATCTACGGTTTTATGTACTCTACACATCGACTACAGTTCCACCTCACTCCTCCGATATCCTGTTTGAGCATGCCCGATGTTCTGCAACTTTCTGGACGACGTTGCCACTACTTTATTTACAACCCTCGTATTTGATTACTTTACCCCCTTCTGTGATTTATACAGAATTCTTTTGCTTTGTACTGAAGTGTGTAAATCTTGTAGGCTGCTGTAGGAACGCCAACAGCTTCAGATGGCTAGAATGAAATAGATTGATGAAAAAAATTAATCCTAAAGATAAAGCATGTATTGCAATTAATATGTCGTATTTGACAATTTATCGAAAAATTAGTGATACGGTAGTTTACGATTCATAGAAAAAATCTTTTTTTTTTTTTTTAAGAGAATAATAATCAGAGATAATCTTGTCGCGAGGTAACCTTTTATTTCACCGTTTTTGTTTTCTCGTGAAGCTAATTACAGCGAAGCTATCCCCACGTTAGTATGCCATAATATTTCCGATATACTGGAAGCGAGTTTGAATTCGATTTGCCGCTGAAACTATTACAATTTTATTTTACTATGCCTACTATTTTTTAAATACATGGAACATTAAGGGTTGTAAGAAGTAATATTAAGCCCTCTTATATTTTAAGAAAAAATATTTTCAGCTCTTAAGCGATCATGTTTACCATTTTGGATTAACGCATTAAAACGAATTAACACTTTAAGGATTTGTTAACCTCTAGCTTACAGGGCCCATTTTTCCGAATCCCTCTTTAGAACGGGAAATTTCATACCCCCTTTGTAAGGACGGCCACTTTATATATATATATATATATATATATATATATATATATTTTCCTCCTTGATCCCGTATTCTTGGGATACCTGCTATCCCACTCCGTAAGGAAAAGGTTAATATCTTTAATTCTATTTATATATTTTATTGTATTTATTTTATAGAGAGACCTAGAATAAGGTGGTCAAGTAAATAGAAGAGTGCACTTTCTTTATAAAAAATAACAGAATTAAGAGACCTGCCGCCTGAGAGAGGTCTTTTTGAGGCATTAATATAGGTGGGTCGTTTGATAAATTCGGTCGTTGCAAAATCCGAGTAATGGCACCACTGCGCTGAAATTGTAGCGCTTACATATTTAGAATGCTTCAAAGGCACGCTTACCAAACTGTAAACAGATTCAACGTTGTGATAAACACCCATTTTAGTCGTCAACTCTTGCGACTGGTCACACATCGGAGAAGAGCGAGTTCCTCGCGTTGATAAAATATCTATATATTTAAGTTGCTAAGTCGACTTTTTGGGCAGTCCGTGAGAGAAAACTACTGCATCAATTTACTTCATTTTGGTCTTAAACGAAAGATTGTAATCTGTAGATTTGTCAAATTTGGTTTTTTGTAACTGCAATTTTTATTAATGAGCTATAATTTACAGTTAAAATTTGATTTCCGCGCATGCTCAGTGACATGTTTCAATCTGGTTTTAGAAATTCACTGTTTCTGCGCATGCTCAGTGACATGTTTCAATGCCGAGGAGTTTCTCTAGATGTCTCTCTGCCATTTTTATTTTTATGATAATTGTGTTTGTGAAATATAAGATTAAACCTGATGGAAATTATTTATTTCGCGCTGTTTAATAGGGATAATTTACAATTAAAAATTTGCTTTCTGCGCATGCTCAGTGACATTTTTAAATCTGTCTTTAGATACTCACAGAGCACGAGGCCGCTTAAACATTAATTTATTTCTGCGCATTATTATGATTTTCAACATTTGGCAATGATGTGTTGAGTATAATTTGTGTATTAGTACATTTATTTACTATCTAGCCGTCATGTTTTGACGGGTACCAACTAGTTACTTTTTAAGAAGCAAAACTGCAGCAAAATCTGGAAAAAATATTATGGCGAGTCTGTACCTTTACTTAGAATTATTTACGAGTGGTTTGTTGATTTTCGTCACAGCCGAAAGAGCTCAAGCGACGCTGAGCATTATTCTGGTTGTCCAGCTCAGGTCACTACACCAGAAATTATTGAAAACAAATCCATGGTTTCGTGATGAAATATAGAAGATTAAAAATGCACAACATTTCTGATGCTGGTTGGTATCTCGCTGGTAAGCGCCTTCGTGTCTAGGCCGGATATGGACACGTTAAATCCGTAGACTGGAAAGTCCTTCTTTGATGTCAGTGGGTGAAGGTGCGATCCCCCAGATGTCACCCATAGGGGTGCTCGGATAAAATTGAGGTAGCACCTGATGGCTAAGTTGGACTCTGACCCTTGTGGTGCCATTATAAACCGGAGCCACACCCTTCAGTCCGAAAGCCAATATGAACCTGGTCTGGAATACATTCCGGCAGGGGGCATAAGCAACGACAACAACACTGTTGGCTATGAAAAAGCTGTTGGCAAGGTGGGTGTCAAGTTTGAGAACAATCGATTCAAAACGTGATAGATTAAATACTTCGAAGCACAATTTGTAGCTGTTTCGAAGAAATTCAATTGTATTTTTGCGTCGTTTGCTAACAGTTGCTGAAACATGGATACTTCAGTACCTACGAGAAATGAAAGAAGCAGTCGAAACATTGGGCTGAAGCAGTTGAACCTGCACGGAAAAAAAACAATATCGGTTCCAGCAGCAGAAAAGGTTTTCGGCAACTGTTTTCCGGGACACTCATGGTATAATCTTTACAAACGTCTTGGAAAAGAGCAAAATTATCCCCGGAGAGTACTATGCATCTTTGCTGAAACGTTTAAACAGTGAAATCAAGGCAAAAATGACGCATTTAGCACAAAAAAGCTTCTTTTTCCCATCACGCAATGCTTATTCATCTGGGATTGCGGGAGCAAATTTATTTGAGTTACGTTAGGAAAATTTTCCTAACTCTCTGTATTCTCCAGATTTAGGTCCATCAGAGGGGCCCCACTACTACTTGTTCCCAGATATGAAAAAATTGTCTTTAAAGGCAGAATTGTGCATCAAAGTCCGTAGTGATTAGCGAAAGAAACGCATATTTTGCACAAGTCTTAGTTGGACAAGTCTTAGCTAATGGAAATTAGTGAAAGGGGGAAAAAGTTTGGGCTAAAGTATCGACCTTAAAGAGATTATATAGAAAAATTAATAAAAACTTTCAAAAATAAACCCGTCGTTTTATTTTTGCATGGACTTATTAAACGATCCTCTTACGTCTATAGGTCCTCTGTAGATTGAATATGGAGGCATCTCTTAAATATTTGGGAGCCACTGCTAAGTTATTCGTAAATTGTTAGTTTCTATTTTACGTGAGAATGCAAAACAAAAGATGTCTCACTTTTTATCCGTTTTTGCTGCAAACTAGAACTTATGTTGACTCATTCGAAAAAAATTCATATCGTCATTGTAGTGTTGTAACACCAGGAAATGAATCAGTTACTTTATAAAACTGAATAATGATCTTCCACAGTTACATATCTGTTTGATTAATCTGTCGTCATTTAGAAATAGTTGGAACAAACATTAGCACGCAGTAACTTAGAGAAACGATGCCAAGACCTTGAAAAATATTGTTACTGGGCTCTTTCTTAGTCGTAGGCCCGGCCTCACTCTGATGACTCTAATGATAACGGGCCCGGATAATCTTACATCCCTCAGATTAGTAGAGTCTCTTAGCTCGCAGACCGCTTTCGTCTTTCGTATATCTCTCTTTTACCCCTGTTAAAAACTCGAACCATTCCATACATGATTACCGCACACAGCGTATTTTATAGCGCTTTTAAGATTTTCATAATATCAATTGGAGAGAGACCTCTTACCCTTTCTGGCACAGATATGTTATTTGAGTGACTAGCGCCTGTTAAAGATGATAAAGGCACGAGATAGCCTAGAGGTAGCACGCCGGCTTTCAGTGCTGAGAGTAGTGATGCGACATCGATAACAAAACATCGATGTTTTGAAACATCGATATTCAATATTAAAACATCGATGCTAATAAGACATCGCCTAAAAACCATCGATGTTTTTAAACATCGATGTTTTAGAACATCCATTTTTTAAAACTGGTTTAGTAATCTCTAACATTAATGTTACTTCCGTTAGTCGTGGGGGGAGGGGGTGATTTAATTTTACTCTCTGATTGGGCAGGCACAAATGACAAAAACTTGGTTGCTTTGGGCTTCATTGATGACTCAAAATTCTCGTTGTAAATACCGCCATGTTTTGCCTTCAAATGTCCAGATAAATTCGTGGTATTGCCAGAAGTTTTGAGGGTCTTAAGGCAAATATTGCATTTCGCCAATTTGTCAGTGGTTTTGTAAAAATATTTCCAAACGGTACTTTTGGGAGGCATCTTACTAATAATATTAACGTCAACTTATATAAAACCAGAACAAAAGAAAAACTTAAATGGATGCACTCGTGTATATACTATTTGTAAAATAAAACCCCATGGAAGGTTCTGGAGTGTCAGGAACATTCCAAGCGCTCTGATTGGTTCATTGGTTGTTAATTGCCATTTGTCTGTTTGCTAAGGAATCATTCGCCCTTTTGTATTCGTCCTTTTCAGAATTCAGACTTACATTTACTGAGTGTGAAAATTATGCTACGTGGTAAATTTTTTTTATTACGGTACTTTTTCATTAAAAAAAAACATCGCGACAACGTAAAACATCGAGCACAAAACATCGATGTTAAAAAATCATCGGCTTCATTAAATCGATGTTTAAAATATCGATGTTTTTATCAAAACATCGATGTTTTGAAAACATCGACATCGATGTCGCATCCCTAGCTGAGAGTGCTCGGATCGAATCCGGGCAAGCACCATTAAATACCTCCGTGTCCAGGGCCGGATATGGGCACGTTAAATACGTAGACCGGAAAATCTCCCTATGAGGTCATAGAGGGCGAGGGTACAATACCCCCAGATGTCGCCCCTGTGGGTTTTCGGTGAAAATTGAGGTGGACTCCGACCCTTGTGGTGTCATTATAAACCGCTCCCCTCAGCCCTCTGGCCTACCGTAAAATCTTGAGTATAATAAGCACTTTTTTTTCACATTTTAGTCCTCAAAAATGAGGATGCGTATTATACCCGTGTACAAAAGAAACGTAGTTTTAAACATTGAATAAACGACAAACAATAAATAAGCTGTATTCTAGTGAAAGTGATTAAGACAGATAATTTCACAGTATTGTTTGTTTTGAATTAAAAATTAAAATTTTCTTTCTACCGAATTTGACTTTTTCGTTTATTTTTGTTACAAATTTTATTTATGTTAATAAATATTTGTGCAATTGTTGAATAAAATATTGAAAAGTTATGGGTACGTATTATAGTCGAATTTAAATTTTTTCCGAAAATTTCGCTCAAAATCAAGCATGCGAATTATACACGTGTACGCATTATAGTCGAGATTTTACGGTATATGGACCTGGTCTGGAATACTTCCGCCTGGAAGCATAAGAAATAACAGCAACAAGAACAAAGATAATAATTTTGTTCTTCTTCTTGTAGAGTCTCTTAATGCTTCTCATAACTGCGGTTCTTTCTTCTCAGAAGTTAGCTTTTCACAGAGTTCTCGATTTTGAGTAAACTATTTTACTAAACCAAACCAGTATTTTCGCAAGTTATTCTCTAGTAACTATCGAAGCTTATCTCTTATGCTTATCGAGGTTGCTGCTTTACATCATGAATAACTGATAACATAACGAGCGATAACGATATGTTTGACATTGATTATACAATTTACATTTGAAGTAAACATCGATTTTTAGCATATTTGTGAAAAATAGCCTGCTTTGATGCAAGATTCGAAAGCTCTTAATTGTCATGTTTTGTAATTAGCAAACAGCTTCAGATTCTGTTACACACCAAAGACATTCTGGTGTTGCGCAGTAAACTCGAGTAACAACACACTTCCTGAACACACTCGCAATTGGATAATATCGCCCTGCATGCGTTTTTCTCCTTGTAACAGTTTTATTGCTAAACGTTTGGATCGGTGTAATGTCACTTCTTTCATTTATTTGTTTCCGTTTTTGCATTTTCGTTTTCTCGTTTTCAAAAATATCTCGTCAGTGATATTGTTATTGATTTTGAAATATAAGGGGTGGGAAACATTCTTTATAATGCGTGTTAAACTGAGAATAATTGTTACACATTTTATCTGATGAAAAAAAATCGCTTCTGTAAACTTAGACATTTCGTACCACGTTAAACGAGATTTTATCAAACAAATGGTGTTTTGCGGTCATTCGTAGATTTCTTTTTAATACATTTTTGGACTAATTTTATACTTCCTCTGTCCCATAATAATAGCAAGTGAATATTTAAACGAAAATTATCGGCAAATACAGCTGTAAGTTATATTGCAGCACAAAATTGCCAAGCCTTCAATCAAAATCAATGTTCCATGACATCTGTCATTCGTTTTGACACATCTTTCAATTTTTAGGTTAACCTAATTATTACGAATCATAACTATTTTTCTAATTTTATTCGCTGATCGAATTCCGTTGTTTTATTTCAGTTGAATATCAACCCATTGTAAAAGTAAGATGAAAAAATGAGTTTTCAAGCAAAGGTCGTGTTGCGATTGCTCAGTTCTTGATGCATCAAAAGAAAAACGAAAAGATGCAGATAGGTGCAATTACGTTCGCTGCAAAACAATTTAAGTGCAACAGAATGACCTATTAAGAATTGGAAACGTGCTTCCGAAAATAATTGTCAAGGTGAATCTTATGCTAATGTTGATTCTTTGAAAAAACAAAACTGTGGACGTAAATGCAAAGATTATGGAGAAAAACTTAGACATATTCCTCTTAGCAGAAGACGCACCATAAGATCAGCAGCTCAATTAATTTAACGTATCACAAAAAGAAAAGAAACCACGCGATCAGCATTTAATAAATTAAATTCTAAAAATAATCTTTAAAAATTCCCCAAAAATCAGAAAATGGAGGTAAAGATTCGAAAAAGATTTCATTTTAAAGGAATTTTTATGATCTTTCTCTTGATATAAATTTCATAACCCTCAAATAATTATTTTAAATGCAAACTTTAAAAAGTTACAAAAACAGCTTAAAAATTTAATTTTAAAAAATCTAAGAAGATTGTTTTAAAAATCTTTCTTATTGCACCCCTGCACTATAAGAAGAATCGTCATACAAAATTTCGGCCCTTTAGGTCTGTGCGTTAGGTTTGGTTAGGTTCGGCCTAGGTTCAGACAGTCGGGTTAGGTTCGCCCCCTTTAGTCTATGCGTTATCTGTCAGTCAGTCAGTCAGTCCCGGAACTGTTTTATATATATAGATAAACATTGTCTTCTCTGGACATTCACATTTTTTGCTCCTTTAAACAATGCTCATGTGATTGAATTTTCAAATTTTACGCTTGTGTTTTCCCTGATTTTGAAAGCCTTTATGTACATAGTGCTTCTATTTTCAACAAACAGCTTTCCTATCTCAGTGGAGGAAACGCGATTTTCAAATTTATTAATAAAGAAAATTTGTTGATAACTAAGAAATATTCATTGCTACCTTAATTAAGATCTGTAGCTGCTGTCACTGAATTTTTTATAAAAGGATGCAAATATAGTTTAATCCAATCGTATTTACTGTTAGTATAACCACAAGTCTAGCAGTTGCTTCAAAACTATGCTAATCCTCATTACTTTACTCATTTGAAAATTTATATTTATTCAAATACGGTCTAATTCAAGATATATAAAAATTGACTGAAAGAACTGTTAAACGAACTGGCTAATAATTACCGTGTTTATGGAATCAAATAAGAAATAAATATGTTCCTTCCCTTACCTATAAATTTCGGCAAATTTAAAGTAATGATTTATAAATATTGAAGTGTGTTCTTTTAGAAATATTGTATCAAATATAATTTTAAAACTGCTAAATTACAAAAATTTATCCGAATAGAAATACTGTGTGTTTTATGCATTAGGAACAAAAGGTTTTTGTTAAAATAAGGTTCTTAATATCAGTAAAAAGTGAAGTAATGTGAGACTGAGGTTTAAATTTTGTAACTTTTTTTTAAACACAATTACATTTAATTTGAAACAGTTGGAAAATTATTAGTATTCATGCTTTAAGGTTATGTCGCAAACGGAAGATTTTATAAATCTACAGGCAGAATTCTAAATTATAATTTTTATAAGATATTCATACCATATCTACTGTATAAATAAATATGCGTAAATTGTTTGGCACATCTAAAATTTGAAATAAAATTACAAAGTAAGTGACAGAATTTTTCTTCCCTTTTCAAAGATAATTTATTTCCAGTTTGTATAATGAAATAGTTTCTGAAACCCCATTTGCATACAGATTCTGCATGAAATATCTTTAATCAGTGATTTGCGATTATATTAGGACCCCTAATCGATTTTTGTATCACTCGTATAACTGAATTTTCGAACTCTTATCAGTTAAATACGCTAAATTCTTTTGTTTTTAACCTTGCCGCTTCTAGGTGCAAAAGTGTTGTAGAAGAAGAAATAGAACCACATATCTTTAATTTAGATTCAAATTTAAGCAGAATATTCCCATTTTATCAACTGATGTTATATTATCGTGATCAAAGTTTTATAGGAATTGTCTTTCGTACTATTATTTATAATAAAGCATGTAGATCAACTCTAGAATGATTTGTTTTATATGAAATGAAACTATTGATACTGGCATTAAATCAGTGTTTTCAAAGCTAATGATTGCTGAGTTATACTAAAAATGAAACTCCTATTCTTCTTATAGGCTTAACATTTATCTCTCTATATAACATAGAACAATTGTCTAGTTATAGACTGAAGGTTTCGTAAAAATTACAATCCTTGTTTCATTTTTATATTTAAATTTAATATTATATATGACGATATATAAATTTAAAATGCATACGAGTAGACAAATCAGTCGATTTCTTTTCCACTGTGACTTTCCACGTTTCAAGAATGAAAGATAATATTCTACTAATAAATACTTCGAATCTATCATTTCTGATTCCTGGATATTTAAAAATGCACATGCTTCATACGAATGTAGAAATGGTACTGAAAACCAAAAGATCCTCAGTGATATCGAATAATTACATTTCGTGTTCAAATTTCTTGGAATCTTCAGTTTGTAATGCATCTGAAACAAACTATATACTTCAATCGAATTTAAATATTTTCAACAGAATTTAATTTTTATCCCATTAAACCTGATATATCTTAGTTGTGTTTTGTGAAATACGAAGAATTTATATTATATCAAATTATAATATACAGAAATAAGTAAATAAATATATATATATATATGTGTGTGTGTGTGTGTATGTATCTATATATGTGTATGTATGTATGTGTATGTATCTATATATGTGTATGTATGTATGTGTATGTATCTATGTATGTGTATGTATCTATATATGTGTATGTATGTATATATATATATATATATATATGTATATTATATATATATATGTGTGTGTGTGTGTGTGTGTGTGTATACATAGGGAGATAGAGAGATGACATTTAAATCGACAAATTAGCTTAGTAATGTGCATGTGAATTAATGGCTCTTGTCGGGATCGATCTGAGCACCCTTGGCATCAGAAGCCGACGCGCTACCACTAGGCTACCTTAGGCGCAAAAACTTGTTTGGACTAATAGATACATTCCATTGTCAGACCACTGAGACGATGGCGATTATAGTGACAATAACATCTAATGCTTTGAGGCCAAATAACAAAACATTTTACCAACCTGATCGTAGTTGATAAATTGTTTCCGTTTGTGTTGCATGTTCCTGTGAATGTCTTGGCATAATCCAAAATATTCTTTAATTTTCCTCTCATCTTTAAATTGTGCAAATGCGGCGTTGTTTTCATTGTTTTTAAGATTTTTATTTCTGGTTATATATATATATATATATATATATATATATATATATATATATATATATATATATATATATATATTGAAAATTCAAGACATAAGTGCCACCTCTGGTATACTTGTTAAAGCTCTTAGTTAATACGATAGGTTCAAGTGTTAGAGCATGTGAAGACCCGATAGATATAATGTCACAGAACCGCACTTCTGATAAACAAACTTTTTTATATTTGAACTTTCAGTGTACAAACAAATACAGTTACATAATCCAGAAAGTCAGTTTGATAAAAAGAGGGGGGGGATTAAAGAATGACACATTTCTTCCGCGAGATTTAAGAAATATGTACTTGAAATGAACTTAAAGCCATTGACTTATTTTAGGGATTTTTTGTCCGTTAGAAATAAATACTTCCGCATATTTCTTAAACAGTGTTTTAAAATATCTTTTTATGGTGTTTAGAAAGAAGACATTCAAAATGCTAATCATTATTATAGAACAACAACGCTAAAAGTCCCGCACAAATATCTACTGCCATGACTGAAAACACCTATTTCGATCCATAAAATCAGCCCATCAATCCATATATTATATGGATTGTACCGTAATAAGACAGCTAATTAACAGGAAAAACAAACTTATTTATATTAACGAGACGAGGGCAACACAACACAAAAATTGGTGTGGAACACATCACACTATATCGGTAGCATAATATCTCAACAGAATCGAAAAATGATACTTCTTTTACACTGAAACACGAACCACACTTCCTTTTTTTTTCCGCACGTCCCACGCTACCTCACTTCAGTTCCGTTCGCTAGCATTTCAAAAAACCGCATTCCGGGTCTCGATCGGGAGGTCGTCAAAGGATCTATCACAGGTTTAGAAACATTGCCAAGATATAAACCCCAATAATTTATTTATTTATTACGGATCCATTTAAATTAACGAACAATGTCTCAAAATGAATAAAAGTATAATCAAATGGAGTAGAAATATTTTAAAGTAGAGAAGAAATGTTTAAAGTGTGTAGCTCATATTGCTCTATCATTTAAAATAGAGTAAGTCCTCGAATTACGCGGTTAATTCCATCCAGAACATTCCTTGTATATAGAAAGCGCGTAAGTCGAAATTTGCCAGGTAATGCTCCCAGGTGTTGGCCAAAAATCTAGGGCGCTGGCTTTCAGTTCAGATCCTGTGGGTTCGAGTCCCACTGTTGGCATGGATGTGTGTATCCGTTAGGAATCGGCTTTAAACTGTAGGCCCCGGTCTAATTAGCCCTCGTTTAGCAAAAAGTTGACCGTAGTGCTCCAAACCAAACCAAACCAGGTAATGCTGGGCGCGTGTCAAACTGATTGAGCCAGTGGCCGTGCGACCCACCGCTGGATTCCTGTAAGAAAGGGGAGGGCAACTGTTTTTGGCCCGGGGGCCCCTTTGTGTTAGCGGAGGGCCGCACATTTTAAAGTTATTGCTTTTATTAGTTAACTTTGCATTTCAGAAAAGACATATCATAAAAATCAATAAATATAAATTAAATAAAATATTGGCATTTATTCTGGCTGTCTTGTTTTTCGCTGTCTTTGGCAGATTTTCTGGCTGTTCGGATTTTTCTGGGTGTCTTGGCGGGCCACAAAAAAATCTTTAGCGGCCGCATACGGCCCGCGGGCTACTATTTGCCCAACCCTGCTGTAAGCTTTTCGACCATCATCGTGTGGACGATCGCAGCAAGCATTAATGACTAAATATCGAAATGAAATAATTTTAAAACCATTTTCAGTGAAATTCTTTTTATTTAAGTATGGAAATACACTGAAGTGCCACTGAATTAGGGATACCTACCTAGTAACGAGTTGGGCCTCCTCTGGCCTTGATAAAGGCTGCCACACGACGAGGCATAGATTCAACAAGTTTCTGGAAACGTTCCACAGGAATAGCTTGCCAAATATTGGCTAAAGCTGTCCATAATTCAGTAAGGTTCTTTGGTGCTGTGTGATAGCCTTTCACGCCTTGTTCCAAAACATCCCAATGATGCTCAATAGGATTTAAGTCTGGGCTTCTAGGTGGCAATTCATGACAGAGAAGTCAGAGGAATGCTCATCCAACCAGCCAGTAGCCAACCGGGACTTGTGAGAAGTACAGTTGTCTTGCTGGAAAACTCCATTACCGTGCGGATAACAGAACAGCATAAACGGATGGAGGTGATCACCCAGCAACTCTACGTACCGAATTGCATTGAGGGAGGTTGGTACACGCACCAAAGATCCCAAACTGTGCCACGAAAAAACACCCCAGACCATGATTGAGGCCACCATGCCCTTGTACAGTTCCAGCCAGGCATGCAGGATCCATGCCTTCATGAGCCTAACGCCATATCTCAGCCTCCCGTCGGCGTTAAGTAGTCGGAATCGAGACTCATCACTCCATGCTACTCGTTTCCAGTCCTCTACACCCCAGTCTCTGTGCTCTCGTGCCCAGGCAAGACGTGCAGCCCGATGGCGAGTATAGAGCAATGGTACTCTCGTAGGTCGACGGCTCCCGAAACCCATACGGTGAAGCGAGCGTTGCACAGTCCGTTACTGGCTGTACGACTGACACCGTCCTTAAACTGGGTGGTAATTTGAGCTAATGTTTGGCTTCGTGGCTACGTACAATACGCCTGAGCCGTCTCTCCCACGCGCTGTCCAAGGCTAATTGTCCTTTGCGTTTGCCCGATCGCTAGTTTTTTCTCCACCATCCATGTATTCTTGGTATACTCTTGACACTGTCGACCTTGAAAATCCTAGCTGTCTGACGATGTCGGAATTGAATGGCCCATGCTCGCGCACCTACGATTTGTCCGCGATCGAAGGCGTCTAAATCAGGGCAGTTTACTCATACTGGCAATTCCAACAACTAATTCAGAACAACCACAGTACGCGCTATATATGCAGTTACCACAGCGCCTCACTTGCGCATACATGATAAGCAGCGCTACACAATTTGCATAGGCTTTGCTATCCCTAATTCAGTGGCACTTCAGTGTAGTACACACATATATTAAATTATACAGTACAGTACACGAACATATTATAAAATACTAATTTAACATGCATAATTATGTAATTTAAAATAATCTGATAAACTGCAGACGTTCATGGGGCATTGAAGTATCTGTTCAATGATGTTTGTACACTCGAAGCTTTCTTTTTTTCTTCGTAAACAAGTTGATATGCTAAAGCAGTCTGCGAAAAATTGAAAATTACACCGCGTGTCTACGAATCCGCGTACTCGAGACCACGTCACTCGAGGAATTACTGTACAGGAAAAACAAAGGAAAAAAAGGACTGTGACTTTCCCATGGTTCTCACTGATTTCTAGAGGTCAAAATTAAGGAGTTCTTACGGACTTGTGAAGCACCCGTGGTAAGATTTATGAGGACTTAAGAATTAGAATGCTCAGATCAGTGACTCCCCAAACGGCCGGCACTTTAAGATACCGTGAGATCGGCCAGGGATGCCAGAGATTTTTTTTAACAAAAAAATATTAGTAGGGCCCACTTAAAATAAATATTAGTTAACTAATTACTCTCAGGCCTGACAGATTGTGTCACAGATCGATGCACTCGTTCCTGAGGATAAATTAGCTACTCTCACGCCCACAACTTGTTAGGTCTGATATAAAAAATTTGTGCTCTAAGCATCCATCGCAAGTCTCACATTAATGAAACAAAATTACTTTTAGCGATTTCCATTGTAGTCTTCTAGAGTAATGCTATGTCGAATCCCATGGCATTTTTTTTGTAACTGTATTAATAATGCCTTATTCTGGTGTTTGTTACTGATATCTTCCAATAAATGAATAAAATCGACCATCAAGTAAGTATTTATTTGAGCTTAATAATTCCGGAACTTAACATGTTCCTATTCTATATACATATAAGACAGTTCTGTAACTGACTCATTCATTCAATGGACTGACTGACTGACTGACATACAACGCACAGACCAAACCGCTGGACCTAAAGGGCTGAAATTTTGCATGGCGATTCTTCTAATAGTGTAGGGTGCACTAAGAAAGATTTTTCAACATTCTTCTTAGATTTTTTTAAATTAAATTTTTAAGCTGTTTTTTAAATTTTTTTTACGTTTGCATTTAAAATAATACATTGAGGGTTATAAAATTATATATCACGAGAAGATCATAAAAATTCCTTCAAAATGAAATTTTTTTCGAATTTTACCTCCCTTTCCTGAATTTGGTGAATTTTTAAAGATTAATTTTAGAATTTAATTTATAAATGCTGATCACGTGATTTCTTTTTCTGGTACTTTCAATAAATTTATCGTCACGTGCGTAACAACTAAATAGACAAAAAAAACATTTTTTCTTTCTACTGCAGCAGAACGATTGGATATTATCCAAAAAATAAATATTCCTTATGATTTTTTTTATAATATATATATATATAAATATTTGTTGCATCAATTGTATATATTGATCGTCTCATTTATTATAAATATATGTATTATTTTTTTTGGCATTAATTGCATACATTACCGTTGTATTTAATTTGAATGTACTCCGTAGCGAAGCGAGGGTTTTCAGCTAGTACTATATATTCCACTTTAATATTTAAAAAATTGAAAAAAAAACTAAAATTCAAACAACTAGGATGCCCCAAGTTTCAATCTTATTCCTAAGAGTTCTCCAAAGATAAAAAGGTTGGGAATCCCAGGCTTGATATTTCCGCCCCCCCCTCCCCCCCCCCCCCCACACACACATACTCCAAATATATAAACTACTTACTGGTTCATTCTAATGTCACGCTATGACACTGCTTGCCGATGTATAAATTATCAAGACTGAGATAACAATACACATAACAACACTGGAAGTAAATTTGAAATTCGATTATTAATATTAAGAGAGATTATCATGAGGTGTGCGCGATCCTAAAACTCAAATACTCTTAAATCTATAAACTTTAGAAATAAAACTTATTTTAAAATCCTTTGTGGATCTTTATAAACCCCTAGAATTTTAATTCTTGACAATAAGTACGAATCGGCACTTAATCGCGTTTAAATTAACGTATTTCATTTAAACGCACGTTAAATAAAATGCGTCGCTGTCGGAGAAGAGTTTAGCAACGCAATAAACGCAATCCTTACCGGCAGCTGCCTGTGGCCCCTTCTAATAATCCCTTTTTTTCTCTCTCGGATCCGAAGGTCGCTGGTCGAATCCTCCTGGATCTGCTCTAGCTAATTAACCGTTATAACATAATGATTAACGAATGTCTTAGGGAGGGTGAAGCGGCTGGTTTAAACCAGCCAGTATTGTTGTTGGATGCGAGTGGCAATTAGATGTGGGGTACATCCTCTTCCCGTTACTGTTAGAGGGGGCTTTGGCCCCTGCAGTTGGTATCCGCGGATTTAATTGCACCTCGCGCAATGTCTGCAAGTCGTGAGGGTTCATTTGCTCTTATTAACTTTTCCCCCATAGATGGCGCCACATTCGCAACGCCATCTGGGTATTGTTTGCTTACTACGTTTTGAGGGGCGTTTTTCATATTCAACAACCTCCAAGATGTGAGGTTGTTCTCTGGTAAGTTTTAAGGTAAAGGTATATTTGTTAGTAAGGATAGATAATAACGCAATAAGCTTACAGTATTATGCTTGCAGAAATGTCCTTATTTCTAAAAAAAAGATTTTTGAAAAACTGTTAATTTGAAGTGTAGACGTGTTTTCATTTTCCGGAACTACACTGTGTCCAAAAGTTAAGCATAATTCGCAAAATGTGGAAGAACGTGAGTAAATATTGGTCAAAATTGTTCAAATCACTTATTGGAGAAGAACTGTTTTGAAGGTGAAACAGTCTGGGTATTCAAAACATTTCAGTCGACGTCGGCATGCGCAAAACATGTGTGCACCTCAGAACGAGTATAAAACCGGTTCACGTGCCATACGGAGATCAGACAGGTTACGTGCAATTGCTGTGCTGAGGAGCGAGTTAAACGATCCAAAGGGCTGAAGGATTGCACAGAGAAGCCAAATGGACATGTTTAGAAAGGAAGAATTCTTGGAGAGCCGGAATGTGGATGATCTCAAACCGAAGTGTCTCAATTCTGAATGTGCCTCAGTGTGTGATCTCAAGACTGTGGCAGAGGTTTCAAAGTACGGAAGATGCTACCCGACGACCAGTACAAGGTCGACTAAGAGTAACAACCGTTCGTCCAAGACCGATATTGGGCAATAACGGCGCGACGTCAGAGGGACAGTTGTTCCAGACAACTCAGTTCAGCGCTCACAGCCGCCACAGGACGTGCGAGTTTCGAGGCAAACTGTTTACAGGAGACTCAATCATGCTGGTCTGTATGCCAGACGATCAGCCGTTTGCATTCCTCTCAGGCCTGCGCATAAAACGTGCTCGTCTAAACTGGAGTTTACAACATCAACACTGGAATTTTGCAACAGTGGGCCATATGATGTTCAGTGACGAGTTCCGGTTTACTCTGAAGACTTATTCTCGTCGGATAACGATATGGAGAGAACGTGGAACTCATTTTCACCCAAGAAACATCACGGAAAGACATCATTTCCTTCAATGGGAGTCATGGTGTGGGCAGACATAATGCTGGATGGCCACACAGACCTCCACGTCTTGACACGGGGTCTGTTACTGCAGAAAGGTACAGAGACGAAGTCCTTGAGCCTTATGCTCGCCTGTTTCGAGGTGCTGTCGGTCCTGGATTCATATTCATGGATGATAACCGCGCCTTGTCACCGTGCGATCCTGGTCGACAACTTCCTTGAAAGGGGAAATATCAGCGCATTCAGTGGCCCGCTCACTCTTCTGATCTTAATCCTATTGAGCATAGTGTGGGATATGCTCGGGAGACAAATTGCAGCCCTTCCGCACCCATCAAACTCCGTTCCAGAACTGGAAAGAGCTCTCTCAATGCTTGGAACTCTTTGAGACCATAACTCATCCCCACTCCCATAGCACGTATGGGCTATCGTTGGGCATGCGTGGCAACCAGAGGTGACCACACACCTTATTAAACTGCCAAATAACCATTTTATTTTAGTTTTTTTTAACACGAAAGTATAAACTATTAGTTGCGCTGTTTTTCTTTCAAACTGTTTCTTTGGATAATAAAAGTGATTAATATCCTTCATTTGCATTGGTTTCTTATGGTGTAACCGTATTGCACTCGCATATCACGTTTCCCGCCATTGTGACTTAGATTTCCTTAAATATTCACATAAACTCATTATGCTTCACTTTTGAACACCAGTGTAGTTTGACGAGCGTGAACCTTATCATTCTCTAAGTAATGCCATTATTTTTTTTTCTAGTGGTTTACCGTACAAATTCACGAATTGTTATTTCGTTAGTATCGTTTCAAATGACGATTTAGTTTTTCAAGGATGAATCTATAAGTGGAAACTATAGTGAAGAAATAAACCTAAAGCCAGCTCTAAATATTATTCCGGGTAGACTTCGCTTGCATACTTTTTATTTCTACTCGCCGTAAACGAAATTTCAAATCGAGTGGAGAATGCCCCGATTAATTGATTTATAAATGCACGGTAGTATGTCATTCTTCAGAGAGACCGAATAATAAGCACAATATATCGCGACCCTCTGCTGTCAAAATGCCGTCATGCATGTGACGTAACATTTTCAAAATCTCTAATTTATTTTCGAGTTACACCATTTATATCGGAATCTTTTTTTTCTCGCATCCTTGAACATCACACACAAACAACTTATAGCTTAATCGCTGTTGCGTGTTTTAGCAGGAATATTCATTTCACCAAACTCCTTGAGTAACCTCTACATTTCACTAGTAATTTCCTTTGCATATTATCAAAAACCGCCTGTTTAATCCGTGATGTGTGTTCTCGCTTAAGATTCCCGAGATTTCATGTGCATTTTGAATCCTGGTACTGTACAAAGCTTTGCGTATATATCCATCTTTTCAACTAAACATAACATTCTGTACACCAGACGTTTTCGCCATGCACTGATATTGACGACATTTAGGGTATATTTAGTGTCGTCATTTCATGACTAACCAAGGAACCACTTTGCCAGCAGGTACTTAATTAAACACCGCGGGCGCGGTAGCCCGGTTGGCAAAAGCGTCGAGCCAGTGATATGAGAGTTGCAGGTTCGATGCCGGTCGCTGACAAAATCTACCGTCGTGTTCACTAATAGTGGCCGGTGCACGTAAAATTTGTCATAGCTGCAATGCCTTCAAGTTCTCAGATTTACCTCTGGAGGTGCGAGGTCAAGTGTTCCGGTCCTCGTCACTTGACTCGGTTCTAAATTACGAGACCGGCTTGTTTGTGGGTAATGCTAGACACCTGTACGGTGCCCCTTTAAATGAATGGCCAACAGTCTCGCCCTTTACTGTAAACAAATGGCGTCATGGCCAATCTTACAGGCATTATCTATATAATATATAAACAGTTCCGTAACTGACTCATTCATTCACTGACTGACTGACATACAACGCACAGACCAAACCGCTGGACCTAAAGGGCTGAAATTTTGCCATGGCGATTCTTCTAATAGTGTAGGGGTGCACTAAGAAAGATTTTCAAAAATTCTTTTATATTTTTTTAAATTAAATTTTTAGCTGTTTTTTAAACTTTTTTTACGTTTGCATTTAAAATAATACATTGAGGGTTATAAAATTTATCACGAGAAAGATCATAAAAATTCCTTCAAATGAAATTTTTTTCGAATTTTTAACCTGATTTTTGGTTGAATTTTTAAACATTAATTTTTAGAATTTAATTTATTAAATGCTGATCACGTGATTTCTTTTTCTGGTACTTTCAATAAATTTATCGTCACGTGCGTACCAACTAAATAGACAAAAAAAAATATTTTTTTCTCTTTCTAATGCAGCAGACGATTGGATATTATCGAAAAAAAATATACTGCATATCCCTTACGATTTTTTTTATAAAGGATATATATAGATAGATATTATATTTTACATCAATTGTATACATTGATCATCGCATTTATTATAAATATATATTTATTTTTTGGCATAAATTGCATACGTTGACCGTTGTATTTAAATTGAATGTACTCCGTAGCGAAGCTCGGGTTTTCAGCTAGTAAAATAATAATTAAACACTGTTGACTATAAAGCTTTGTGAATCTCAAACTTATGTAATAAAATTATTCTTTTTCTTTGGAAACTATGATACTGAACACCTAAACTTGTTCTGTTTTCAACTGTCTAAAATTTCAGTTTTTCCCTCGTTTCTTTTGCACTAGTATTTACTGTTTGGAGTCTGTAATGAGTTCGAAATCTAGAAACAATTTTTCTCTTTGGACCTCCGCATTATAAAATGAAATTTTTTGTAATATTCAATGAAAAGGTTAAGTAAACAGAGAATAAATTTAAATGATCATTATGGATTTAAAAAATATTTCAAATAATATGCATTAGGCTTTCATGCTGCCGATAATGGCTCATGTATCTTATTTTGAAACCATTCCTAGGTACTTTTTTTTTCGCTAATGTCCCTGGGGGATGACGACATTACACCCCAGTCCTGTGTACATATGAATACAAGGAAATAACAGACAAATGACACAATCACAGAAGAATTTTATTGACAAACGATGACACTGGCGATGGATGATGGGTTGCAAATCCCCTTTCTAGACGGGGCGCCATTTGCAGGCGGAAGACTGACCGGTTCCCCAGAATATAGCCAAGTCTTATGCGGGAATCGAACCCGCACCCCCGGCGTGCCAGACTTATGCCTTAACCACTTAGCCACTGGGTGACCCTAGGTATTTAATGATATGTATTGTTTTCCGATTAGTAAGCATTTAGCATGGTTAAGAATGTTTTTTGCCAGTTAATAAAAAAAAAATTAGTTGGCAAAGTACTTTCAGAAATCTCACGCTTGAATCGAAAATCGGAAATAATATCTTGTTTAATTTTCTCTGAAGAACGCTGTAAAAAATTCAAAAAGATTTCTCTAGGGGAATCCGATATATTCTTTTAAAGACAGAGCAAAATACTCCATTACAACATACCTTGACTTGAAGTAAAGGTGTACAACAAAGCATTATTCATGCACAGCTGTAAAACGTAACTGACATTGTAATCATGGTTTGGTTGGTTGTTTGGTTGTTTTGGGTATTAGGGCGCAAGGTCCAGATAGGACAAGCTGCGCCAAACATTCGTGAAGACCAAGTAGAGACCAAGTAGACAAAACGAACAACAGAGGTAAAAACAGTGAGAAGAACAAAGATAAAACCAGTGAAATGTAGACGATGACAAAGATAGCCATATATAGGTTTGAAGTGGTCATATAAAGCAGGCAATTAAAAAACCTGTGATTAAACACAGTGATATATAACAAGTGAAAACAAAATCATCCATAGCACAATTATCAGGTGATAAAAACAGTCACACATAGCAGGTACAAATCCAGTCATATAGCCCGTGTTAAAACAGTCATATAAAACAGGTAATAAAAAGACTTTTATAAAATGATAGTGTAACTGTGAAAAAAAAAGCAAACTGTAAATATGGTAAGAGCAAGTTATAAAAATATTGTAATCATGGAAAAAACATTCGGTTTAAGCTTTTGATAATCAAACTTCTATGGCGTGATTTAAGCCAAGAAGTATATCTGAAAGCTATATCCCTGACTTCGGGACAGTTTGGAACGTCATGTGCTATTAGAATCTAATAAAGTTTTGTTATGGCTATTTTGTTAAAGTTACGTGAACATTCAATTCAAATATCTCAGATATGAATAGTTTCTAAAATTTAAGGTGTAACGCTTTGAATCTCCATTATTTTTAATGGGGTCTAGGACACATTTAAGTAGAGACTCAATAATGAGCGAAAAAATTTTGATTTTTTTTGTGATGGTTAACCATATAATTTGTAAAGAAAATCACATCACAAAACTTCTCAAAGAGCTTTTTAAAAAGCTTTAAATTTTTATTTTTTAATAAAATAAAAGTAGGGTAATTTAAAATCGTTATAACTCGAAATATTATTTGTCGAATTTCAAAATTTTTTGATTTGATTAAACAGAAATGTGTAAGTTTAATTTGGATTCAACATTTTTTTTAAATATTAATTTTTAAAAGTTAAAAATATTTAGATTAAAAATTACAAAAAAATAACAATATTTAAAAAAATCCTATTTTCAAAGTAAAAATTTTTTTAATTTGCCAAATCAAAATTAAAGTAAAAGAGTTGAAAAATACATGTTCCAGTTTCAACCATTATCTTTAACGGTTCTTGACTTATAACAATTTGAAGACGAGAAATGGGTGGAAAAACCCATCTGCAGAAAACGCACTTACAGGTTTAAACACTATTGGCTACTATTAGAATGTTGCAAAATAAAATAATAATTTCTCTTGTTCTAATTAAGATGAAACATGATTTAAAACCGTCATTTGAAGCGTAAAAGAACACAGAAATTTTTAATGCAATAAAAAATTTTCGAAAAATTTGAACAATTTTGTGTCCTGGAAAGTGTCCTGGTTGGTTCCCTTAAATGCATTTTCATATGACCTGA
This sequence comes from Dolomedes plantarius, assembly GCA_907164885.2. Classification (NCBI taxonomy): domain Eukaryota; kingdom Metazoa; phylum Arthropoda; class Arachnida; order Araneae; family Dolomedidae; genus Dolomedes; species Dolomedes plantarius. Next base: position 163,163,504 of record OU015493.1, on the reverse strand, counting down.
ACAAGAGTTCAATGAGACGGGAGTCGTTCACACTAAAATCATGAGAGAAATGGCATGTAATTGTCCTAATTAGTGAGGAGTGCGGCAGGATGATGGCCGAATGGCTAGGGCGCTGACACTCTGTACCAGAGTTTGTGGGTTCGAGTCTCATTATTGGCATGAATGTTTGTAGTCGTCTGGAATCGGCTTTAAGTAGTAGGTCCCGGTTCAAATCAGCCCTCGTGTAGCAAAAAAATGATCGTAGTGCTCTCAACAAGCCAAACCTAATGAGTGAGGTAATTAAATATTTTCTCGTGTTAGAGTAGGTAATTAGATTTGGTTATTTTGCCAAATTTTAGTCCCCTTGCTTTTCTTTGTACCTTTAAACAGCAGCAAACTTGATTTGTAATGTTTGTGGAAAGAGTTTCCAGTTTCGTGTAAATGTCAAGGTAGGCTAATTTCTTGTGCAGTTTAGTTGAATATAGATTTCAGGACAAGATCACGTTGGCCGGTTACCTTCGATAGGCTCGTGTATTAAGATAACCTCAAAATTATCAGCTGAAAAAATACATATTCTCAGCTAGTAATTTTTTTTCACTTTTCTTTATTTCAACCTACTTTCAGTGACAGAAGTCTGCGGCAACCAGCTTTTGATTGTCTATCGTTAGGGCAAGGATAAACATTTTTAAATTTGTTCTAAAATATCGGGATTTAGAAAAAAACTTTACAACATCATATTTTTAACTTGACGTCGTTTCGTAACTTTTGGTTGTCTATAATTCACGTCAACTGCTGCGAATGTGTTCAGATGTCCTGATGCTGTCTCGTAGTTTGATTAGCTACCTGACATATTCCAAAAAAAGCAACATTGCTTAAACTGGAATATAGACACTGTATTTTTCCTAAAATAACTTTCACATTGCATTTAGGGACATCAATGATGTAAGATAGTTGAAATAAAGTTTCATATGAAAATTGTTCTTTTTTAGAGCTATAATTTTAAAAATTGAGTATTCCTGTTCAACATAATTCAGTGCTAATGTAAATGGTTTAGTCTTAAATCGTCTCGCTGACGAATGTGGATTAATGATTTTTTAACTGTTGTGTCATTTTTTAACAAATCCTTGTATGAGCTTCTAAACGGTAAGAACTTTACTGAGAATTAAGTTCCAATATTGCATTTTTAATTTTTTTTCAACCGATTCTTATTAGAATTTTTGAAGTATTTCTTCATTTCAACCACGGTAGGAACGTTGTTATATATAAATCTGCTTCCTAAGGTACATGGACAGGGTAAGGACTACGCCAGCAGGATCTCTTGAGGAATCAGTTTAGAGATCTTTAGGCAGCCCAGCGTTGCAGTGATATGGTAAATCGCTCTATTTAATCTGGGGTATGGACAGGGCTGGCGACTAAATGGCGTGTCTATCTTACAAGGTTCAAAGAGGCTTTTGAGGTTTGTCAGCTTCCGAAGACCAATGAAATATTTTCCTCTACCTTGTGTTAATGTGTTTTAGTTCTAACTGCAGAAGCCAAATATCTCGCGATTTGTGTTACAGAATGGTCCAGGAAAATTTTGGGTTGGGGTAAGCGGTATACTATATTATTTTTACCAAGATTATACAGCCAGCTCTGTACTGAAAACGGAAGATAATGTGGCAAATAGGTAGAGTATCGGAAATGTGTCCTTTCTATGTAGTTAGGTCCTTTCTATGTTAATTAGGTTTTTTTTCTCGTTTTTGTGCTTTTCATGATGGATAAATTGATGTCTCTTCAGGAAGACGTGTAATGTTAGGGAAAATTATTATCTTCTACCATGTGTTACAGTGGGAGATAGGACTACAGATCCCTAATGAAGGAGAGGAAGACGTGAAAAAATCTGATGATTCCGTACCCGAACTAAGAGTCGAAGATTGCCAGGAAGAAAAGGAACTGATCTTGAATGCAGCACTCTTCAAATCTGTCAAAAACCCTGTTCATGAATGTGATATTTCTATTAATGAGAATTTGCTTTCCATCCATGAATTAGTACTTTTTCACTCTGGAGACTTATGCTTTATTACCAAAACCAGAGATTTGTACCTCCCTCAAAGTTTCAAACAATTTCTGGACTTATATCAGCTTGGCGGATATTTTCCCTCTGCATCGCTGGCTCCCTTATGTTGCCTTAATTTTTTTAAAGTAATCACCCTCGCTGTAACAGAGCAATAAAAGTATTTATAGGCGGTGTTTTTCTTCTGTCACCTAAGGAAAAAACTTTTCAGAGTGGCATCAATTCTCGTTCGATACAAACATGTACCGTGGGATGTCTCTGTATGCTTCTTCCTACATCCCTCTCGATAGTTGAAATTCATTCTGGACCTGCGTAGAGAAGCAAAGCAAACATTTAGGCTTTGTGTTCATTTTAGAGACAAAGTATCGCCTCAGCTTACCAACGAAAACTTACTGGGCAGCATTTCTGTCCAGTAACATTTTCCGGACCCTTTAGGACTGTAGAAAAATTAACTATACAGAAGAAACCTCCATATACAGGCCACTTTTTACAATCAACGTAGGTCAGTAGTTTTTATTATCGATAACCACTGCCCTTACTACTTTCACAAAAGTTTAGGAGAAATGTATAAAACTTTCGAAAACGTAGGGTTCTCAGCGCAAGTGGGGTACTGGAATGATCTCAGTTTGAGCAATAGACCGCCTGCTTATAGCTTTCATATCTTCTCTCTCGATCACGCCTGTCTCATTGCTACTACTACAGTATGCGTATACAGCCAGCTTTTGCAAACAGTAACGATAATAGACTTCGAGACAAGTTTACAAATTGTTACACTTAAAATTTACTTTTTTCATGAGGTATCATCCCTAAATGCTAATCTAGAGAAAGACATTGGATCATGATTCGACGCTATTTGAATATCGTTACCTAAATAACTGTTTAGTTTAGCGAAATAATCAGGAATAATTATTCTATACAATACTCTGTTACCTGTCATCTACTTCTGAAGCTCGTCTTAAACATCAGACAGCTAGCATAGTTCCTTTCTGTTCATCTTTTGTATACTAGGAAAGTCCCACCTGTTGGGATGTAGCAGATCTTCGTAACTTGACTACGCCTGTAATCCTGCAAGAAAACTGAAAGTGAGTGTTTAAAGAATTCTCTTTGACGTACTCAAGCAACTTTTCAGTGCGTCTCTGGCCTTCTGTGTTAAGAAAAGTTTTTGACAACTATTTCAAGACACCCTTTCCTCCAAAATACCCTTTTCAGAAGGGCTTGCGGGTATGTGCCAGACGATATTAGTTACTTTCTGTTAGCAAAGTAAAATAATGTGTTTAATTACCTATTATTCATCCCGAAAGTACAATATCCTATCATGGTGATTCGTGCTTTTACGTAATTTGAGTCCTGGTTTTATGTGAAAATGACGACGCCACAGAATCTTACTGGGCTAGTGGAAACAAAATTCAACAACCACGCCAGTAATATTTTTACTGTGATAGTAAAATTATTTTTCAAACTAGCACTTTTAGAAAGCTTGGTTTTCTTTAAGCAGACATTACCCCAGTTTATAAAATTTTCGTTGCCGTAATAGGACTACATTTTTTTTCTCTGAATCTGGTCAATTTTTAAAACCTTTTATTCGGTAATTCATTTAATTATTTGTAAGTGATGTTTCAAAAATAACAACAAATGACTAATGTGTGCCTTTCTACCTAGCACTACTAGCGGAAAATTGTTTGATCGAAAGTTGTTTTCGCTGCAGATGTATTATCCTATCAGAGAAACCAGTTTTAGAGTGGCCGATTCAAGCCATTTAGACGAGAATCTTAAAAAAAAAATTGCTTGCGTGTATAATTTGCAGTCATCTTTCAGAATTTGTTTTTGATTGATTCATTTTAATATCGAAAAAAAGTGTGAAAACACCTTCGCTCTCTTTGAATGCCTGAACTGCATTGGATAAAGCTTGGGAATTCTTTCTTGGTATTCATAATGTATGTAATTCCGTATGTAATATACATATTTGATTATTATTAAAGAGAAATAATATGCCGATAAGGAATTTAATGTAAATACTTACTATGTAAGGCGCATATTGCAGCACTTTCCTGTGTGAGAAGAAAAATATATATTAAGTTGAAACTGATAACCGAAAGAAGATAACCAGAAATAAAATATTTTAATGATTAAATCTCCCATTGGTAACAGTGTGAACACTCTATATAAATTTGTTTAATTACAAATTTTTCAGCATATTAAAGGTAATTCTCAGGGTGCCAATTCTCCTAGTACGCTGATCAACTTATCATTGTTTTCGCATTAAATTGCCTACATTAACAACAATAATTTATATTGGTATATAGATTATATAACACTCACTCAAAAGTAAGCTTTAGCTTTTAGCCTAAATCTTTAGGATGTCTACTCATCAGTAACCATGTTTTTAATGCAAATTTCTTATATCTAAATATTAGTATCAAAGTTTAATTAGCAAGAGTTTTTATGAAACAAAGTAAATGCAAAGTTTGATTGTGGTTTTTAAATAGTTTAATCTTCAGTACCTGTTACCAATTTGTTATAATTCAATATCTTTCATCAACTCAAAGAAGCCTATGCTCGAAATGTGAAAGAATTAAACATATTGAAGCTAAGAAATATTTTTTTAATTCTAGCCATCTTGGTTTGACTTATTTTTTAGGACTTATGTTTTATGACTTATGTTTTGACTTATGTTTACTTAATTTATAATGAGGACAAATATTGAACCTTTCTTCAATAGCATTAATTAATCCATCATGCGTAACAAAAGAACTAGTTATATAGTCCTCTACCAGACCCTCTCAAATCATCTCATCTCTTTTGAAATAAATTGCTAAAATCGATTTTTTAACGTTGGTTTTCATTTCAATTAATTGTTTAGTGAAAATTTGAAGTTCAATGAGGAAAGAATTGAAATCCAAGTTAATTGTCTTTTGCAAGATCTTACTTACATTAAAAGGTTAAACCATACTAAAACCGAGAATAGAATACCAAGTCAAAATCTTCGAAAGCAAAAACAAAAGATATTCTATTGGGCACTTCATGCATTAAAATTTCATCTAATACTCACATTCAAAGAGTTTGAGAAAATCTTAAATTACTTTGCCTACTTCATGCTTCCTTACAAAATGTTTTACAGAGACTTAAGTTTCGTGAAGCGATCTCGTAAAAGTCATTTTCTTCCTGTTTTTAGAATGGTTTTTTTTTTCCTAATGTCTCTGGGGGATGACGACATTACACCCCAGTCCGGTGTACATATGAATACAAGACATAGAAACAGACAAATGACACAACCACAGAAGAATTTTATTCACAAACGATGACACCGGGGATGGACGATGGGCTGCAGCTCCCCTTTCTAGACGGGGCTCCAATTGCAGGCAGAAGACTGACCGGTTCCCCAGAATACAGCCAAGTCTTATGCGGGAATCGAACCCGCACCCCCGGCGTGGCAGGATGATGCCTCAACCACTTAGCCACTGGGCGACAGAATGGTTTTACAACCTACAACTCCTTTCACACTTGAGGAAATATTATCAAAGTTTTCTCTACACAAGACTCAGTTAAGTACCAGCTTATTAAACCAGCCCTTTACTTTTACCATGTTGCTCTACGTTTTCCCAAAAATATATAAGAAACATTACTGGACCAACAATAAAATTTTGTCTATAAATATAGCCTCAAAATTTTCCATTTTTTTCTATATTATAGTAGAAAATATAGAACGTGGCAATTCATAGTAAACTTTTTTTTTACGACTGCGCAATTCACTCTAATGGAAAAGGAAAATATTTGCAGTATTAAATTATAATATTTGAATTTTAGCTTCTATAATTTCATTTTGATTATGTGGTCTTAAAAGCAAGGCATTTCCTCATCGGAAGATTGAACTTTATTTTTTTAATGTTGAACGATCAAAGGATCAAATTTTATGACAGGAGCAGCTAATTTTTGAAATTTCCCAGCATTTCCTAACACTGATACTCGAAGCGAAAATTTTCCGAGCTAATGATCGTTTGCTAATAATTATTCTCAAGGAAATATTAGACCATCGTTTTTATTTGTCTATTAATTTAGAGAATAATTTCCGAATTTTATAGGCAATATCATACTTTTTTTTAAAAATTTCCTGTTTGCTCAGTCTGCTTAAAAATCGGGGTAAATATTTCTAACTGTTAAAAACAATGTCTTCTAGTAATGACGAATAGAAGAACTTTCAGCCAAAGCAACTTTTGCAATTTTTAGATTTTGAGTGCATCAGTTACCGTAAAATCTTGAGTATAATACGCACTTTTTTTTCACTTTTTAGTCCATAAAAATGAGGATGCGTATTATACTCGTGTACAAAAAACCGTAGTTTTAAACATTGAATAAACGACTAACAGTAGATGAGCTATATTCTAGTGAAAGTGATTAAGACTGATAATTTCACAGTACTGTTTGTTTTGAATTAAAAATTTAAGTTTCTTTTCGACCGAATTTGACGTTTTTGTTTATTTTTATTGCAAATCTTATTTATGTTAATCAGTATTTGTGCAATTTTTAAATAAAATATTGAAAAGTTATGGGTACGTATTATAATCGAATTTTAATTTCTTTCCGAAAATTTCAAAATCAAGCATGCGTATTATACACGTGGGCGTATTATAGTAAAGATTTTACGATAATAATTTTATATATTCGCCATTATATAGTGGGCTCGAGGTAGCCTTGTGGTAGCGCGTTGGCTTTCAGTGCTGAGGGGATCGGATAGAATCCCGACACGCGCCATTAAATACCTCAGTGTCTAGGCCGGATATGGGCACGTTAAATTCGCAGACCGGAAGTCCTTCTATGAGGTCAGAGAGGGTTGGAGAAGGTACAGTCGCCCCTAGAGGTGCTAGGTCAAAACTGAGGTGGCAACTAGATAAGAACTCCGACGCTTATGATGCTATATAAACCGGAGTCGCACATTTCAGCCCGAAGCTTATATGAGCCTGGTCCGGAACTTCCAGCCAGGGGACATTAGAAACAACAACAACATTACATAGTTTTAAAGAAAATATTAGTCCTCAAAATTCCAAATTTTTCTATTGACTATGTGTTGTTGTTGTTGTTGTTACTAATCCCAGATTGTCTAGCAAGGCTAGACAATCTCCATGAAACCAAAGATTTCTAAGAAATCTAAAAACAGTATAGGGTTCCAAAGGACCTCATCCTTTGTAAAAACTCAAACAAGCCAAAAGATGGGCAGGGGAGGCTATGTCGGCAGAGCACCAGTGACATTCCAGGAAGATTTCTGACCCTGTCGAAAAGTGAGTGCTTTAATATGGCCACTCCAGGGGCGTAGCGAGCATAACTGGCGCCCGGGGCACGATACCTTTGTGGCGCCCCATCCCCTTGAAAAACGTATAGTAATAAAATATATAGACCCTATATTGGCGCCCTCGATAAACATATAACATAATAATATACCTTATATTGGCACTCCCCCCCGAAAAGCATATAGTAACATAATATATAGACCTTATGTTGGTGCCCTCCCCTAAAAACATATAATATATAGACCTTATATTGGCGCCCCCCACAAATAATATAGTAATATAATATATATACCTTATATTGGCGCCCTCCCCGAAAAACATATAGTAATATAATATATAGACCTTATATTGGCATCCACCTCGAAAACATATAGTAATATAATATATGGATCTTACATTGGCGCCCCTCTGCGAGTGGCGCCCGGGGCATGATAGACCCCCCCTTACTCCCCCCCCCCTTTGCTACGCCACTGGGCCACTCATGAAGCGCGGGAAGGCTGTTTGATATTTTCTAGGCTTGGGCTGGAAAGACCCACTCGGCTTCTTCCAAAGTACCATGAATGGTAGGGAGGAGTACTCTCAAATTGGTTTAGTTTTGTCTTCTTAAGGGAAAAAATCTCTCTAAAAGTAAGAGCCCCACAAGGGCTCATACACTCCTCAGCAGCAGACCTCGCTAAAAAGTCGGCCCTTTCATTACCGTCAATCCCAACATGGGAAGGGATCCACTGAAAATGGATAGTGTGGTGATGATAATTAATATTTTTAAATAATTAACGTCTATTTTAATCTCGGGTTTTGAGATAATTAAGTTAGTAAAGTAAGTAATTAAAATTTAGTAACGGTTATGCTTTGTATAAATAAATTTATTAAGCCTCTGCTAAATGTTTTACGGTTAAACTTGTGGTGATCAAATATTAATTGATTTGATTAATGTCATCGCAATTGGAGAATAGTGCGCAAATTTCTCTAAATGTTTTGACATTGTAAAGAATTAAGTTGAAATAGATCATCACATGTTATACCTTATTGTTAAAATATTGATAAATTTATAAACCTTGTAAGTGGCTGGTATGTATATTTGGCTGGTGAATTTTACTTCAAAGGTTGAAGAAATTTGGATAAATGTCAAAATTTTATTACTATTCCTTGTTTTTCTTTATTTCCCTAAAACTGACCGTGTGCCTAGCAACAAGTTCTTATCGCTACCTCCGCTGGCCGCTGTCGGTAACCCGATACTCCCGCTGCGCGCCATTTTTCGAACGGGGAAGAAATCTCAGAATAACAGGAGATAGAAGGTGCGCAATGATACATCGTCAGGTGGATGACCAGGGCGCCGTGAAATAAAATTAATCAACAAGAAGGAGATGAGGGGTGGAAAAAATAAATTGTATAACGATTTCAGAGTGCAAGAATGCAACCTGTAGCCTTCCCCCTCATTTCGACCATCAGCAATTCACGGCGCGCCGAGGAACTACTTATTTGAAAGCTGTTTTTACGCGACTCATGCAAGGGGTGACAAGGTGCTGAATCGGGAGAGGGGAGTTTGAAAAAAGCATTCTAGATTCTGGATCCTGGACTGGTGGAGAAGAGCGTGGGACCCAAGTTTGGGCCGTCCGGTTCCTAGGGACGATGGCCACGGGTGAATTTCTTTCTTTTCCTTTCTTTCTGTTCTTTAAATACTATCTCTATTTTCTCTCTCCATTTTGAAGCTGCAGCAGGGTCACTAAAGGCTCATTTTATTTATTTTATTTTATTTTTTTAATGTTAGCAATTACACATAGAATAATTAAGTTTTTTTTTATTCACCAGCGACTCCTTTTGATTTATTGGTATTTTCATTTTATTTGTTTGATTGTGTTGTGAAGATATAAATTTTAGTTTTACAGCAATTGCATTTTTAATAATTGAATTTGGTATGTCGGAAATATGTTGATTAGAATTGATTACAAGATTGATGGTTATAATGTCAGTGAAATTGTTAATAAATTGTTATTAGTTTGTAAAGTTGAGTCATGTCAGTCTTTGCCTTTGAATTTAATTTTCTAATTTTTAGCTTTAGGTTTTTTATTTCAGAAGAGTTGAATTTTGAAGTTTTTTCTTTTAGGTGAAGTAATTTTATTTCTAGGTATACTCCAATGATAGGGAGGTAATTTTATTGGACTTAATTTCATTTTTCTTTTAATCACCACAGTGATGCAACAGTAAGACGAACCTAGGGTAAATTTTAATTATAATTTTGGGTTATTGCTACACACAACGCACGTCTTTAAAATGTACTAACCACTAATGACAAATATTGAATTTAAATCTAATTAAATCGTAGTATTAACTGTAAATTGATTTTAAAGATTGTAAAGAATATCCAAACTTTAATTAGTATAATATAAAGATTTAAATTACTCCCCATCGATACAAATTTCGTCCACAATAGTGTGTCCAGAAAAAGGCATTCAAGAAGATCTAAGATATCCAGGCTAGTCTAGCCCCAATAATATTCCAATTAGAGAGGTGCTAAATTGAAGCATCACTATGAGTTAAAATCCAGACCTCTTGAAATTGATCCTCAACGTGATAAGCATATTGCAAGACTGACTATGTAAGATCTTAAATTGAAGGAACAACTAAATCCTTATTCAATGACAGGGTCATACAGACATTTAAATCTTCAACCTGTTTCTTATATATATATATATATATATATATATATATATATATATATATATGGGGATTGTATTATCCCAGGGCTCCGGCTATGAGCAGTATGCCGCCGCGTACGTTATGCGACGACAGCGCTTCCAGAATTCCTAGAGATGAACTGGGAGAAAATGTTTGAGGGGAGATAAGCTTTGGAGGCGACGAAGGGCAGAGGCTCTCGTGCGCTAGTGTCAAAGGACGGTGCTCCTAAGCGAGAACGGGGAAAGAGACCCCGGAGATTGGGCCTAGCTTGTAGCTACGTTCCGCAGGGAAGCGATATTGAGCTCCCGTGCTGTAGAAGTCTCATTGACTTCAGGAAGACCAAGTTGGTTGAGTGCTTGGCAAATCTAGTTGAAGGAGTCGAGTGACTTCAGAAGTCCAAGCGTTAGAGTTCTTGGCAATACTGTTATTACCTTAAAAGGTCAACTACTATATGTTAAATGTTATGAGTGTGAATTATGGTGTCAAGTAAATAAATGTCTATTGTTATTGTTAGTGAGAGACTATTTATGAGTCATCCTGAGTGTATGTATTAAATGTGGGGTGCTAGATTGGTTATAGCAGACGACTAGTTTAGCCCAATCTAAAGGAGGCATCCCACATATTGGCGCCAGAAGTGCGATACGTGACGCCCAAGTGCGAGAAGTGACGCCCAAGTGCGATAAGTGATCCCACAAAGTGAGAAGTGCGGTGAGTGACGCCCATTGAAGCGACTTTGTGTGAGTTTGTGAACGCAAGCGACAAACTTGTGAAAGCGTGAAGTGCTACGAACGGTACGAACTGTTAAGTGAGGCATTTGTGACATTTGCAAATTTAAAATTGTGAAAACCGATTGAAATTGTGCCCCGGATTGAACGGATAAACACAGAATCTTACGTGTGAAGAATTTCTAAGATGGCATATCTGGAGCAAGCGAGAATAATAGACCTGGGACTTTAGTAGACGAAATGTGCCTAGAGGTCCCAGATAAACCAGAGGTTGAGCAATTAATCGCCCTGGTTAAAACATCAGATTGTGACGATGTTTACATCGAAATCTTCTTAATTCGATTAAGGAAGAGAGGGAAGAACGAGAATCCGAGAAACAAAGGCTGGAGAAAATCGCAGCCGAGAGAGTTGAGTTCGAGCGTAGAATGGCAGCCTGGAGATTGAGTTTCAACTCGAGATGGCTGAGATTGAACGCAGACTGGTAGGAATACCAGCGAAAAATGTAAGTGCGTGGAGTGACAGTAACAGCGAGAGTAGCTTGTCGAAAATTGATGTTTCTGTGCAAATAGAGTCGCCTAAAATAGACTCGGATAGTGTGTCTATACTTAGTATGGACAAAGGTGCAGATAATTATGGGTGCCGTCAAGAGAGATATTTTCGTGCATCTGATGTTTTCTCGGGAGTGAATCGACAAAGTGAGGAAGAAAAGCGCTCAGACGATCACCGAGAATATTTCCAAGCCGAAAAGACGAGCTTATCAGTAAACACCCAGTTCCGACACCCCAAAGTTCATCGAACTTCCAGAATCACCCCTCGCTGACCCCAGCGAGAACGGCGATAGCCTGCTGAAATTTGAAACCAGAACGAAGGGTGCAGAGGCTCCCCCAAAATTTGAAGGCAACAGAGCAGAAGGTGGCGAAATGACCGCAACCTCTACGAGAGTCATAAAGCTGTCATCCAATTTCACCGGCGGTGCGACAGAGGAGAAAGGCTTGCAAATTTTCGAGTGCTTGCTATGGAAGGGTTCATTGAACTTGCGACACCACCTCATGTGTCCCAGGGAGCGGAAAAGATTTCTTTAGGGGTAAACGATAGTTGCTATGTTTGGAAGAAGGAGGAGGAAAGAAAATTTGTGGTTTTGAGGTAATAGAAGGAATTTCTTTGGATGTTGCAAGTGAAATTAATGCTAAGGAGAGGGGAGGAAGAGTGATTCGTAGTGAACGGGAACGACGTAGTGTAAAGACCATAGATTCCGAAATACCAGCAAGTTTGAGTGAAGGATCTTCGGAAATGGTTGTGAAATTTTGCTCTGAGTCTGCAAAATGCGTCCCAGACTCGAAAGTGTTGAACCGATATACTCAAGAGTATAAATAGTGTTGGTTATCATACTTCAAACTTCTTCAGATTTTGGAAATCCACCTAAAGAGTGTGCTCAGCTTGTGATCGGGAAGTGTGTGAGAAGAAAGTGTCATCAGTTAAGTGTCGTAAAGAGCGATATGGTATGCAAGGGTTGTGTTTGGCCCTATTGGTAGCCCTAAGTGTCACCGATGTACGGAAGACTAAGTGTATTGTTTGTGAGTGCATGTTTGATAGTGCCATGATTAAGTGACAAGATACGCATTTAAACACAAACTTGGTGTGACTAGTGTTTCATTGGTGTTTTCAACGACTTAAGTGTTACAGTTAAAGATGAATTGTGCATCGTAATTTAAACGTGGTGTACCTGTGTTTTTTTGTAAATATTACAGTGAACTGTAGTCCACTGGCTCAGACTAGACTTTCAGAAAAGAGCCATGACCGACTGTAAACGACATATTACTTTCTTTTATTACATTGTTTTGTTTCGTTTGTGCTATTCTGTGTACTAGAACTGATGATGACAAGGCATAACGCTGCCGAGGACGTCAGCAATTGTCAAGACGGCCGAGTTATGGGGATTGTATTATCCCAGGGCTCCGGCTATGAGCAGTATGCCGCCGCGTACGTTATGCGACGACAGCGCTTCCAGAATTCCTAGAGATGAACTGGGAGAAAATGTTTGAGGGGAGATAAGCTTTGGAGGCGACGAAGGGCAGAGGCTCTCGTGCGCTAGTGTCAAAGGACGGTGCTCCTAAGCGAGAACGGGGAAAGAGACCCCGGAGATTGGGCCTAGCTTGTAGCTACGTTCCGCAGGGAAGCGATATTGAGCTCCCGTGCTGTAGAAGTCTCATTGACTTCAGGAAGACCAAGTTGGTTGAGTGCTTGGCAAATCTAGTTGAAGGAGTCGAGTGACTTCAGAAGTCCAAGCGTTAGAGTTCTTGGCAATACTGTTATTACCTTAAAAGGTCAACTACTATATGTTAAATGTTATGAGTGTGAATTATGGTGTCAAGTAAATAAATGTCTATTGTTATTGTTAGTGAGAGACCATTTATGAGTCATCCTGAGTGTATGTATTAAATGTGGGGTGCTAGATTGGTTATAGCAGACGACTAGTTTAGCCCAATCTAAAGGAGGCATCCCACATATATATATATATATATATATATATATATATATATATATATATATATATTGGGGTAGCGAAAATAGGAGATATACAGAGTCCGGTCTACTGAAGTAGTACAAAGTTTATTAAAATTTTGATTAGATGTTTTGTACAACTATATACAAAGATAGTTAAACAGCCTCTAGACATAGAGGGAACTGGCTTTAAAAGTAACCCGAAGTTCACAATCCAGTAAGAAGTTCCAGAGTTGGAATAGCGCTTTCGCGGGATACGAATGTCTTACACCGTGCCGGTCTCAATACAGGCGAGTTAATTGCTGAACTATCAGAACTCTCTTGGTTCCTAAAAATTAGTCCGGTCCTCGGACTAATTTTCAGGACCCAATTTTTAGGCGTAGCGACCCATCTAAGTCCAAGGACTTAGATGGGTGGGCACGCAGCCTCTAGAGCGGGCTGCTCTGACGATAAAATACCTCCGGGATGGAGTTTCGCTTTCGATCTCAAGGACCTCTGGGAAAGGACTTCTCGGCTGAGATTTTAATCCACGTCTGAATCAGTGTTGCCAACCTCTACGAAGCGCCTCCCCCTAGCTCCATCTCGAAATCCCCCTCTTCCCCCCTAACACCAACTTGAGATCCCCTTAGACATTTCTGAAAGAAATTCTGGTTCCAAATAGGCATCCTGTTTGATAGATAAATTGAAATAAAGAGAAAATACATACTTACATAATGAAATGGAGGTTTATTTACTTTTGACATATGTATGGAACTTATAATCTAATATAAAAAAAACGCGTCTCGATTGTACAAAATATTAAAAATGTTCCCCCCACAAAATGCCCCTAAAAACACCCCTTTTCATCTAACTTACCCCCAAATTTAGGGGGAAAACCCCCAAGTTGGCAACACTGGTCTGAATCTTGATCTTTTATTCTCCGCTCTCTCAAATGTTCGCACTCCAAGCCCCCTGGCGGGACTTAGCCTTCGATTGGTCGGACGTCCACTGTGACGTCAGGGTTCTCTCCTCTGATTGGCTTCGTCGATGGAGCCAAGATGGCGGCTATTTCAAAGTTAACGTTCGACACGGGCGTCTGTCTGGGAAGACGATTTATTGAGAGGTCCTTATGGAACCTCACAATATATATATACATGGTGAATCAGAACAAGTGGACAAAACTTTACGGGGTGATAGAATGCATCTACACGAGCAATATTCGTCATAGAAAGTATGGTCGAAACGCAAACAGCGAGGCGCTAGGTGGCGCTGTAAATGGTACCCGCATGCCGCACGTGCTCATTCGTTCCAGCGGCTGTTTTCCGTAAATGTTTGGGCAGCGATCCTCCATGACAATTTCGTTGGCCCATACCTCCTGCCACACCGTCTGGACGGCGAATCGTATCACACATTGCTACGAGAAGTGTTGCCTGAGCTGCTACGTCCGATTCCAACCCCCATCAGGTAGAGAATGTAGTTCCAGCACGACGGTATGCCTGCACACTTCAGCTTGGATGTGCGGAACAATTTAGATACAACATTCCCAGGGATATGGATTGGTCGAGGTGGTCCCATAGCTTGGCCACCAAGATCGCCGGATCTCTCGTGTTTGGACTTTTTCCTGTGCGGACATATGAAAAGCCTAATCTACGAGTACCCCATTGAAACCGATATGGAACTAGTCGCCAGGATCGCCGTTGTTGCCGGCGATATTCAAGAAATGCCTGGTGTCTTCGCAAAAGTACGTCAGTCCCTATCCCGCATTTGTTAAGCTTGCAGCTGGCGGAAGCTCTTTTGAGCAATTTCTTTGACCATGTAAATCAATTGAATTCCTGTTAATAAAATGTTTTCTCCAGTATCTCCTCTCATTCTTGTGTTAATTCTTCAAATGTGACAGTGGAAAACTACCTTTTAACTTCTCACCGTTTGCCTTCCGACCATACATTCTATGACGAATATTGCTCGTATAGCTGCGTTCTATCACCCCGTAAAGTTTTGCCCACTTGTTCAGATTCACCCTATATATATATATATATATATATATATATATATATATATATATATATATATATATATTGTTTCCAATCTTTAGAATTAGATAGCCTAAATATCAGCCTGAAATTGAAACATATTGATTCATGGGTGATTAATTAAAACAGTTTTTTAGAACACATTATTTATTATTGCTATTGTACAGTGTACAGTACGACTTTAACTACAATTTCTTTAATTTTAATATATAAAAATTACATAAAAATACATAATAATTAATTCACCACCTGATAGTCATCGGATATATTCGGCCCATCTAGTTCAATGAAAATAGCTTTCAAAATCCCTATTTATTTGGCAACTTTTCTATATGTGGTGCCGGACCAATCCCGAGGTTCTCGCGGACCACCGGTTGGGAATCAATGGCTTAAAGTGTCTATTCAGACTTTTCCCACGGCTGCGAAATTTGACTACTGTTGCCTCTAAAGTCTATTCACCTTACTCCCATTCTTAATGTACATCAGAAGATGGGAGCTCAGCTGTGCCAAGTCACTCTCTTCTTCGAAACGACGCAGATGAAAGTGAAAACCTTTTGGGACATTACAGTTTGTTAAGGCTGCGCTATGTACTCACCCTATTAGATTCGCTCACCTCAATGTTAACCGATGGAGAAAATTTATCCAAGGATTTCTAACTTAGATTTAAAGTTTTTTTTAATTTTTGCTCCTTAATAAAGAAAGATATTTTACACCTTGGGACATTTTTAATATTTAAAAAATACAAATAATATTTTTAAATTTAAATTATTCGGAGAAAAATCTGGTCTAATGTGTTTTAAACGCTCCTAAATTCCTTTAGTAGACGAAATTTATAAAATGATTCCTACTGTAAGGTGCAGAAAAGTTCAGGCTATCTGAAAATACCATTTTTATTGGCTTATCAGCATTTACGTGGCTGTAAATAGTAGACACATTTTCTCCATAGGTTAACATTGGTTGAGGTGAGCGAATCCAATAGGGTTAGTACACAGAAGCCTTAAGTGTATTTTACTGTTTAAGTTCTAGGTGATTAGTATAGTTATAGATCATTACAGAATATATCGATTATGATCATTCAAGGAAAAGTCTGTATATCTATATAAATTTTGAAATTGTGTCGTAGGAGTAAGAAACCAAAATAAAATGTAAAATTCCGTAATTTAATATTTTTTAAAAGAGATAAGAGAAAATCAGTGTTATGCACTCTCTCTATATTTTAACGGAAACTAGTTGAGGTTGAATAAAAAAATTACAAATAGGAAAAATTATCTGAACAGAAAAATAGCACAGATAATGTTGTAAATATATATTAAAATTTTAAATATTGAAGTATTATGTAAAAATATATTAAAATTTTAGATAATACTTCAGCAGTTAACCCGGGAGCACTCGCACCCAATTTCAAACACGAGAACTCGCACCGGGTATCTCATACCCTAGTTCATTTCTGCTATTTAAATATCAATTAATATTGTTTATATGCAAACCTTACGTAACTAAAGAGCATAAAATAATAAATTAAAGATGTTTAGTGAATTTTAATTATACTTACATTTTTATAGACATTTTTTACAAACTACATACTGATGTTCAACACAGAGACATTTTTCCCATTTTTGGCACATAAACTTTGTTTTTCTGTCCTTATTACTGGGCAAATTTAACATCGTTTATATTTTGCCTTGAGTTTTTTTGCAGGCGGTGTACGATTGTGATTTCCAGTTCCATTGAAGAGCTTGAATAAGTTGTTTTTGTTTGAGGCACCATCATATTTAGCATGTTGCTATCGAAGAGAACATTCCATGTATCTACGGGAGGAGCGACATCTCTTGAATAATGTGTATTACCTGGAAGCTTTCTAATTGCGTTCCTTGAAGGCTTCCTTACATTTTGCTGTCATTTTTTCTTCAGCCATTTTGTAATTTTATCTTTATCAATATAAAATTCGGCTGTTGACCGTGAACTTTTATCTTCGGTTTCTGTCTCAATTTCAGTAGAAGAATCTTGATTGCTACAGTATTCTCAATCCTCAGAGGCATCATTATCTTCGGATAAAGGTTCATCATCACTAGAAAAAGTCTCTAAAAGGTGTCGCAATTGTTTAATTTCCTCACCGTAATTCAAAAAGTGCGCCATGATACACTAAACTGACAGAAAAAGGGAAAGATCTGACTGACGCGAGGACTCGCACGGGTATGACATACCCCCCCCCCCCCCCTCCAAATATTTTTCTCAAAATCTATTTTTAGAGCAGAACTAGTTTTTACCCCGCTGAAACAATGTGACCTTAAGGCCCGTTGCACACACAGCGTTTTTATCTCTAGCGGAAATTTTCTATCGGACGTCGTTCCAACAGTAGACCACAGAAGTCAATTGGAGCTTGCACACACAGCGGAAAATGAAATTTTTCTTCGACGGTAGCCTGTGCAGCTGTCGAGTGCCACTGTATGCCGGCGGATTCGTTGACGCCAGATTGAAGTAGTTATCCATGTGACCCTATGCACGCTTACACACACAGCGGACTCTACCGTCGTAGGGTCTTTTGCGAGGGTGTGGTTGGGGGTTTGCTGGGGGGGAGGCGCGCTGGTTTTCTTGGAATCGTAAAGGGGATTCGAAAAGGAGGGCTCCTCCGATCCCGGCTGGCGGGAGGGGGGCGTTGATGCGACCCCTCTGGTTTCTTGGACACGTGCAGGATTTGAAAAGGAGGGGTGGGCCTTTTCCCCGGCGACGGAGGTTTTCGCCGTGTGTGTAAGCTCTACTTTTAGAACGACGTCCGATGGAAAATCTCCGCCTACGCCGTGTGTGCAACGGGCCTAAATACAGCTACACGGAATTTCGGCCTAATCCGATAAGAAGATAACAAAAACATTGAATGAAAATGGATTGGGTATGTCATACCCGGTGCGAGTTCTCGCGGGTTAAGGAATATAATAAATTTAAATATTGCTTAATGCATTTTCAATAGGGTTAGTACACAACAGCCTTAACATATTCTAGGAAAACTCTATTCTTCTTACAAACAGAAGATACATTATCAGAGAGTAATCTGATTTACAGACGATCAAAACAAACTGTGGCATTTTACAGGTCACACAGTTACACAAAATCAAAATATATTGTTTGTTTGTTCAGTTCCTTGATTTTTTTTACTTTTTCAAATTATGTTACAAGTAAAAAATTATAAACTTGACATCCCTACAAAACACCGCGTTAAAATAAATATTTAATTACAGTCTAAATATTGAAAAAACGTATTTCAAATGTACGAAATATTATTCGTTAATTCCTTCCTTACTGCTTATAGATCTAACGATACTGTTAAGTTTCGGTTGATTTAAAATATTATTATTGTAACCCATGATTTCAATTACGATAAATTGAGGAAATTCGCGAACGGAGAAATACAACTAAAAAGACTAATTCTCAGGGAAAAGTAACTGAATATACACATATTACCTTCTATATTTTTACTCACGAATAAGACATTCAAATTTTTTACTGAATGTTTAATATATTATGTTCAGAAATAAATTAGAGCTAAATTCTCAAATTGAATATTTTTCTGTGAAACAAAAGGTATGTTAAATTTGCCTTAATAATATTCATTTTCAAGCAATTTACTTAATTTTCCCCCTATTTCCGCTTAATTCGTCTGATTCGTTTATTTGATAAATCCTAATTTAAGCATTTGTTAACATCACAGATCTTGAGTCCCCAGTGTCTAAAACTTTGAGCATTTTTCTCTTACTGCTTCTTTTCTAGTCTCAGATTAGTAAATGCATACTTTTGTATTCTGATTTTTGCTAATGAAAATAGAATCTGAATTATAAAAGAGCAAGTGGTTTTTAAAAATTTTTCGTAGTTATTTTTTTCTACATTGCATTAAATTATTGACATTTATCGCAACAAAATTAAAATTGTTTTTGAAAAAAAAAACAGTTAACATTTTTTAAAAAAAAGTTTGAAAAACACGCTCATTGCATTTAGAGATCTATTTTCGAGTGCAGTAAAACTATGCATTTTCTGATTAGTGATTAGAAGAATACTGAGCGGAAAATTTTCCATAGCTTAACATTGGGATTGAATATCTGCAGTATCGTGTGATAAGCCTTAACGCAAAGTTGTTAATATTTTAGGTAACCTGTTTAACCGATGTTACCGTATTCTAAACAAAATTTTCTGAGTGTTTCATGAACCATTGAAGAAATGCTTAATCTATTTGCTGGGAGAATGGAAAACTAATTTTATTAAAAATTCTGCCTCTCAGATTTCAATGGATATATATATATATATATAAGTTTTCTATTTAGTCTTTTTATAAGGTATATACCAAATACACCTCAAAAGTAGTGGTTATAATCAATGGTTTCTTAAATAAAACATCCCTCGAAAAATTAATACAATGTTTTCGATAAAGAAAGAATGTAAGCCGATAAAGAAATAATGTAAGAACGCAAGATAAGACGTTTTGGGACTGACAAAAACCCATCTCCCCCAAAAAATAATTCCCTGGGGCATCGAGAATAGACACCCCTGGGTGTGGAACAGTGGCAGCTCCAGGGGGGGTGCAGTAGGGGCAATTGCCCCCCCCCCCCCCCCCAAAAAAAAAAAGCCCGGCGTATTTTTTTTTTTCATAGCCTAAAATTATACAATCGTAGACCTAAAACTAAATAAGTTTAAATTTTTTTTGAGACGATGTTTATTTCTTTTATAGATATATAACCCTAAGAGCCGACGTTGCCCTCCCCCCAAAAAAACTCTGGACTGGAGCCGCCCCTGGTGTGGAATATTTTAATTTCTTGTAACCAGATCTCTAGATATCCCACCAAGCATTCTAACACGCCCTTTCCTAAATCACCTTAACCACCGCGTACAATTTTCGATGTTTTTATCCTGACATTGCGCAGAACAGACGCGATGAATTCTGAATCAGCTTACGCGCTCACAGGATTTTGGAGTAAGATTTCTGTTCTACAATGCGAATTTGAGAGCAGTCTTTTTAGATAAAATCATCCATAATTAATAAGTACCTCATGAAAAAAGACTCATCGAGTGTATACACGTATTTGATGGGTTTAGGAAATTCGCGAAAAAATTTGTTTCTCACGCGTTTCGATACCGTAGGGAAGGACTTTACTCAGAATCTTCCCACAAGGCATTAAATTCCCATGTTGTAGATGAATTTTGAAAGAAAAGTTTGTGACGGTCACTTCACAAGCTAGGTCTAGAAAAGCTTGATCTGGAACCGAACTCGAGACGCGACGATGTAATCGGCTCGTCCGATCGCGGAAAGGGCTGAAAAGAAAAGAAAAAAACCAAAGAACTCGAATTCTTTATGTCTCGAGCGGTGAAGTTCAATGGACTCTCGAATTTGCATTACTACATTCTCTATGGAGCTAGTTATTCTATGTATACTTCCATAGTGTATTAGTGAAAGCTCATTAACAAGTATCTCAACCCGTCCTATTACCGTGTTTTAAATGCAACATTTTTCTTACGATCTTCATTTAAATTTGGATCCTAGTCTCTCTTTCAATAAATTCTGTCGGAACAAACACATCAGTTTTCTTCGCTCACAGCGCGAGCTGTCGCACCTTCATAGATAATCCCCCCTACCCCTCCAGTTTAGATGAAACATAACACTCGAAAGGGTTACGTAAGTCTTATCAATTACAGCATGTAACGATTCATACCACTACAATGAATCACCGTGAATCCACAACCCCGGAAACCGCAGAAACCGCGCTCTTACCTGACGTCACGCCGTCGCCAAAGGAGATCGCCAAGCGCCGCATCGCCAAAGTCTGTTGACGTCTGCGAAAACATGCGACTGACCTTCAGATGGCCTACTTTCGGAAAGGAACATCCCACGGCACGTGTCGGTTATGCAATAGAGGATGAGCGATAAAAGCGCCAGCTATTTTGAGGTTCTTTTTGCGCCGACATTTCTTCTTTTTTTATTTTTCTGATTGTTTATTAAACAATTCTCCCGTTTCTTCTCGGCGCGTTTTCGGTGCAAGTGTATCGGGGTTGTATTTTCGGTTGGGAATATTGTGAGATATTATGCAATTTATTTTCGTGATTACAAGTTGCGGGGAGACGCGATTGACGTAGGGATTTATTGCGTTTGAAGTGTCTGCTCGTTTCTGCTCTGTATGTGTTGTTCTACACGCAGTGATAGATCGGGTGGTGTGTCTCTAGAAAGTAAACGATTAATTAGTGCTTTCTACATCTTGTTTTGGTCTCTTTTTCTTTTCGATATGAAACACTAGAGTAATCTACGTAACATCTAAATTAATCTATTCTTTGTAGATGGCAGCGTCCTCCAGAATTGGTGTCCTACCTTAATGGGATCCCAATATTTCAAGGCAATTTTCAGAGCACGAAAGATTTCACGAGCATATAATACCCGAAGATATTTTTCTCCTTGAAAATAGAATTCGAGGACCTCGCCCATAGAACACTTCCCGAATAGGAAAGTTAGGTGTTCAAGCACTCGCTCGTCGTTGGACATTAAACGTCCTTAGTTCGGTCCAGATGTTTACACATGATGTTTACATATGATAACATTATTAAGAATGAGCGCCAGTAATTGAATGAACATAAAACCATCTTACCTGGCAGGATTGCCGATTGTTTAAAAATATATCTGTTTCTTCATGAATGATTGTTCCCCTCACAAGTAGTTATCACCTCATAATACAAAGATTTCTACTACTGTTAAAAAAATTATTAGAAAAGGAATGGAATACATAAAAACACTAAACAATATACTTTTGAAGTAGGGCAGTAAATCCATTAGTAGGAATTTCATACACGTTTTAACATCTTTGAAATTCAAAATAAGCACTAGCGTACAACAACGAATCATTTTAGGTTAGTACTACTTTTGTATCTAAAAAAGAAATTTACAAATGAAAGCATAGAGGACTAAGACAAGCATGTCATACGGAGGGACACGGGACTAGTTTCGATCGTGAATACAGTACTAAACCTGGTTGAAAGGACCTAGAATATAAAAGACTGAAGCAGCTTAGGAGTGTGTCATCATTAAGTCTTGAGTTTGATGCCAACGTGTTCAAGTCTCAATAGGCGTTATGTCGAACAGTTTAAATTTGGGTCTGAAAACCCTTTTTTCAGATGAACCATGATTAGGAAAAAGGTAAGGGGCATGGATAAACCCTACCTTGATAAATCTGAGAATTGTTTCGTTGTTTTAATAAGGCATTTTGTCTTCCTGTAGCAAAATTTGAAAAAAAGAAACTTCTGGCGTTCAAAGTTTCAACTTCGTTACGCTCTATTTTAGAGCTAAAAGAAGATTTAAGAGGTTGGATCTTTCATTTGAAACTAATCGAGAGGAACGCGAAATACAGTGGTTTCCAAAAGTGTTCGTACATTTACGATTTTCAATGAAATAGGGGTCTGTCTATCCATTAATTAAAATGAATATTTCAGAATGGGTATTTAATAATAAAATCTACAATCTATTCTTAACAAAACTACATGAAATATTTTAAAAACATAGTAAAACTTTATTTTTAAGAAACCAATAATCAAAAACTAACAAAAACTTTATCTCACAAAAGTCATCGTACACTTGTAAAAAATCTCTACATATTAGTAAATATTCTAATTTTTCGTTAAATTAATATTTAGTAGGATATCCTTTAGTATCCACAACAGCTTTTAAACGTCTGGTAATAGATTGCACTACTTTTTTTGTAATTTCTGCATCAATGTTCATCCATTCTTCCATCATAATTGTTTTTAGTTCGCTTTTTGTGTGAATGACATGTTTTCGTACTTGAACCTCCAGTTTATGTTCTATTGGGTTTAAATCTGGCGATTGAGGTGGTGTTTTCAAAACTTGTGGACAATTATAGAGACACCAGAGGCGAACGTTGGGAGCCGTGTGCTTAGGATCGTTATATTGATAAAAAAACAAAGTTGTTTCCAATACCCAAATTTTGGGCTGAAAATTTTAAATTGTCTCTAAAATATTTATATAAACAGCATGATTCATTATGCCATCAATAAATACCAAATTACCTAGTCCTGATGCTGACATGCACCCCCACACAAGGACACCTCCACCGCCATGCTTAACTGTTCCTACTAAGTTCTTGGGATTAAGTTCCTCATTTTTTCTTCTCCATACAATTATCGGAACCAAAAATATTAAACTTGCTTTCATCGGCAAATAAGACATTATTCCAATACGTTTGGGGCTTATTTGTGATTGATAGTGCGAAGGAAAGCCTAAGCTTTCTGTTTTTCTCACAAAAAATTTTCCACGGGCAGAACGCTCATATAATCCAGCTGCTCTGAGAACTCGTCGAACAGTTTCAGGTGAAATTGAAGTAGAAAATGTTTCATCAAATTCTGCAGAAACTTTTACTGCACTCAAACGTGGATTTTTCACAAATTTTCTAATTATAAATCTCTGATCACGTTTTGTTAACTTTTCCGGACGACCTTTTCTTACCCTGTTTTCCATCCAATTTTCTTCTTTAAAGCGTTTTATCACATACTGCACAGTAGAATGGGATAAATTAATTTAGCAATATTCCGAACTGATTTACTACTACTACGATGAAAACTAATCAACTTTCGAATGCTGTTTGCTGTTTCTTTACGACTACGAGCCATTTTTAAATAATAAATAGAATATTACGGAGTAGGCAAGCAAAGATTAAAGGCAAACGATATTTTTAATGCCACCACAATTCAAAAATAAAAATAAAGCGCCAGGCGATAATTTTAATCATGAATTTATCCGAAAATGTTTCAGTGTACGATGACTTTTGTGAGATAAAGTTTTTGTTACTTTTTGATTACTGGTTTCTTAAAAATAAAGTTTTACTATGTTTTCACAATATTTCATGTAATTTTGTTAAGAATAGATTATAGATCTTATTATTAAATACCCATTCTGAAATATTCATTTTAATTAATGGATAGACCCCCTATTTCATTGAAAATCGTAAGTGTACGAACACCTTTGGGAGCCACTGTATATATATATATATATATATATATATATATATATATATATATATATATATATATATATATATATATATAAAATATACTTTCTCCTATAAATAGTCCTTCGCCATACATACGTGTTTCTCCCACGCACATTCACTACTACGGCCTTTGAATACCTTCGCCCACGTAAATTGGCCCCGCTGTGCAACACATCTGCTTCATAAAAGAGAATTAAAATTCCTTTGGTGAATTTATTTTACATCTTTACAATTGAAGTAATTCGCTCATGTCATTTCCCTACGATAAAGGGGAGATGTTACAACCCTAGTTAATCGCATACTAAGTAGCGGGGGGAAAATCACTAATCAAAGTTCTAAATCAAGGTAAAGAACTATTAACAGCGGAGAGACAGTTTGAATGACGACAGGTAAAAAACTTGTTTTTAAAACCCATTTGGAAATGTAAACCTATTGAGTCTGAACTTTAAGGTTTAGATTATTGTAAACACTTTTTTTATCCCTTTGCTTATAACTTGTACAAACAAACAAAAACACACACACACTCACACTCAGAGATATTAGTAATTTTTAAGTACTAAAAAACAAACCTGTAATGAAAATTTTCTTCAATTTGAAATAGTATATAAAGCAAGAATCCTGAAGTGAAAAGGTATTTGACAGTAGAATGAAAAAAAAAATTATTTCACATAAAACTCTCTCGCTTTGTTGGGTAACTTAACTGGATTGAACGTCCATTTCGAAACCAGAAAATTAAGGGTTCGAGGTACTGTTGTAGACAAAGTAATTCTAAATGGAGTCCAAAAATCATCATTTTGGATTGTTTATGAAATGGAGTTTTTCGGATTTTGTCCTATGATTTTTGACTTGTTTTGACAATTGGGAATTTGGCATGAGCGCCTATATATCATTCTTGGTTATTTGGGATTTTTATCTTCTTACTAGCCACCCCTCCCGACTTTGTCCAGGTTGAACAAAATATTATACCAATATATTTCCGGTTGATAGCCAATAAATTGAAAATCTTTTTTTTACCTAAATAATAACCTAAATAATACCTTAAATTAATTTTATGTTAGTTAATAATTAAAATAAATTTTTTAAAAGAAAAAGGCGTGCCGGAGAACGGCTAGGTTCGAACCGCTAGCGTCAGAACAGAAGCCCACCGCGATAGCACCACGATAAGGATCG
This sequence comes from Dolomedes plantarius, assembly GCA_907164885.2. Taxonomy (NCBI): domain Eukaryota; kingdom Metazoa; phylum Arthropoda; class Arachnida; order Araneae; family Dolomedidae; genus Dolomedes; species Dolomedes plantarius. The sequence goes on along the minus strand of OU015493.1, from coordinate 163,138,079 downwards.
TTGAAATCTTCGGAACAAAAAGCGGTAGAAGACAGTAGCGGAAACAATGGAGATTCTTAGGATTAAGTCCCTAACTTTATTTCTACTGATCAGATATACATAATATATAGCCTATGTCCATCTGGAATAATGTACCTTTCAAACAGTGAAAGAATTTTTCAAATAGGTACAGTGGTTCTGAAGATTACCCTCCACGTACAAAATCGCTCGCTCTTTATATATAAGTATAGATTTGACATACGCTCTCTTTGATGGTCATTTAAGGTACAGTAAAACCTCGTTTATCTGGATCTCCGAATAATCCGGATCAGATTTGAAGACATTTTTTATTTAATGTTCACATTAGATAATCTTTCGCTATGATAGCAAGAACATAACTACATACAAATACGCCTATTATTTGCTTTTTAGTTTGATTCAAAGTACAGTTCCTGCATAGATTGTACAATAAATTGTGCTAATAAAATGCTTTTTGTTGAGTTTAAGAAAGCTTTACTAGACTTACCAATTCTTTGTTAAGAAATGATGTAAAAAGTTATTTTTATATTTTTTAATGTCTTGTAAACAATACTATGTAATTTTGTTACAAAGCATAGTTTTTATCGCAATAAAATAAACGGCAAGTCTGCTTAGTTAAGGATTTTGTTTTGCTTATTACCCATATTACCCGGATTATCCGGATTTTCGATTGTCCGGATTGCCTATAGTCCCAATTAGTCCGGATAAACAAGGTTTTACGGTAATTTGGTTTGCTTCTATTATGGAACATTTATGATATATCAGTCAATGTATCTCTTGTGTAGCAAAACGTGACTCTCTAAACTAACCAACTATTCTATATATTCGTAAACCAACTTCTATAGTTTTTAGAATATTTCTTTTATTGGATTTTTTATTATCCATTGAGATCATTTTTTTACTATAAATGATTTTCGCAAATCGTAATTTTCATTCAAGTATTTCCTGTTATTACTTTTTTATTTATTAATTATTTTTTTCATATTTGGTACTGTTTGTATATATACCTTTAATGCATATACCTCTAGTTTTGGGCTGATTTGTGCATTACGCTTTCGAGACAATCAGAGACTGTAACGAAAAGGGGGGAGTTTAAATAGAAGACTGCCAGAAACTAGTAGCTGCTTTTAAGTGTTTCATCTCGCTATGATGTATAAACATTATGAATTAAAGGTATTGGCGGGATGCCAGTTCCTCCGAATTGGCGCCTTATTTCGCCGAATAATGACTAAGCCTAGAACGAGCCAATATAGCCTCACCTGTAGTATTGATTTATGTCTGGAGATCATTTCCTATTTAGGTCTTTCGGTACTGCTTGAAATTGAAATGGTATTAGATCAATATATTACGACCCTATACGGACATTACGTCTTATGAGTAATACATCGCGATGAGTGATACAATTATGTTAGTAACTTAAGCGATGTATTTAATAAGCATTCATGCTCTCAAGCTGAATAGGAGGGTATAGTTTCTCATCTTGCGGAATTTACTGGGGAAATAAGTCCATTTGAATCTTCTAGTTCAGATGCGTATTGTGATAGTATCTACTATTTTATGTTAAGATGTATTTAAGAGTGATAAGAAATAAAATACAATTCCGATATGTGTACCATATTGTCAAAGCTAAGTAGTAAAAACTTGTAAACATGCTGGTGTCTTAATGAATACTACATTACTTGAGTCATACACACGAAAACTGTAGTTTTTAATGTGGCTTATGTAAAAGATGGTTACATCTAAATTGCACAATAGATAGCATTTGTATGAAATATTTGTTAATATAATGAAATAATTTTTAACGTAGGATTTCGTTCCTCAATAACGGTTCTACGGAAAGAAAAAATTCAGAGTCCATCGCGAGTTATACTTTTGGCAGCGGGCCAAACCCAGTAGCAGTAAACAGTTAAACAGAAAAGTACCAAAATGCGTCAAACAAATATAAAAAAAATAAAAAAATAAAAAAAAGAAGGAAAGAAAAGAAAAGAAAAAAAAGAGTTAAGCAACGATAAGTAATCCTACGTTAATAACCCGCAGTAGTTTCGTTATAAGAGACTACCTGAAATATATATATATATATATTTAACTAACTTTTTAAGGGGACTTTACACCGTGGAGGCCGCTTATAAGCAAGCTCGCATGTAACGAACTATTGGCTCAAGTGAAGATTTTTATTTCTTTAGATTAGAAAAACATGTCTTCATGACAAGTGCCTTCGCATTGGTTAAAAAAAATAAATCTGTATGAATGTCTGATGTTGAAATGGACGTCTTCGTGATCAATAAAAAGCTGCAATATCGGCTATCGCGAAACTTTCAATATCGAAATCCCCTGTCGCAGACTCCATGGTTTACCATGGTTTTCACTCGTTGTTTGATTTACCTTTGTTGACTCCTGCCACATTTCGCGAGATAACTTTTTGATGTTTGGCAACACGCAAATTAAATTTTGAGTTTTATTCTTTTCTTTTATTATTGTTATGTTAAGATACGGCGCCTGTTGGTGACATAATTTTCGGTCCCGTTTTTTACGGCGGGAAGTATGTAATTTTGGTCTAAATTAATATATATATAAAGTTGTATGTGTGTCATTAGTAATCTGAATTAAACTAATATTTCTCGATATTATATGAGTACCTAAAGAATAACATCACAGGATCTGTTTCATTTTAAAGGAGCTCCCCCGGGACAATGGAGGTAGGAATTTTGCTTACCCTATAAGTTCGGTGTCACTTCCAAATATTTAATTTGAAAGTTGGGCGGAGTGACAACATCCCCATTGAAAGCAGAAAACGCTTACGTATGTAAAATACTTTATGCTGTAAGGAATAAATCTCAAGACGTTTGAAGCTGACAGTGGTAAACACAAAAATTAAATCGGACGACATTAGAATTTCAAAAATTGAGCAAAATATATATCATCTTCGGTAGATCTTCGTACTGGACTGTCATAAATGAAATTGTAAAATGATTTTAAGGTTGGCATATGCTTGTCTCTTTTTTATAAATAGGGACCATGATGATCGGAAGAACCAAATAACGAAGGTGAAAAATTTTCACAACTGTTTTGTGAATGTGCCAGTAATGTATGTGTGTTTGTTGAATGGCATTTATTTATGTGGGGGGGGGGGAGATTTATCGCAGTACAATGCTGATTAATGTTACGGTGATCATCGCAATTTATTAAACTCGGTTTTATACTTGTTTCAAGATTATGATAAAATACGCCAAAGTGATATGTAACACATTATATCATCTAAATCAGTGGTTCCCAACCCGTAGAAGTCTGCGGACCACTAAACCTGAAATTGAACCATGTGCGGACCACCACCTTCCCCCTCCGACTTGAGGGGAGGGGTATGGAGGGCAGTGGCGTAGCGAGCACAACTGACTCCCGGGGCACGATAACTTTGTGGCGCCCCCCCCCCCGCAAAACATATATTAATATAATATATAGACCTTATATTGGCGCCTCTCCCCCGAAAAACATATAATAATATAATATATAGACCTTATATTGGCGCCCCCCCCCGAAAAACATATAGTAATATAATATATAGACCTTATATTGGCGCCCCCCCCGAAAAACATATAGTAATATAGTATATAGACCTTATATTGGCACCTCCCCCCCCGAAAAACATATAGTAATGTAATATATATACCTTATATTGGCGCCCCTCTGCAAGTGGCGCCCGGGGCATGATAGACCCCCTTGCCCCCCCCTCGCTACGCCACTGATGGAGGGTTAAGAGTATCCTTCAGGCAAAAGGGATACAGGATTAACGTATTCACATTCTAACTTATTATATTCTAATAATAAAACAATTATGTTAAACTTTTAAGAAATTTTAATTCAACACTTGATAGTCATCGGATATATTCAGCCCATCTAGTTCAAAGAGCATAGCTTTCAGGGCTTGTGGCGTCCCAGTGGTACAGCGCGCTGGTTTTCGGTGCTGAGGGTGCTCGAATCGAATCCTGGCGTCGCGCCACGAAAAATGCCTCCGTTCGTGTCGTCCCTTCATAGGGGCTAATGCTGTCCGCCTAAATGGTGCCCCCAAAATAAAATGGGCAGTAAAATTTGCGGCGTAGTATAGGCGAATGTTTGACGACAAGTGCCTCCGCATTAGGAAAAAAAAAACATTGCTTTCAAAATCCCCATTTATTTGGTACCATTTTTATGTATGGTGCCGGACCATTCCGGACGCTCTCGCGGACCACCTGTGGTCCGCAGACCACTGGTTGGGAACCACTGAATCTAAATGCAGAGAAACTTCTCTTGTCGGCCGTACCTATTCGACAATCATATTTTGTTTCGAATCGATTCAAGATTCCATAGAGCCAAAGTTATTGAAGAAACCTCTTTCCGACGGCCACCCCTCTAAACGGCCCCTTTTTTTCGGAAACATTATTGGCTGCCATAGAGAATTTTCACTGTATATAGATTTTATTAGAGAACAATCGACAGAGTTCTAGACACAATATATTAAGATATCCATGAAGATTTTTTTAAAAAGACAAAACACTTTTAAATGAGAACCATTTATTAGAAAATATCCAGTGGAAAAGATGAATACCCAAATTCTATATTTAAGCAACACATGTACTTTTCCATGGCATTTTACAGTCATCTCTGCAAGACGGGGAAAAGTTGTAGATTGGGGTAATATTACGGGCTCGGCGCTCTTTGGCCGTGACGTCACGGGAAAAGCGATCGATTAAAATACCAGTTTACCATATGCACGACGTGACTTACGTATTAAATCTCGGCGCGTGTGAAGAAAATCCCTGCAAATGAGAAATGGAGTAAAAAGGAAAAAGATTTTTTTTTAAAGCTTCGTAATTTTTCGCCATGTGGGCTGTAATAAAAACAGAATAAAATGTACAGATTACTTAGCTTTTATTAAGAGCATATTATGTCTTACCCTTATTTTATTGAGTACTTGATTAACATCATGCTCTTCGAGTAAAGGAGATTGAAAAGTCCGATAATCAAATTCAACTTCTTAATAATCCTAAATGATGCAGTAATTCGTAAAAGTGACAAATATTGAGGACTACGGTCTAATTTAATGTATAATTATAAATCTAGTGATGATTTCTGTAAATGGATTATCTACGATTTGGTTTGGTTTGGTTTGGTTTGGAGAGCTACGGTCAAATTTTTGCTACACGACGGCTAATTAGACCGGGACTTACTGCGTAAAGCCGATTTTGAACGGCTACTAACGTCCATGCCAACAGTATCCCTCGAACCGACAGACTCTAGTACCGAATGCCAGCGCCCTGGCCATTCGGTCAACGTCCGGCCTACTGTTTGGTAAATTTGCCTTAAGAATTGTCGGATGACATTGGGTGAGTAAGAAGGAGGAAAGTTTTGCCGAGTTAATTATATTTTGAATTGAAAAAGATTAGAAAATGCGCAGCTCCTAAATTTTCGCTGTCGTAAATCTAAATTATCCCACTGGCCATGAGTTTTTCAGCAGACCGTTTCTAATATATTTTGCTTAAAAGGAGTCTAAAAAGTTTGGATTATAAAATACCATTTGCTTTATTACCGCATTGTTGGGAATTGTTTAGAAATGCTACATTGACAGTCCACCTCCAGTTTTTCTATAAATCACTGATCACTCTCTACAAGGTGCGGCAGAATGGGCACACATTTCACAGGGTAATAAAAAACGAACGAAACAATATTCAGAAAAAAAGCTTTATATTTTCGAAAAGTATATTCTAATTTTCTTCCACTAGGATATGAAAATAGCTTCACACTGGCGCTCATTATTTGCGATGCACGGCGACGCCTAAGCGTTATTTGCGATTCTCGTTATTGCTGCTGCAGGCACGGCAGTTAAAATCTCAAGACATTAAACAGAAACGAAACATAATAAAGCTCACATTATCCATAATGCGGGGTGTACCTCCAAAACGTCACCTCTTTTTGCACCTTTTTAGAGGAAATTTTCCTTCCTTCAAACTTAAGACGACATAATACACACGTGACAATTGGTGACCTGTATAAATATCAATCTGACGGGAGAAAAATGTTTGACAGAACTCCCATTCTTCTGCCTAAGCGCAAAACTGAGAGATAACGGCGACTGGACACAGTGAATCTTGAGCTTTACGCAGCGTTAATGCTAAAAATATTAATCAGTCACAGAGCTCAATTAACTGACTGCGTGATATGTTAAACCAATCACAGGTCATGTCAAAAGTCTCTGAGTCAATGTAATAACGTAACGCAACGTTCCGAATGCGATGTGAACAGGCCTTAAGCATACATACATCAGGGTCCGCCGATATTAAACGCTTCATGACCGCAATGCAGGTGCGAGTGAACATCATGTTCTCTGTTAATCGTTACTTTGCCCTTTTTAATCCAATTAATTTATTAAGATCCTATTGTAACAAAATATGAAAGGGAATATTATAGAAAATAAATTTTGGATTAATTACAAATGTTATTAAACCATGCAATTACATTATCGAATTTCTGGTTACTTATTATTTAGTGTATTAGTAATACACATTAATTAAATCTATTTAGAGCAGTGGTTCTTGAACATTTTGTTGGATTGTACCCCCTAACTCTTACCTCTACCAAACCTCTTGAAGTCACAGGTTTTGAAACGTATTCCTACCTGACAAACTGCTAGGAATATTTTGATGTAATAAGAAGAAATGCATAAAATTAAGTAATAAAATGCGTGAGAAAAGTATTAAAAAAATCTTATGTTATTAATTTCTTTATTTCATTTTGTACTGAAGGTGATATATCTTTGAAGATAGCCTATGAGGGGAAAAATTAAAGCGTTTGTAGAAAAGTACATTTTCGGGAATTCGTATTACATAAAGGGAAAGAACAATGATTTAAAAAAAACATTGTTAATCAAATTTTTCAATCCTAGTTCTAGAGTTGACAGATTACGGATTGTCAAGTTTTAAAGTTAAAGGAATATGTGCCCGTGTGGTCTAACAAAACTCTTCTGCTAACGAGCTGCAATTACTAATTTTTACTTTTTGTATGTAACGACTTAAGGGAAAGAGTCGTTTATAACTATCCACTTTTTAAATTAGTAATAATTGTGTACAAATTGTGCATACATTGCGTATATTGCCTCAGTATGGCAATTTTTCTGGTATTCTGAGAAGAAAATGTACCATTGTCTTCGGTTCTCTTGTTTCGCTAATTTTTCTTTGATCGCGTACCGTATGGAAATTTAGCGTATATCCCTGGGAAAAGGCGTACTACTGCTGGATAACGAGATATTTTCAGTACACGGGCAACGTGAAGATTGTATGGTTTAAAGTCTGTAAATAAAAAAAGTTGGGATTTATTTACATACTAACTTTTTCCACTTTGTTGCCCAGGTATTTGGATTTATCTCGGTCATTTTGGACATTTTATTTTTCACCCCTTCAAAGCCCTCATGCCAATGGGGCTGAACTTGAACTTCAACCGCATCGGGAGTGTCACCATTCATCTAAGTGACCTTGTAAACTATGGATTCGACACTAATCTTGGTTTTATTAAATGTCACCCCCCCCCCCCCACCACCACCACCCCTAGGAGGGCACTAAACTTGGGCTTAAATGTCATTGGGACTGTCACCTCAGCTTAGCGACCCCGAAAACTATGGTTTCGACATTACTATCGGGCATTTTGAATAATTTGATTTTCACCCCTTCTCCTTCCCCTTTCCCCCATACCGATGGGGGGGGGGCTGAACTTCGACGTAAATGGCATCGAGAGTGTCCTTATTCATCTCAGCGACCCTGAAAACTATGGATTCGATCCTAATATTAGTCGTTTTCGATTATTTTTACATGTCGTCCCCTTCCCATCCCCTCTCCAAGAGGTGCTAGGGGTGTTTTACCCCCCTGCAGTATTTTTTTCCCAGATTGTAAGATATATGTGTACCAAGTTTGGTTGAAATTGCTCCTGGCGTTCCAGAGTTATGCTGGAACATGCGCACACACACACACACACACATATTTAACGCAACGCTCAGTAAGTAAATTATGCAACGCAAATAAGCGTTAAAGCATCCAAGGATTTCGTCCCCTTATGTGAAATAATGATAAACACTTTTGGACACATACAATGTAGCATTCAGCACCTGTCTGTTTGTGAAGTCTATAGATTTTTCATTCATTTCGATATTCACTATGAATGATAATCACGCAATAGCAAAAAGTTTAGCAGTAATGTCAGAAGTCATTGGCGAGCCTTTATAACGCTTAATCATTTAATTATCCTAGTAAGTTGAATAAAGGACCCTCCATTTTATTTTGTTGTCTATTTCTACTGTTTTGAATTGATCCAATATATTGATTTATCGGTTACAATTTCTCCTTTTTCCATGCCTGTATTTTGGATAATTCAGTATGATTAAATGGCCTACCTGAAATACTATTCTAAATGTTTCACTGGCTAAGCAGCTAGACAACTCTAGATGAAATCTGAAAGGGGAGAAAATTTTGCTTTATAGAATAAGTTAGTAGAATATGATTGTCACCGGCCGTGGAAATTCGATTCTTACCCTTTTGATAAATTCCCACAGAATATAATGCCACCAATTTGCAGAAAACTGCACATGTATGATTAGTCTGGCTAGATTTTTGTAAGCTCAGACATCTAAAAATATTTGCTATAATTTTAACTACATGTTCAACCTTTGTTTCTTTTACGAACAGATATAATATTTCTAAATTACCACTTTCTTTTTGGACCCATCTTAAAAATTATAGGACAGTTCTGTAACTAATTTACTCGTTTACAATTTTACGTATATGGCAATAGATGACTTGTTCAACAGAGTTGTAACTCTAACATTAATCTTTTTCTGGTACTGCCAAATGTTTAGATGGAAGACAATGCCAAATATCCTGACTATAATGACTGCTGTACATGCTACCACGTACTTTTCCCAAGCCTAGGATTTAACATTGTCTAGCACTGGTTAATTATTTTTGCGGGACGAAGCCTCGTAAAATTAAAATTACGGATATCCGACGAAATGCTTGGTGGCTGGCCTCCATTTATGATAAAACTTCCGATGACCATGTATAAACAATCACAATGTCTTTAATGAGTTCAACGACTTTTTTAGTGCACTGGTGTTAATAGATATGTATAATTCTAGAAACTTACAAAATAAAAGAAACAGATACTAGCAGAAATTTGCATGTAAATTGTTCATACACATAACACAATGTTTACGCACATACATATTTTATCAAGCGACAGTATGCCCAAACAAAAAGCACATAATGAACCTCCATAAAAGCCAGCTGTCCACAGAGTGCATGCCTTATGCCGGTTCTTTGTAATCCTTGCGAATGGAGGTGGTGTTATTTTTATGCCGAACCTGATTGTGGCAGAAAATCATAAAATTCCCATTTTAGAATCTTCGAAATAATGAAATCACGACTGTTGGCGACACACATTTCCAGAGTATTGAATGAATCTCAAAGTGAAACCTCCAAACTGCGGAGACAGTACTAAAATACTCGATGATAGACAACCAAGAGGGCAATGTCCCCCAAGAGTTAATACCTGGGCTGGGTGGTGTGTAACACTAGCTGCACGACACAATAGGATGGTGAGAACATGGCCTATCTGAGGGCAGCAGACAGCCCCCACCAGGAGCGGTTGTATCCTGGCAAACTGTTTACAGGAGTCTCAGAAAACTGGACTGTTGCCAGACGTCTCTCTGTTCGTGCTTTCTGTCTGAGCCGCGCTCGTTTACAATGGAGTCAAGAACATCAAAAGTAGGCTCAGAATTAATGGGGGGGGGGAGCTGTTCACAGTTGATTCCAGAGTCAGTTTGCAGACTGGTTCTAGATTGCACTCTTCCATATAGAGAGAAATGGGTAGCAAAAGTTACCATCCCCTTGCTGTCACGAAAAAAGCGAATGTGAAGATTGTGGTTTGTCAGCATGGATGGGAATAATGCAGAACTTCACATCTTCTACACATTCATTGTTTATTGATGAAAATTTCGCAGACGACATGCTGGAACCTTATTTTCTGCTCTTTTGGGGTGCTGTGAGCTCAAATTTCATCATCTTGGATGACATCGTGCAGATTTTCTCAAAGTGGCAGACATTCACCACATATGCAGTAGCAATCATTTCCTGGATATGCCATTGAGTGAACGTGAATACACTAGAGAAATGAAATACTTTTCCAACTAGGACCTGTTCGGAAATGAAAAAATGCTTAGCTGTAGAAGTAGGATTTATTAGCAATCCAGATCTTGAACAACCCCATAGAAAGTAAAAATATATGGAAGAGAGGTTTTCATGATGACATGAGGTTATCACAAGTCTTCTATCACTGTTTTTCAGCGCTTTTACTGTCTCCCGAAACGTAAATACTCTTTTCCATCAATTATAAATATTTTATTAAAAAGCATTGTTGCGGGACCATTTCTATAGATTCGTTGGGTTTATTGGTCCTATGATTTGATATTTTAGTCTCTTTTCTTCATCCCTTACCATTTACTAGATTAAATTTTGTTTTAAAAATCTAGTTAGTATTTGAAGGTATTTTTTCTAGAAAAACACCTGTTATTTTTATGCTATTAACAGGAGATAAACAAATAGTAAAATTATAATCGTTAAGAATTTTTAGTAGTTGCAAATATTTATATTAATTTTTATTCTAGATTTTAGAGTTTTCTGTAGAAAAAAACACTCGGGTGTGCGGTTTGATCGTGGTGATCAAAAGGTTATTAGCTCCACTGACAACACCTAGAGATAAGTGAAAATTATCACTTGTTGCGGCGTTATGTGTATATTTTTCTAAAAACATTAAGATAATAAATTAGTCAGCTATCGCATATAATCTGATTTATTGGATATTTTGTATGAAAAAATTTAAATATTTAGCATATTTTCATAACTTTTCATATCGTTAGATTGTTCGGCATAGGTTTTTTTAATTATCATCGAGAATAACCTTCGGTTTTAAAATCAGTTAAATTCGGGTTCAGTTTTAACTGTTATATGTTATTTGTAGTTGATGTAACTTCATACAAGATAGCAATCACTTACTAAAAGGTGTTAGGGAGTAACTTTTGAGCTACGTAAAGGCTTGCTCTAAAAGAGAAGTTTGGGTTGTTACACCTGCTGATTCGAACCCACAGACAAACATAATTTATAATTAAATGTATAACATACATTACATTACAATTTCCAATTTTTAAAATGAAATCTTAAATTTTTGCGCAGTATCCGATCAATCCTTCAGGTGGTTATCAAAATAATGGAAACACTAAGAAACATCATGAAAACTTTTAATAATATGGCGCAGGATCGCCTTTGTATGTAATACCACCTGATTCACCTTGGAATTGGATTATACAAGTCATGGATAGTGGTTAAGAATATATTATACTAATCTTCAGGGGAAAATCATGAAAGTTCCTGTAGAGATGCTGTGGTGGATATCGATATCTAGCTCTATCCGCTTATACTGATCACAGTGGTTGGATTATATATAGTCGGGGGGATTGATTGTACAGGGCAAGATAAGATATTTGACTTATTTTTCATGCTCTTCAAACCAATACTTGATAGATTTAGCTGTATGTATAGGGGGATTATCAACCTGGAGAACGCCATCTCCTGCAAGAAACAATGTTTGCACCATAGGATGGACTAGTGAGCTAAAATTTTGACAAAGTGCTTCCCATTCAATCTCCCTTTTAGGGTTACAATAGGGCCTGAAGAAAACTATGAGAGGCCATCACAAACCCTGATAGATCTACCTCCATGATTGACAGTTGCGATGAGACAGCCAGAATCTTACGCTTGTGTAGGTGTTTTCCAGACATACGGACGTCCTGTTGCGAGGAACAATGAGAACAATGATTCGTCGTACCAAATGCCATTTCTTGACATATTACTCGACCACGATTTACGATCGTGGATTTGGTATTGGCATCAATTACAAGTGGCTTGGGAATAGCTACTCTTCCGTAAATGCCTTGTTTGTGAAGTTCCCTTCTATCTCTAATGGTTGATACCGGAACATGGAGACGCAGATTGACCTCTTCGGTCATTTTGGTTGGAGTTTTTTTCTTTCTTCGTGTCACAATCAGCTTCAATACCTCGTCCGTCTCTTTCACTCAGCTCTCACTTTCGTCCACTATTTTCTTTGGCAAAGATGTGCTTACGTGCACTCTGTATGCTATCATTACTTTCGATACCATAGCTCGAAAAACACCCATTAGCCTGGGGGATGCAGTAACAGATACTCCAATTTAAACGCGATCAAACAATTTGCCCTTTTCGTAGGGTCTGCAAGCTTTGACATTTTACGCTGTTTACCTCCGGTATACAGATATATTTATATAATATAAAGAGAGAGAGTAAGTAAGTAAAATTTCTCTAAGGTGGCCAGTTATGGTTCCGATAAAACGTGGCCGTTTTCAGGTATGGCCGTTGAAAAGAGGTTTCTTCCATAACATTGGCTCTATGGGGTCTTGAATCTCTTCTGAACGAAATATGGCCCGTTATAGGGGCGGCCAGCAAGAGAAGTTTCCCTCTGTGTGTGTCGATGTATGTAGGTAAGTATGTGTATACGCACACGTATATATATATATATATATATATATATATATATATATATATATATATATATATATATATATATATATATATATATATATATATATATATATATACAGTAACCACCGCTTTTAGTGATCAGTGGTTATAACAATCAACCGTTTATAAGAATCAATATCGCAAAAACAAAAACAAATGTATTATTTCCATGTTAAAATTTTCGCTTTAAAGAATCAATCCACCAGTTTTAAGAATCAGTTTTCACTCTTCCCTTTCCTTTCATTTTTCCAAAAACGTCACTTAAACCCTCAAAAGGCACGATGTTCTTTCTTTATTATTTTTAAAGAAAGAGTGATAAGATGGGATGGAATACTGTCGTAAAATGCATCCCTTTCTTTGTTAGACATAACATAATAGTTTCCCTTTAAACTCTTTGGCTTAACACTGTCCTATTAGCTTGACCCAGGGGCATCCTACCCATCCGTATCGAATTTCACTTTTCTCCACTGACATAAAAGACAGGGACTCTTTTTTTCCCACCTCCCGCATCCTGGTTGTGGCTTCCTGGACCCTGAAACACATAAATCTTCGGCGAAGTGTCCACTATCACTTAGGCAAACGTGACATTATTAGATTCAACACGTTATCAAACCGTGAAACGTAAGCTAGAAAGTGAATCTTGGTCTGAGACTATTGGTATTGAAAGAGGTATAAACAGCCTCCTGAAAACTTCATTACGTCAATCTACCATAGAAAACTTTTTCTTGCACCCTTCCTGTAGTTGAAATGTTAAACTGTTAAAAAGATATGTTGTACAAAATATTGGATTTTTTTCTTCTCTTACTATAATCATGTACTTATAGGTCTACTTATAGGTCTAGAAATTAAGTTGTATTTGTAAAATTATAAAAGATAATTAACGTAAATTAAAGAGTATTTTATGGTAAATTTTCTAATATATGTATATATAGATGTGTGTGTGCCTGTCCAAAAACCGAAATTTCGGCTATAAGAATCAACCGCTTATAAGAATCAAAAACAGTAATAACAAACCTGATTCTTATAAGCGAAATCACTGTGTATATATATATATATATATATATATATATATATATATATATATATATACATATATATATATATATATATATATATATATATATACAGTCGGACCTCTATTTAACGAACCTCTATTTTGCGAACTTTTCCTTGGAACCAAGAACATTTTGTGAATTTCTTCGTAAAATAACCTCCAAATAGCGAAGTGCATTCTGTATTTAACGAACTTTTTCTTGTGATCCAATATTTTTTTTTTCTCCATATTTCTGAAAATATTTCTGAGCATTTTAAACTTATTCTTTCATTTAACACATCAACTTTCTTGTAACACATTCTGACGCGGATTGCAGTTTGAAGAAAATACGCCTGAAGGGGTTTTTGGTGCATTGCAAAGATGAGAGACGTATTACGAGAGAAAACACTTTTTCAAACAAAAAACTCTCAAACTTTCAAAAAAAGCTTTCAAACAAAATTAACAGACTTTATCAGTAATTAAATTTAAGGACGCATGGGGTAATGTATGCTTAAAATTACTTGTTATAATAAAGGCGATAATGTCATTAAAATTCATTAATTTTAATATAATTTTTTTTAAATTGAAAATACAGTGTATTCCCGGAAAATGTTTTGTTTTATTCTTGTTTTCCTTGCAGATTTCTGTTTGATGGGTAAGATATATAAAACATACATTAATTTACAAAATAAAGGTGTGATCAATTACTTTTATTAATAATATTTAGTGTTTATGAATTTAAAATCTGTTTTGTGTAGTTTAAAGTATTTTAAAAGGTGAATCCCTATTTAACGAATTTTCCATATAACGAACTTTTTTTCGGGATTTATCGACTTCGTTAAATAGAGGTCCGACTGAATATATATACATATTATAAATTTGTCAGTTATTTTTATGTTTTTATTTGATAAAACTATTACGTTATGGTATAAATTTGTTTGCCTTTTAAAAAATAATGACAAGAGAAGGGAAAATTTAGGTTCAGTTTAAATTTTTTATTGTTGCAAATTTTAACTCATTTACTCGGTAGTACAGCCGATTCCTTTGAAAAACGCATTATTTGGCTTTTTACTGAATAATGAAAAAGATTTTTTGTCCTAGGGAAATTTCAAGATCAATATCATAAACTAAATGGTGGTTATATCAGGCTCTAGGAAAAATTAAAAACCAATTTGACAGAGCCGTTCAGTCTGCAAAGTTCCGAACGAAATTTTTGGAAAGAAAATTTAAGTTCTAAATTTTCTCGTATAAAAGTGGTGTCAAATGATCAAAAAATTTGTGTTTGAAGGTTCATAATATGTGAATTGAACAATGTTTAAACATAAAGAAATATATTAAAATTTAAACGATATTTTCCGTAAAAATACGTCAATTAATTTGATTTTAATGACTTCATTGTGCTTTATATGAAACTTAAAATTTCGCGTTACATTATTTAAACTACTTTGTAAGTATCGATACATTTTGCTGTGTAGGGAAAACAAAAAAGATTTTTGTAGTTTAGAGCAGCGTTTCTCAACCTTTTTTGGCCGTCGGATCGGTATAATTTGTGAAAAAATTCCGCGGACCGATGGGTTTTTTTTAACAAAAAAAAACTTTACTAGGTGTTAAAGAACTACTACATAAGTTAATTGTAACATTTTTATTATCATTTACTTCCAATAACATTCAAATTTGAAGATAAGTAACTGTTGTAATTATTATATATAAATTAATCAACCTTTGAGAAAAATCACAGAAAATTATAAAAGAAATAATCACAAAATCATTGCATATAGAAACAAAACAAAAAAAAATCAGTCCTCTGATTACTACAAAATTAAATATCTGTAATTTTTGTTTATTTGGCATATAATGTTAATGAGAAGATTGCTGCCGCTCATCTACAATTAACTTTTCAATTGTGGGTTCTAAATTAGTCAAGATAGGTCATATAGCGGTGAAACAGCCGAAAGCCGATTTCTAAATTTATTGTTTATTATCGTCATATTATTATTGCAACTTGCAACCCTTTCTCTGCTGTGAGCACTCTGTCCAGTTTAAAAAAAAAATGTAAGACGTAACAAGTGACAAATGTGAGCAGACTCCAATGTTGCCAACCTTCAAAGACAAAATTATGGATTCTAGATCCTAAAATTATGGCATTCACGTAAAAAATATCGTACAAAATTTATTATTTTTTTAATAAGAATTCTTCTTTTAACGTGGACAGACGAAAATCTCCGAGGACCGGTCAAATGTTTTCGAGGACCGGTGCTGGTTCGCCGGACCAGCGGTTGAGAATCATTGGTTTAGAGTACAATTGAACTCTTTCCGAGTCAAAAGCCTCCATGCTCCCAACTACAAAGTTGCTACGTAAGTAGTTACATAATTTCCTCCGAGAGATGAAGTATCAGAGTTAACTTCCGCTTTTGTTTACTTATTACTCGCCAGGAATAAAAGTTTTTTTTCTTCTTTGCATAGAAAAACATATACTCGAATTTTCATTGACTGCTCGGTTCCCATTATCTGCCCGAGCAGGCGCGCCGGTTGGGAAAAAGCCGCGTGACTTAAATGTTACAACATTGTAACTTTGTTTTGTTGGATGACCTTGAATTCTTCGGCGCGTGGCACAGCTGGGAAAGGGTTTATACGCGTAATCGTAGGAAGGTAGAAGAGAGTTGGCAAGGGCGGAAATTCTCTTAAAATTGCACTCTTATTTAACCTTACGTAAGTTCTCTCCATATACTGCTCACTTAATATTCGAGGTTTTTCAGATTGATTGAATGCGGGAAAAAAATAATAAATATAAAGAAGGAAAATAACCAGATCCAAGACACATCACGTGATAAGCTGCATGCTACAATAGAAATATCTAGAATACCCGCACGTCTTTGTTGACCGTGGGAGAAAATGACCGCAATAAAGCTGAGGTTAAAGAAATTTTCTAATCAAAGTGAATACAATG
Source organism: Dolomedes plantarius (assembly GCA_907164885.2). Taxonomy (NCBI): domain Eukaryota; kingdom Metazoa; phylum Arthropoda; class Arachnida; order Araneae; family Dolomedidae; genus Dolomedes; species Dolomedes plantarius. The sequence goes on along the minus strand of OU015493.1, from coordinate 163,121,458 downwards.
AAACTTCTATACAGCGGCCAGTATAAGTTTTAAAAAAAAATGGCCGTTTTGAGGGGTGGCTGCCGAAAATGGGTTTCTTCCATAACATCCGCTCTATGAAGTCTTTTATCGGTTCTGGACAAAATCTGGCCGTTTAGAGGGGTGGCCAGCTAGAGAAGTTTAACTGTATATAAATGCTGAAAAATCTGTATAAGGAGACCAGGATTGACAGAGACGAACCTAATCGTTGTTTATCAACTAAGTAGCTTGGTATTATATCTGTGCTCAGATGGCAAAATGTTGTATGAAATTTACGCCACAGCAATTAAGATTCAAGATGTCATGAAAAATTCGTAATTTGTTTTACATGAGCAAATGCTGGGTGGAAATGTGGGTTTTGTGCCGTTTAAAGATTTTAAATATATTTTTATGATTAAAGTTTTTTTAACAGGTTCGTTTACTAATTACTAATTACCCAGGTTCGTTTTAACCCAGCATGTAAACACTGTAGAAAAGATAGACACAACTAAATGTTTTTAAATGATGAGGACCCATATTTACAAATTAACAACAAAATATTTATTACACAAATAAACAGTTAAATTATACAGTATTAAAATTGATTTACTATTCTCATAGCCACATGTATAATTAATAATCTGCTGAAATGATTAATATTCTTAAATATTAGTGTGGGTCCTCACCCTAGTAGGTCTGTATCATTTAAAGGGATATTTTAATTTAAATCTAAATCTAAAAAAAAAAGAGTACTGTCAAATATCAACCTAAATTAAAGACTGACTTACCGCATATATCGGCAGTTAAGGGAAGCTGCATCGCTCCATCTTTGTCGCAGGGCGGCTCGAAAGCAACACACCCCAGGGCCTGAAGGGCTCTGCGTCAAATCTTGTCTCAAACTGAACTCTCTCTCTCTCACTGAAAATCTCATTTCTACCTCTTAAAATTCATCTCTACATTTTTTTCCATATCCCTCTCTCTACCTTACAATCATAGAAAATTCTTATTCATCTTAAACTCCACCTACGTCTTAAACCTTTCCCTAGTGGCTATAATATTTTTCTTTTATTAAATTCACACTTCTCATTGGACCTATACTTATCTTTCACATTTTTCTACATCCCGTCTCTACCTTCAATTTTTCTTTATATTTTATTTTTCTTAAATCCCCCTCTCTAACTTTTCTATAACTCAACAATACTTACTGTGGCACACATTCCCTTCAATTCTTATATTTCATATTCTAAAGGGCTTTTTTGACTGACCCTCGTCCAATACTCCTTTCACCGGGGCGCGAGTACTATTCAACACATCCCCTCTGTTACTAGAAATATCCCTCACCTCTACGCAACTCTTTATGGGAGCGGTCTTTTAACTTACCGCGATTCTAACTTTACTACTGGGCCTTTCTTATGGGGGCTAAGTCATCGGTTACTAAGTCAAAGGACACCGCGCTATTCTCCACCGTTTTTCCCTCTTTACCATAAATATTTTTATTCCTGAACACGCTATAAAGTATCCCTTTCTTGTATTGACACTTACAACCGGCTAATATCTAACCTTCCTCTCTGTGTCGAAATTTTATGGCTAACTCCTTTTAACTTATTTCTTACCCTTTTGACCACGTTTTATAATGCATAAAGAATCCTAAAATGGCTTTCAGCTGCTAAAATTCTCCGAAGAACCCTTGCTGGCTTAAAGAGCCAGCACAAATGTGGTTCCAATGTTTCAGGAAAATAGTTAGCTATTACCAACTTACAGTAATTACAGAACATAGAAAATATCGGCGAACGAGAATCCGGAATGTGAAAAACTCATTATCTTTAAAGAAAAGTTTCTTATAACATTTTGCCATCTGAGCACAGATATAAAGTGATTAATATTTTTCCATTAGATATTACTAAAGGGTGATGTTTCCAAAAGTCAAAGGCTGGGATAACAGATAGTTGATAAGAACTATTGCCCTTCGACGCCCTCAAACTTCCTTTTCAAACTCGCCGAATAAAATGGATTTGTTACACTTCATTAAATGATGCAGTGACGAGACTGGGAGAAAATAAAAGGAAAGTAATCATGCTTTAACTCACAGTTTTCCCCATTGTAATTCAATGAATACATTATTTAATATATTTCTATAAAATAAACGTTCAAATTAGTAAATTTATACATAAGAAATAGCATTTAGGAAAAGAATGGTAAAGGATGCATTCATTATAAGGACCCTCTGTGGCGATGGAAATACATTACCCTCGTTTCATTATACTCTTATATTGGCATTATGATTCAGAATAACTCCTATGGTGTTTCAATAATAGCATAAATGCGAAGAGAGACTATACAAAAATAACTAACATTCCAATCTGGGGATGCTTGGTAAAAGCGTAATTCCTTCATAAAAATCAGAAACAAGTACCTTCACCAAACGGTGGTAGTAACCAATCAGAATGTAAACTATATGATGGCAAGCCTTAACTAAACTGTTCTAGTTTGGAGAGAAAATTAGTTATCTGCCGTATATAGGCGTCTGGAAAGTCTCATATTATAAACATAGCGCAGAATTAAGTCCATAAGTCTGTGGGGCTTAGTCCTATAAGAGACTCCAAGTCACATTTAGATACCATATTTAAGTATTAATTTAATTATATCGGCTTATATATAAACGCATCATTACCATTACAAATCAGACTATTAACTATACGATGGAAGTATCTTATCCAAACGGTGGTTGGAACCTATTGTAAACTACACGATGGGAAACTTTCTTTTTTTTCAAATTTTACAATCGTGAGGAATCTGCGAGGTACAAGTACTAGAGAAATTTAACTTTTATTACGTTTTTTAAAACGCTATAACGGCGAGAGTTAAATTAAAATAATTTATTAAGATTGTTAAGCTTACATACACTCTTAGAGGTGTTAAAAAAAAAGTTACATGAAACCTATTAATTCACTTGCGTCGTGGTTAGTACCTTTTAAGGATGCGGGTTGTGATAAGCAATAACCCATTAAAATACAATGTCTGGTTCGCTGCTGATGCCCCTGCTGTAGAGGGCTGAATCATGAAAATTAATTTAAATTAACTTAAATAGTTCACTGCAAAGAAGGCTGAAATAAAAATTACCTAAAAGGAACGAAGAAAACTACGAGGCAACTGAACGACATGACAAAATTTATACCTAAAATTAACATAATTTATTTGAACGTCATTCGACCATATATTTTACACTGGCTATAGGCAGCTTACACTCTGAGGATTTACTCTCCTCTAATTTTCATCAACATCACCTTTCACAATATAATTTAATTTAAACAAGTTCGCGTAAGTGGCTGGTAACCAAAACTTTTAAATCATTGATGATTAAGTTAATTAAAATAAAAAAAATTAAGGAAAAACAACATTAATGCTGCAGCGAATAAATAAAAAAAAGGGGGACGGTACCGTCTTCAATAGCAGAATTTAAAAGGGAATGGGCCAGCAGGTCTTTCTTCTCTTCCTCAGACATCTAGGGCACGCTCGGGCTAAAATCGAATCATCTCCAGATCCATCTTGCATCTCTCGGCTAGTCGAGTTGAAGGCTCCCCACTTTTCCAAGTCCCCGGTCGAGAGAGAGAGCCCACCGAAAAAAACTCACTCCCCCCTCCAAAAATCTCCATTCCATGACCCTCTCACCCCTTTGTATGGCTACTCGTGGGTGAAAATGAGTGCGTCTTCGCTCCTTGATTTTAACAGGGAAATTCGGACCAACAGAATTTGAGGGGCTTGAATTATAATTTGATAGGCAGTATAGTATTTTATTTTCAAACTTTGATCTTGCATCAAATCAGGATTTATTTTTTTTTTTCTAAACTCTGGGACTAACTCGGCGTTTGGCGATCTCAGGCGTATCCATGCGCCTACCCCTCATCAAAACGGTTGTTTCGCTTATCTCTTGGCCAGCTGCAAAAAGGGGTTGTTTCTTGAAATGGATACTTCTGTTAATCCCTTTATCCGGTGTAGTCCTGGGTATGTGCTGTGAAAATACTGTGAAAATGGAGGAGATCTCGTTACATTGCCTACCAGCCCAGCTTACACAAGGGTTTGGGTTCATAATCCAAAATTTACTATTAATTGAAAAAACAAAAATAAAACACTCTAAAATTAATAATTAACTATGTTGAATACATACCAGCCACCAAAGAAAACTAATAAAAAACAATATACCAGTCACGTTAACAAGTAAAAGAATATAATGCACATAAATGTTACAGTCATATTTAGTTATTTAATTATAAATTATTAGTAAAGTTAAGGAATCAAATATTAGTGCTAGCCGTGATCCAATATTTTAATATACTCTCATGCTACCTCCCATTATCAAAAAAATTGCGCACCTTTTTCTAATAATCTTCAGTAATAATCAAGCAATTAAAAATTGGATCGCCGCTAGTTGGAACAAGTTGAGTAGAGGCTTACAGAGTTTCAACAATGCAAATATATTTAAAACAGACATTACCACGCGCGTTATGTATTAATTATATGCTATCATCTTAATTATTAAGTGTATTTTACCTACATCACACTTTTGCCCCTTCTTTTCTACCAGTGTCATTATACAGATAACTCAGTTTATATAAGTTGTTGATGTAGAACAAAATAAGATCTAAAAAGATGGTGAAATTGTGGATAAAAACTGACTGTCAATTTCCTTTGACCTCTTCAAGGGATTACTGTCTAATTAAAAGCAGATAGAAAAATGCAAAAGAGTTTAGCTTTTTAGCACAAAGCAAAAGTTCAAATACACATTTTGGAATAAAGTCTAGATTAACGGATATAAAAAAACTAATAATTCTGGCCCTTGAAAATAAAAAAATAGCGGTTTAAGGTAGCTTATTTTTGTTATTTGACAAAAGTATCTACTACATCTGATAAAATGCAACAAACAAAAAATTGTTTCTTGTTTTAATGAACAACTAATGTTTACTGCTTGTGGAAAGAGCTATGTTACTAATCCTTTTTTTATTATGATATTTACTATAGGTAAAACATTAAAAATATTCATATTTTGTTGCAAAATTATTTTTGCAACAGTAGATAAATCTGCAGCTACTTAGGAATATTAGATTTCAAGCACCAGTTACATATATCAGTAATGCTGATTAAAAACTTTTAAATGCTGTTACATCATAGTATTGCACTGAATAAAGATAGCCAAACGTTTTGCATCCATTGCTTTTTCAATCGTAAATAAATTTCTCGCATTGCATTGATATCGCATGTTTCAGCATTCTGCAGATTATTCATCCTAAACCGACTGAACGCTTTACAAATTAACTCATTGCTGCTCCTGGTAAACATAGAAATAAGAAGAAACGTGTGAGTTGGAGGTCAATGCCTGGGAAGGTTCTTTTCGAGAATGCTACCCGTTTCTTCTACTTTCATCGCTCTTTATTTGGATTAACAAATGATTATTACTAAGAAAATGTTGATCCTGTTTTTGAACTTAGGGGGAAAGAAAACTTCCTAAGAACTTGCGGAATGCGCAAAGCAGGAGCGCAGAGCTTCTAAAAATCTACAATTATTTTAATTTTTATTAATTTAAGTAGGTTTTAAGAAACTCTGACTTCCTATAATGAGAAAAACATTTCTGTGGAATTATGGCACATGTAGATACGCAATTTTTCCATGTTTTCGGCAAATTAAAAAAATAACTTTTCCTGTAAAATACAAATTTGGTAGATTACGTTTTTCAATCCAAATATTCTTTTGTTAATACTCATATTCAACCTCAAGCATATGTCTGGTCTTCAATGAAAATTTTCAATTAGGGAAAAAATATTCATTTAGGGACCAAGTATTACCTCTTTTATAAAAAACAGCATTTGCCGATACGAATAACTTAGTATTATTTCATAATTCCACTATCAGATTTTGCCACATTAAAGAACCAATTTTAAGTGTGACATATCGACTTAAAACATAAAATTGAATTTTTCGGACACATCAACATCCGCCATAACGCTACAGATTTGTACGTAAAGGAATTTCCAAGATTTTGCCATTCCGGTAAAATATACTTTTGGATAAACTATGCATAAAACTCTGAGTAAACAAATGAAAACTTAAACCAGTTCTTATTAGAAATGTAACCAGCATAAATGAGCTGTTTATGAATTATCATTATTCTTGTTGAAGTGCGCTATAAACGCGTACGTTATTGAATCTTACTAGAAAAAAAAGGAACATCTTTATTTATATATTAGTTATGGAGAGTTACAAATTAGCGTGTTTACAACACGGCTGTCTTGCTCGGACTAAAGAGTGGAGGTGAGGAGGATTTTTGGCTCAGTGCCAAGGCGGCTAAGCATTGTTTAAACATTGCATTTCGGTATAATAAACAACAATTCTCACTAAAACTCTCATCCATCTTCAAGATAAGGGGCATTTTATTATTTTTTTAAAATTGTTTCTTACTGCTTTTTATCCTAATTTACTTTTCCATTACTATTCTGGTTTTGAGAGAAAATTAGTAGGAAATTAGTTATCTGCCGTATATGGGTTTATGGAAACTCTCATATTACAAATATAGCATAGCATTAAGTCCATGCGTCTGTGCGGCTAAGGCTTATAAGAATCTAAGTCACATCTAGATACCGTGTTTAAGTATTTAATTATATATACTTATATAAACGTACCATTACTATTACAAATATATTCATATATGGCAGTGTATTACGGTCCATTTTGAAAATATCAAATTTAATATTTTTTCCCCTCAATTTAAAATTTTTACTTTTTATGATAAAAAAATGTTGATGCTGAATACAGAGTGTCCGGGATAAAAGTATCTAAAAGTTATGGCTTGTTTTTACGGAACTACCCATCAGAATTTTTAAAAAAATATTTAAATAGAAAGAACATCTGACCAAGTTTTAATATTAATCATAGATTTCGATGTGTGCACCTTTTGTATCACGACAAACGTCTAAATGGTAATCCAGTTGTGTTTCGTAGAAGATCAGGAGTTATTACACGATTTGCTTGAATGATACGTTTCTTCAACTCATCCACAGTTTCAATTTTTTGTTTAAGCACAACGGATTTAAAGAATCCCCAGGCAATTCGTGTAATAACTCCTGATATGCTACGAAACACTTGGAGAGAACTGGATTACCATTTAGAATTTAGTCGTGCTACAAAAGGTGCACACATCGAAATCTATGATTGATATTAAAACTTGGTGAGATGTTCTATTTATTTCAATATTTAAAAAAAAAATTCTAACAGGTAGTTCCGTAAAAATAAGTCATAACTTTTAGATACTTTTAGCCAAGACACCCTGCATTTCAACGATATCCTTGTCTTGATTTATAGTTTCTCAAATGAAATTGAGCTTTTAGCTAGAGTTTTTACAAAAATCGCTCCATCCTCTATAAAAGAATTCTTATAAAAACTGAAAAAGTTTCCTATTTGTAGCTTTTTAAAGTGAACTCATTTAAACATCGATACAGCTCAGAAGATTTCTCAGTCATTCAAAAGTAATTCAGTCCTGGTAGGTTTTTATTCTGTAAAAATCGATGTTTGAAATATTAGATTCAATGCACACAATCCTAAGATTGTTACGGCTTGTGTTCCAAGTTAGACGTTTGGTCATGCAATAAATTTTGCTTCAAGTTATTTGCAAATCTTTCTTAACAATAAACTGTAAAGAAATATGTTTCGTGACATTTTGTTTTACTTTTCTCCATTCTAGAAAACAAATATGCTTAAATAATTGATTTCAAGGAGAGGCGATTTAGAAAACACAGCTCACAATATAAGCAATATACTAATTTCAGAGAGGAAAACGCAAATCAAACTAAACACCACATTTAAGCGTATGAAACAAAGCCTATGAGACTCTTTTCAACGGATATTCCTGATCACGGCAAGAGCAATTTATATATTCTTATCAGCACTCTCTCCACGTATATCGACACAATTTGCGTATACCAGTTGAAAAGTGACCTGATATAGTTTCAAATGCGGAGGCACTTGTCACGGGACATTCGCACTTTAAATCACGGTAATTTGTTGAGTTCTTTTTATCGGCAATCACCATACATCTGAGTCAACAATGCTGACTGGTGCCGCCTCGATTTTGTCCGATCAGACCTATTTACGATATCTAGAAGGCCCGTACCTTCTCCCACCAAATGACCCCATAGAACTTTCCTGTCTATGGATTTAACGTGCTTATATCTGGTCTAGACACGAAGGTCTTTAATGGCGTCTGTTGGGGCTCAAACTGAGCACCCTTCGTCCGAAGCCCGAAGCGTTACCACTAGGCTATTTCGCGTCCCAAGCAACCCGGTGTAACAGCCTATTTAGCCACATGATCATAAAATGGCATAAAAAAATATTAATTTAATATTTCGTAATCAGCACCTGTTTATCTTTTTTTAATTGGACAAAATATGTATAGTGTTTTTAAGCAATACTGTACAACTAAGTATAAAAACCGTATCATAACTGAAACAATATTAAATTAAAATTAGTCACACGATACAGAATTCGAAATGGACTATATTAATTGGACAAAATATGTACAGTGTTTTTAGGCAATACTTTACAAATATGTATAAAAACTGTATCATAACTGAAACAATATTAAATTAAAATTAGTCACACGATACAGAATTCAAAAGCTATAACAACAGAATTTTTAAATTGTAATATACCGCATTATGAATGAAACAACGTTGGATTTAAAGTAAGTCTCCTGTACAAAAAATGAGCTTGATATTAGGTCAAGTTACCATGAGATTCAATTTCTGAAAAGATTCAATTTATACGATATTATTTCACAAAATGCAGGTTTTTGTTTCTTTCATTCCGCGGGTGGCCAACCTGTAAGTCGCAAGCCTCATCTGGATTTTTTTCATTATCTTTGCGGCTCTTTTCTCTTTTTCAAATCGAATCAAATTACCAAAATTTAAATTAGCGGCATGTCGAATACCGTCCTTGAATTCTAAATTTTACGTTGATAAAAAAATAAACAAAGCACAGTGTCAACAAATCAACACTTAACTGAATTGCTACGAATTTCAACTCAAAATACGTATATCGAATTTGAATCATTTGGCAAAACAATTAAAATAAAAATCATTATTAAAGCTATTAAAACTATCTAAGAATTTAGAAATATTAATTATTCTAACGATTAGAGAATGATCAAAACATTAGCAAAAACGTCTAAAATTTACTTAATATCAAATATCTATTTTGTTTTTGGCTCTTCTAGGTATGTCGGTATTCCGAAATGGCTCTTAAACACTTTGTTTTGGCCACCCCTGCGTAATTCAATGTCTACTGGCATAAAACACATTTTACATCGTTTCGAAACGTGAACAATGGTTTCCTTTTTGTCATAAAGCATCAACTCTGTATTTCTTGACTCAGTCAAGGTCAAGGATACTGAGTGTTTTGGAGCTCCAAGCTGAGCGGATTATGCTACCGCCTATCAAATAAGATTTTAAAAAAAGAAGTTAAATTTTTTAATGTTAAAATAGGTAAGCTAAATGTAAATTTAGAAAGTATACAAAACACGTCAACGATTTGTAATCAGTTGCTTCGCTGCGCTGCCGCCGAAAATCTTCCCCTTGCAACCCGGGATACTCATCGTGAAACCGCCGGTTGTGAGCCAAGCGGATCGTGCTTGGGGTCTTGGCTGAGTGTATCGAGTATGTAAGTTATTTTTGATCATTCATATTTTTTTAACCCAGAAACTTATCATTAGAAATTCCATTTCCAACAAATTAACCGGAATTTCTCATCGCACTTTCGAAAGAATATTTTAGGGTTCAAAAGTACACCAGTTAGTTAAAAAAATCCTTACATATTTCTACTCTTAAATTAAACAAAACAGTCACATTTGCGTTTACTAGTTTCGAGTAAGCAGAAATTAGTGTCCGTCTCTTCCATTGGTCCCTACCACAAATGTAAGTTACAATTTTTACCCCCACTCCCTCTATTTTTGTCCTTTCTGAGTAAAGACCGAGTACCTACTGACTAAATATTGAACTGTTTACTTCCCTAATTTCATCTTAAAGGAATTGACTTAATGTAAATATAAAAAATCATTTTCTGTATTAAAGGCGTGATATTCGTGTATTAAGCTATTATATTACCTTCATTTTGCTTCCTCTAACACGAACTTAAGACAAAATATTTTTTTTAAATCTTGGGCATAAACTAAACTTGTAAACATTAAAAATCAATTTTCAATGAAATCTGCTTAAAACTTATTCAGCTCTGTCAACAAAAACTTTCAATGAAATACCATCGAACTTCTTCAAGTGAAATGTCTGTTGTTACATGGGTCTCTAAAATCTAAACGAAAAAAAAAGAGAATTACGGCATTTTTTCCCACGCAATTTTCAATTTAGAGACAAATTTTATAGTTTTTTTTCTGTCAATTTTAGTTCCATAAATATAAAGAGTCAGGTTTCACCATTAAGATTAGGTTGAACAACAGTTTCGGGGCGGAAACTGTTACATCAAAGGATCTTCTATCTTAGGATAGAAGATCCTAAGATCCTTTGTTGCGTAGAAGAAGCTGTGACATTTTCAGTCTAAAATGGTGTGTATGCCCTCGATGGAAAAAAATCCTATCTGTAAGGATTTTCAGTTCATCCTGAGGTGCTTAAATCTGGATGTTCACGTTGTGCCCATGATTCCAATATATCCAATATCCATGTCTCAACGTACTTGGTACTTATGTGGAAAAATAAAGTTACGCCTTATCTTCAATGCCTCATTATATTTTTTGTCTTTCATACACACCTATGTCCACAGTCACCAGGGGAAACTTCGGACTCCCCTTCGTATTTTTTTTAAACCATTACAAGAAAAGCAAATCCAGTGATGCTCCATAGTAAGTGTGCGTTCCTATTTGTGCATAATTCTACTGCTCTTTGCCAAGTCTGCATATTGCCTGCATAATTCGAGTAAGTTGCTGCATGTGAACCTTATGATTTCAAAAATTTTTGCGTAATTCGCAAGATTTTAGTGATTACCCATCACACTCATGCACACGTGTGTTTGTGCACTCTTTTTTTAGCACATTCTTCAAGAAGTATTTTTCTAGGTTGAATTTAAATATCAGAACCTAAAAATTTCACTATGATAAGGAAAATCCGTCATAAAATCTATGATAAGATACAGGATACTTGTCTGAGTCTAAAGAGATAAGAGTTCCACCTCCATGTCCGATAACACCGCATTCAGCATAAGCGTTTTACTGTGTTGAAAAAGAAGCGTAAAACGAAACACGATAGATTTTTTTTAAGTACATTTTTCTCTCTGTCAGAAACAAATAACGCCCAGTTATGCCAACTCATTGAGAGCTTACGTAATTTCCCGTTATTTTACAGTCAGACAGTAATATAATAAAAAGAATGTTCACGCAGCAAGCAAGTTTTTATATTTTTTTACTCTAGATATTCAAATGAACTACGTTGCCTAGCTTAAGAGTGTGGTTTTGCTTATACCTGTTAGCGTCCCATGATAACGACTTTTTAACTATTCCAAGGTCAAGTGTTTAAATCATTTCACCTCGATGACGTAGTATTTCCTGCAATATCTATGCGCTTAATTATGATGGTTATATAATAAAGGCCATGATTGGTGGCATTCTCACTCAAATTTAGTCTTTGTTATTTTAGACAGTACTACGGCTGATTAATTGAATTCCGTTCTATTTGCTGAGGGCTAATTCCCAGAATCTATACCCACCTCGACTGAGCAATAAAAGACATTTCACACCTAAGAAATAGCTGAAGTAAGTGATATAAAGGATAGGTGACTCGCGCTGCCCACATATCCGCTCATTTCTTTGTGCTAAACCAAAATCGTTAGAGCAATACCGAAACGAGTTATTTTATGCAGCGGACTTTCTTGGGGGCAAGTAGCTTTGACGTCATATAGGATTTTGTAAGACGAGTTTGGGGAAAAAACCATACATACTCCTCATAGCGGCTACTTGAACTGAAACCATTGTCTGCTTTAAATTCCAGGTTGGTTGGTTGATTGGCGTTATATGGCGCAAGGTCCAGAAAGGACAAGATGCGCCGAGCTGTAAATTCCAGAGTCTACTTGGATAATTAATTACTTAATAATAAGTTAAATATGGCAGATAAGTAAAACACATGCATTTATTAACTAAAAGGGCTATATCTGTGTTTGCTGTGCAGACGGTGTTAAGTCCGAAATGGGCTGAAACGAGTGATCAAATCAGGCATATTTGAAAAATCAAGGGCTACTGCAGGGTACAGAAAGCTAAGTCCAATTCCACTCCCCAATATTTTGATTCATCAGGGAAAATTTGGGATGTGTGAAACAAAACACAAAAAATGTTTGTGTTAAAGGGGTTATGTCCCAATCAAGGACTTAATACTCTTTACTCAACAAAAATGAAATTAGAAAAATGTACTTTATAAAAATAATTAAAAATTAAACTTAAAAAAACCCGCTTTAGTCAGTTTTTTTTCAATCCCGTTTTTTTCAGAACTAAGATTTTGGACTTGACACTCTTTTCACTGCAAACACAGATATTTGACACCATGGGCCTATATTCCAAAGGCCCTACACTACGCGTGCTCCGCATAGCCTAAAATAATTTCCATATCAATTTTTATGGCGAGAATTTGAAGGAATAGTTTGTTCCTTCGAAGATTAATGAAAAACAACAAAATATGCAACGAAAATCCCGAAAAATCGGTATTATAAAGCAAGAGTAATGTTTTTGCTATTAAGGCTGCTGTGGACTCACCGTATTGGATTCGCTTACCCCAAAGTTAACCTATGGAGAAAATTTGTCTACTATTTACAGCTATATAAATACTGGTAATCCAACAAAAAATGGCATTTTCAGACAGCCTGAACTTTTCTACACCTTGCGACAGGATTCATTTTAGAAATTTTGTCCACCAAATGAATGAATTTATGGGCGTTCAAAACACACTATACCACATTTATTCCATGAATAATTTAAATTCTAAAATATTATTCGCATTTTTTTAAACGAAAAATGCCCTTTCTCTATTACGGAGTACATTTAAAAATAAAACATCCTTGGACACATTTTCTCCATAGGTTGACATTGAGGTGAGCGAATCCAATAGGGTTAGTAGATGACAGCCTTAATTGCACATGCTCTAAGACATCAGCTAGCATCTAATGTTAATGGCATTAGGAGAGAATTGCAGAGGTGAGTGTGGAGGGGAAATTGTGACTCACTAGACGCCTACTACGTGCGCAACTGAATCCTACAAACAACGCGACATTGCCATGATTACCCTTTGACATGCGAGGGTCCGGCCCAACTCATTTCTCAAATCGCTGGCCCATTTATTTTGTATCGGTGTTGGCTATTGAATTACTTCAAAAGAAATATCATTGTATGAATCATCGTTATCATTTATGATTACACAAAAAGTGTATTTTATTTTTTTAAACATGAATGGTCATTTGTACTTCAGATGACATAACAAGACAACTTTAATCCAAGTTTTTTCAGTCGTTATCAGAAACTTCTAAATGAACGACCTTGCCCCAAATTACCCTGTTTGACAGACATACACAAAGGCAGAAAAAAGGGAATGTATTTGATATTTTCTGTTTTCATTATGTCTCAAAAATGTTTAATTACAGTTTGTTAAATATTAAAGTGATTGTTCTGATGGATCTCTCTTTATGTGGAAATTTGTTTAACCTTTTTTGAAAAAAATATGACCTGAATTTTCTTCGCATAGTCACTTGTCAGTATAATACGAGTATGGACAATCAGAATAATAGTTAAGGTCTTCAGTAAAAATAGATTTTTTGAGTGTCTCTTAACGTAGGCCAAACACAAATAAACACAAACGAACACACTAATGAAAATAATAGAGATTTCCAAAGGCCGATCTATTATACTTGTTTCTTATTCTAACAAGAATTTCCTCCAAGATGTCACAACGTATCAGAGGAATATCCTAAGTAAGGGAACAGTGTGGAATTTTTAAAATTAATCTTTTGATCCATTTCTTTACCCGCAGTAAAACTCTAAGTCTGTTATTTTTTTCAGCTTTACAAATTGAAATCATATACAGGTAACCCTCCTATAACACGGTAGATAGGTTCCTAGAAAATGCCGTGTTGTGTGAAACCGTGTTATGAGACCCAGAGACAATTCAAAAGAGGGGGGTTATGTTCTGAAAACTTATTAAAAACAAACATTAAAATTCCATATCAGCAACTTAATTTTTCTTAAAAATATAAATGTATGTTTAACACAAAACGAAAAGAAATAAAAAAAATATTTTCATTTAATGCGACCTTAATTCAATAAATTTCTTCCTCATCACTGCTTAGTACAAACAAACGGGAACGTTTTTTCGATTGAACGATATCACCTTCCCTTTCAGGACCTTTTCTTTTATTTAGATTTTTTGGCACCGTCTATCCTCTTTAAAAAATCTGTAATTTTGGTTTATTTGCCGTTTCTTACAAGGTCATTGTAGATTCACAGTATGGGGATAGACAATATTGCAGCTCCCTTTTGAATATTCGGCTTCTTTCAGCGGAAGGGTCCGCATTAACGAAAACTGATTCAAGAATTTCGGCTAAGCTTAGGCTCTCTTGTAATTTTATAGAGTTATAAATGGATAAATTAAAATTTGTTTATACATTTTCATGTAAAGCCACCATAGTTCATTATTCCTTCCCTTCATTATTTTAAGGTAATTTAGTTTTTAAAGGTGTTAAACAAAAATCATGTTATCTAGTGCTATAGAAATACAGTGTTGTACAAAGGTTTTCGCAATTTTTTATCGCGTTAGAGCGAAACCGTGTTACAGGTTGCAGTGTTATATGAGGGTTCCCGTAATTTATCCTATCGTGTTAGAGCGAAACCGCGTTGTAAGATTCCGTGCTGTAAGAGGGCTACCTGTATGTACAAAGAAGTGTTAGGCTAGAGGAAATAAACACTGCATTACATGAAGTACCTCAGGCGCAACTGGACTCCCTTCTTTTAGGGGGTGGGTCATTTTTTGAGTGACTTTTGGAGGGAGGGCGAGGTTGGGGAAAATTATAATTGGAATAACCTTTTTTCTATAGGTTTTGAAGCTCGTGGAAGAGAGGGTCTAACATTAATCTGATTACAAATATAGCATTTTTTATCTCCTAGCATAAAAAAAAATTATGACCATTGTAGTGTAATGTTTGAAACGTAGAGCTGGTTAAAGCGAAAATGTTGTGCCCCGTGATTCCCCCACCCCTCTACCAATCAGAGGATTGGCTGCGGGGGCGTTGAACCCAAGAGGGGTGCTGCGAATAGCGGGGAGTCTGTAAGAAAGGGACAGACGGAGAGCGTCTCTAGTAGGAGTCGGGGTCTGGTAGGATGCAATAGGCTTGCCCACCTCGTGCTCAGAGTTTTGGTTGTAATCTTTTGTTAAATTGTCAATAAATGTTTGTGTCATTTAGACGACTAGTTTTATCTACCTCATTGTCCCTATGCCAGAGAAAGAACCTCGGTGTAGTGTGAATACACCACAACCATAGAAAATTATCCACATATGAACTTCAAAATAGCCGAAAAGTAACTTATGATCCCACATTCGACTGCATTATTCTTAAATGTAGAATAGTGGAATTTATTCAAGCCCTGATTTTCACAGCATGGCCAGTTTTCAGTACTATGAAAGGCAATGATTTACCATGTGAACTAAGGGGAGTTAGAAATACTAGATGAACATTTTGAGAATTCCCACTTCACTCAGTCAGCGGAATATTCGCTGTGGGATTTAAAACGGAGACGCAATTATTAATCATGATTGTCAATTTTTATCACCGATTAAATTGGTCTATTTTTCTTTAATAAACTTTGTTTTATTTTTTTATAAATAAGAAATATTTTGCTTCCTTAAAAATGTTTAGTTAGAAATATTCATAAATTTTCTTTTTTTACGCATTGAATATAGTTCAGCACTTATCGATCATGTGTTGCCCATTAATTAGCTTCCCGAGATCAACCTTGATATACATAATACCTTGTGTTTCCTACCAGATACGAAACTTTTTAATACTCGATATCATTCCAGTACAAAAGCTTTCAAAAGTCCGTAATCAGTCACCTCAGCGTTTCGCATTTATTAAATTATGCTAAAACTGTTATTGTTTTACCATCAATCATACACATCATAACTGATTTTAATTAATGCATTTAAGCGAAACCAAGATAAATGCTTTTGTTTCTATCTCAACGAAAATTCTTATGAAAGCAGCAGCATGTAAAACTTCCTTATTTTAATAAACTTCAAAGAAAATTCGGAATTTTAAACATTTAGTGTAAAATTAACAAGATTTGCCATCATCGGAAATTTTTTTTTTCATTTTTGTCATGTGGATGGCACACACCACTAAAAAGGTATTGGAAAAAATCTCTTTCGAAAATTTGACCGGTTTATTTTTACAACAAACTAATTCATTTAAAACAGTTTTAAAATTGAAAGGTACTCCTCTAGTTGCCTATAAAATAAACTAAATATGTGTATACAGTAAAACCTCGTTTATCCGGACTAACTGGGACCATAGGCAATTCGTATCATCCGGGTAGTATGGGTAATAAGCAAAACAGAATCCTTAACTAAGCAGACATACTGTTTATTACAATAAAAAAACTATGTTTTGTAACAAAATTACAAGACATTAAAAAACATAAAAATATCTTTTCACATTATTTCTTAACAAAGAATTGGTAAGTCTAATAAAGCTTTCTTAAACTCAACAAAAAACATTTTATTACAATGATTTATTGTACAATCTGGGCAAGAACTGTACTCTAAATCAAACTAAAATGTGAATATTTGGCATACTTATAGTTACGTTCTTGCTATCATAGTTAAAAATTATTATCTAATGTGAAAATTTAATAAAAGTCTACAAATCTGATCCGGATAAACAGGTTTTACTGTATTTATATTTCTTTAATACCTTAAATATACTCAAGTAAATTTATAATTTTGGGTTTCTAAGCTGCACTTGATTTCAATAAATTTGCGATAAATATTTTTTTGTTAAAATCTGGTTGCAACTTTAAAAAAAAGGGGGGGTGCGAAAAATTAGAAATAACCAATTGCAAATGTTTAGCACTGGTGGCGTATGTTTTCCTTTTTCAATTTTGTTTACCTGCAAAAGAGACAGAAATTTATTCAGCAATTAGATCTGTAAAAAGGTTATTTAATGTTTAGTAACAAGCGCTTGAATTATATCTCACCGTTCCTAAAATTTCTGCTAAGGCTTCATTCTGTCATGCTACTTATTTCGTCAGTTTTTTACTACCTCTAAAATTTATGGGAAAGGTTGGGTTTGATTGCTCGTATGAGCTGGCATTTGGATAAAAGCCATCTACGAAGCAAAAGAAATAAATTTATCTCAAGCATGTGCTTCCATGCAAATATGAGGATGATGCAGTTCTGGCAACCTAACATCCTCGAAATACGCTTCAAATAGAGCTAGGAAATTCTAATTAAATGACAAAAAAATTTTGGAGATTTCTCGCCAAGCACGAACTAAAAACAATCCCGAAATTCTATGACGATTTAATGTTTTTGAAGTATGAAATCGATATGCCTCGTAAGATGGAAGTCGAGAGGTTCTCACTTAATTCATCTGAAAACTTAACAGAAATAGTTCAGCAAAATACATTTTCCCATCAGAGTTGTTGTTGTTAATGCCACCTTGCTGGAGGTGTTCCACACCAGGTCCGTATGGGCATTGCGGGTTGAAGAGTGCGGCTTCCGTTTACTATATCACCACAAGGGTTGGGGTCAGTTTTGTCGGAGCACCCCTTGGAGCGACATCTTGGGGTATCGTACCATCTCTCATCCTCTCTGATCTCATAGACGAACTTTCCGTTTTACGGATTTAACGTGCCCATATCCGGCCCAGACACGGAGGTATTTAATGGAGCTTGTCGGGATTCGAACCGAACAACCTCTGCACCAAACGCCTACGCGCTACCACTAGGCTACCTCGGACAGTCCTGTCAGAGTAGAAACTAAGATTGGCAGGAAACCGACGGCAGGTCCGTGGGTACAGAATTTCTAGTTCTTAAGCCGGGCCCGTGTATTGCGGACATTGAAGGTCCCTAAATTTCACTGCCCAGGGAAATCTTATCCCCTCTCATCTCGTTTCTGTCTAGCCCCTCCCTCCCCCTCCAGTGTCTTCTGTATCGGACTATTGTTGTCGGCCGAGATGCAATATCTGGCTTAGGTACCCCATTAAAATCTTTAGTCTGAAATTGTCTGTTGTTCGAACACAGAATCACTATGTTCTTTGATTGCATTCTAATACGTTCCCAACTCATAACAATCTTTAAAAAAAAAAAAAAAAAAAAAAAAAAAAACTAACTATTGCGCTAGATTATTTTGCACGACCTACTAATTAGAATAATACTTTCCGAAAATTCAGACGAGCTATACAGGAAAGTCAAAAAAATATATTTCAGGTAGTCTTCTCTAACGAAACTACCGCGGGTTATTAACGTAGGATTACTTAAAGTTTGCTCACCTTTTTTTTTACTCATTTTGGCACTTTTCTGTTTAACTGTTTACTGCTACTGGGTTTGGCGCGCTGCCAAAATTATAACTCACGATGCAGGACAATTTTTTTCTCTCCGAAGGACCGTTATTGAGGAACGTAATCCTACGTTAAAATAGCTTTGATTACTTTGTCTTATATATTGATCGCTATTCTAGCAATTTTTGTAGAGTTAATCTAATTCACCAAGTTGTAGATATTTAAGCCAAGGTTAGAGGTCTAACGATTTTTTTTCTTTGAAAATTCTCATTTTTAGTTATTACGTATTTAAAAATTTATTTTTAACAAAGTATTTTTAACTAGAAAATCTTAGACTACTTCTCTTATCAAAATTATCGTCACTTTCTGAGCTATGACGTCCAAAGTTTTCCTAGGGTATATTTCTAATTGCACTGCATTTACATCACACGTTCATTCCTTGATTTGGTCCCAAAGAAAGTTTGCAATATCTTCAAAGCACATAAAGAAAAATGAATAAGGTTTCGTTGCAAAAATAGATTCTAATCTTGTTCTTCTAAGAAACCGCCTCTAATTTTTGAGAGAGTTTAAATACGCTTTCGCCATTTGAGATGGCACTCGCTGAATAAAAACTCATAGTTTTACAAAATACGTTATAAAATTCGAATAAGCTACCAGTTGCAAACTCTATACTTTTTATAGGCTCCATATTTTTGAAAACTGGAAGTCAAAGTTAGGGGGCCCGTTAATATATCTACTTTGTTGAGGGGTCCACGAGCTTTCTAATTTTGGAACTACTGCTATAGAAAATGTAATTTAAACAGATGAACATGCGAATATAAATATTCTTTGCAAAGTAGCATTTTTGTATAGAGCCTATCATTGATTTTACTTTAAATTAAGGTGTTATAAGTGTGTATAAATCAGTGGTGCGCGAACTATGGGTCACGGCCCACTGAGGATTCGGGAAAAAAAGATTGGAGAAGGTCGCGGAAAGTTTGAAGTAAATTTATATCATACTGAGTTATTTAATAAAAAAAATCATGTAGTCTCTTCTAGCGAAAATATCACGGGTTATTAACGTAGGATTATTTATCGTTGATTACATCTTTTCTATGTATTTATGTATGTATGTATGTTATGTATATATGTATCTCTCTTTCTCTCTCTCTCTCTCTCTATATATATATATATATATATATATATATATATATATATATATATATATATACTGCTGGCCACTGTAAATGCAACACCCTGAAGAAACATGCAAATAACATGAAATTTACAACATGCATTAGCGGAGGTGATATATGCAAATGATTAGAATTTCAGCGCAGACGCACATCACGGGCGCCTATGGCACCACTTCAAAGCGCTATTTAAGGCTTGGAGATTTCGACGATTTCAAGTTCGGCAAATGTGTTTTTCTTGTGGTTTTTTCAAAAAAACGATCAATTATGCTTCGTCGAAAACAGCGATCATCTTTTGATCAAGTATCCAAGTTCGACAGAGGAAGGATAGTGGCCTACCGAGATTGTGGATTATCTTTCAGGGAAATCGGTAGTCGTGTTGGACGAAACCAAACAACTGTAATGCGGATATGTGATCGTTGGATGCAGGAGGGTACGACGGACCGGCGTGTTCGATCGCATCCACAACAGCGCACCACTTCACGTGATGACAGGCAAATTGTGCGCATGGCAGTGACGGATCGCTCAGTCACATCACGAACCATAGCACAGCACATGCGGTCTGTAACGCATCATCCAGTGTCTGCGCGTACCATTCGATGCCGTTTACAGTAGAGTGGTCTGTCCGCAAGACGTCCATTGCTTTGTCTACCCTTGACGAAGAATCACAGACGTCTCCGCCACCAATGGTGCGATGACAGAAGGATGTGGACGGCAGAATGGAATGAAATTTCCTTTACTGACGAGTCACGCTTCTGTCTGGAACACCACGATGGTCGCATTCGAGTCTGGAGACACCGTGAAGAGAGGATGCTGAACAGCTGCGTTATGCACCGCCACACTGGTCCTGCACCGGGTATTATGGTTTGGGGCGGTATTGGATATCACTCTCGCACACCTGTAGTACGCATTGCCGGTACTTTAAACAGCCAGCGCTACATCTCCGAGGTGTTGGAGCCAGTTGTCCTTCCTTACCTTCAGGGCTTGCCCACAGCCATATTTCAACAGGATAATGCGCGACCACACGTGGCACGCATTGTCCAACGGTTCTTCGTCAATCACCAGATTGAATTGCTTCCCTGGCCGCCTCGCTCTCCGGATCTTTCGCCGATAGAAAACATGTGGTCCATGGTTGCTCTACGATTGACCCAGATTCCCTCCCCAGCTGCCACAGCAGATCAAATTTGGCAACGTGTGGAAACTGCTTGGTCTGCTGTACCCCAAGAACTCATCCAGTCGTCTCTTTGAATCAATGCCGAGGCGTGTGGCAGCGGTGATCTCCAACAATGGCGGCTACTCTGGCTACTGATTTTGGCAGGAACCACACTTCACAGAAGTCTATAAATTTAATCATTTGATACTTGGTCAACATGTTATCTACAAAATAAATTTTGTTGTGATATCTCTTGTCTTTCTTGGTGTTGCAATTTGGGTGGCCAGCAGTGTATGTATGTATATATATATATATATATATATATATATATATATATATATATATATATATATATATACACATACGTATGTATATATATATATAATATGTCAAAATGTTGACGCATTTTTGGTTCTTTTCTGTTTAACTGTTTACTCCTTGCCCAAGCAATACAGACTGGGTTTGGCCCGCTGCCAATATTATAACTCGCGACGCAGGACATCTGAAATTTTGCTTTCCGGAGGACCGTTATGGAGGAACGTAATCCTACGTTGAAATACATTTTAAAATTTAAGTATGAAGTTTTAGTCACACGAAATTTGCCAAAACCAAGTGTAGAAGGTAAACAAGGTATTTTTTAATTGTTATTACGCAGAGTAAACGTATCCCCATAAATCTACAGTTCATTGATATTTATAGAAGTTAGTCAAAACTTCCTTATTTCCGTTACCAATTTTTTAAAATCTTTTCCCGATTTGTAAAAAAAAATGCAACTATCAGAAAAATTTCATTGGAGGTTGAGTTATTTTTTTTTGTTTAAGAAAAGTGTGTCGCGGTGAAAAAAAATTTGTTCACCACTGGTATAAAACATCGTCCATTACTGAATAAACAGTTTTGGATGCGGAGTGGAAATATGAAAACGATTCGACAACGTTATAAAAAAAATATTATGCAACATCTTGAATGTTAGAATGCCTGATAGATGGAGAAAGCTGTCCCCCATCCCGAACTTTGAAATCCATAGATTCTAAGAGGGTCGCAGCATATTACTGCATTTTTATGAGAAAATAATATGCCAGGTGTAACGAAATTAATATTTCGTTAAAACAGTGGTAGTCAACCTGGGCTCTACCGCCCACTAGTGGGCGTTCCAGCTTTCATGATGGGCGATAGGAGTTTTGCCCGATACTGAAGCACTTTCCTTTTTTTTTAATTTTATTGACCTTTTTAAAAACATTGAAAAGAAAATTTTTTTAAATTATTGTTTAAAAACTGCCAGTATTATTTAAAAACATTTTCATTAGGTTTTCATAAAATTTATTCTGCCAAACTTAGCGAAAGTCCGACCTAAAGTATTTTGGTAAGAAATTATTATTATTATATGCTTTAACTTGCTGTAACCCTGCTTTATAAATTTTATAAAGGTAAAGTTACTTCTCTACTTTATAAATCACCATTACTGTGGTACCGGTGGGCGGTTAGAAAATTTTATTACTAACAGAGATACAAGAGTGGGCGGTAGGCATAAAAAGGTCGACTACCCCTACTGTTAGAGGATGATAAATCCGAGAAAACTTATCATTTTCTGTTGATTTTCATGGGAGAATTCCGGCTTGCATAATTCCATTCCAGTCATTTCCTCTGTTATCAGACAGCAAATCATAACTCAGGACGGATATTTTTATTAAGGAAATTGAACACTAGGACGATTTATAAATATATTTCTCAACTTTTTTTTTCGACAGTTATCTTTTCTGAGATTTAGAACCGTTTCTTACAGGGGGAGAACTGCGTAGCTTTGAAAGGCAGGAATTCATATTGTTAACAAATTATAGCTGATTTAACTCGAATGGACATTTTATCAATGAATAGAAAATTATTAATTAAAACTCTGATTTACCCTTTTCACACAGTTATATATCAGTTTCGTGTGGAAAGTAATCACTTAGTTTCGCATTTTATGGATTTTTTTGCCCATTTCATGCATTCCAGAATAAAAAACTAAGAAACATTTTGTGTTTTGCAATGCAATGTGCTGTAAAGAAATTTACAATAAGTTGTAAAGTAATTTGCTAATCTCGTAAATTTAACCACAGACTTATAGTATCCAAGGTTCTGCGGTGACAAATCAGAACAGTAGTTGGAATTGCAAAGTAAAATTTATATCTGCTTAAGTTAAACATACAACTGAAAATATTAGAACAAAAATATGTAAAAATACTCCTGACAGATAATATATTCCTATGTGAAGTACGCAACATCTAACTTGAAAAATGTCCGCCTAGCCCCACTCACTCGCTAACATCGGCAAATTCTTACAGTGACATTTGGCCCTTCTTGCTAAACGGTCATCGACTGACAGGCAAACAAGAATTGCGAGAAAACTTCGCTTCTGGAAAGGGATCTGTTGTTACAAACAGAAAATGAAGTAATTTTTTTTACAGGAGTCTTAAAATATTGAAGGATAGCAGTAGAATAGAAAAACGTAAAAGTATGTGGAAAACTATAGTTTTCCACATACTTCTTTAGCGTGTATCAGAAAATTTACTTCTCAAGTCTTCTTCAAATAGCTTGGTTTCGCACCACTAATAGGAGGTTGTAGAAATCACTCACAATGAGCGGGTAAATGTTTGAATGGTCATTTTACATTCGCATACGAGTAAATACCAGGCACATAACTTGCGAACCATGGTCGTTAATCTCTTTTAAATGACTCGTCAGTATTTTAACAACTGACTACCACGAGTTTAGGATAAACATCCAATATTCGGCTCAAGTGGTGATTCCAATCAGATGTAAGTATTAAATGTGACCTGACGCCTGTTAAAAGATTAGTTTAAATTCCAAATTAACATTAGGGCCTTCCTCCGTTATAAAATAAGGTTTCTGAACAGAACGCCAAATTGTTCTCGTGCCGATATCATTCGAAAGAATTTTGCAGAAGATTAAACAGGTTATGACAGTATCTCTCGAGTATTTTGTCTAAGAAATTAGAAAAGTATATACCAAACAATATAACACATTTGCTTATAAAATCGTCTTCCCCAAAAGTTACTATTTTAATTTCATTAAAGTAATTTAAAGTTTAACTGAAGTTTAACATTTTAACTAGAAAATCTTAGACTACGTCGCTTATCAAAATTATCGTCACTTTCTGAGGTGTGACGTCCAAAGTTTTCCTAGAATATATTTCTAAGTGCACTGCATTTACATCACACGTTCATTCCTTGATTTGGTCCCAAAGAAAGTTTGCAATATCTTCAAAGCACATAAATATAAATGAATAAGGTTTCGTTGCAAAAATGTGTTCATCCTACTTTTTCATAAGGAAGTGATGCGTTTTAAACATTTTGTACGCTACATTTTTAGGCCCCGTTAAAATCTATTGTTGTTGAAATATTTTTAAAGAAACCACTAAAAATTTTTATTACATATACGGATTACAGTAATTTCTGAACATGTATTGCGAAAGTAAAGTGAATTTACTTACAAATGTTGGTTTGGAAACTGTTAGTTTCATTTTGAAAAACTGCATTCACTCCATATATGTTACTTGCGTAATAATCTTTAATACATAAAAATTTAAAAGAAAGATTTAAAATCCATATGATCAATAAACACGCAGTATCTAAATAAAATTATATTCTATGTCTGGAATATGTCTGTGTTTCCAACTGATAGCAGACGTCTTTTTCTCTGCAGATTTCCTTTGTTCACTTAGTAGGAAAACGGCTTGAAAAAGTATTGTGCAATACAATTCAGAATGTTAAATAATTGAGTTACTTCATAGATAAACGAGACTTGGTATTTTGCAAAGCAAACAAACTTGATTATCCAGAAATTTAACGCACTTAGATATTAAATATCAGAGACGTTAATTGCGGGGCATACTAATTATCTCAAAATATTCAAGCAATATTATCATTAACACTAAAAATGAATATGCTGCGTTATATCATACATCAATTAATCCCCTCCCCCCCCCCACACACACACCTTATTGTAAATGTATCTATTGTGCGTTTGCGACAGATTTTTACATGGCATGTCGAAAGTTTAATTTCCAAAATCGTCTGAGACAGTATCTTTCAGACGCTTATGAAAATTAGAGTATTTAATAAAAGGTCAAAATGCCTTTTAAGATGGATCTTGGTGATACAAAAATTTGCCTCAGACGCTTGAAGATTAATCACTTAATGATCGAGATAAAACACTAGGGTAAAAATAAAAGAAGAAATAAATACGAGTAGATACCAGAAAGTCACACTAAAAGCTCTATCCCTCCTTTCAAGCTAAAATATGCCTGAATATAGCTGAATAAATAATACCTGCTAGCTTATGAGAACATCAGGCTGTTGCGAATAACTAATCCTCACTCTTACCCACCAAAAATAAGAAAAATAAATAGGCAGTGCCAGAGCTGCAATATTACGTAAAATCTATAAAGTACGTGAGCATTCCCGAACAACATTCTGATACGCACCAACTTATTGAATCTGTAATTGCAGAATTCAGGTATGCTTGAACTGCGGTGGGGACTCAAAGTGTTATTATAATGGTGGACCTTAAAGTTTGGCCTCTTAATGCACATGTCACGATATTGTAAAAATATATACACAGGGTGTTCGTAAACTATGTCGACAAAATAAGAGGGGTGATAGTACTCGTGAAGACGAACAATATTTAAAATGTAACCTAGGGCCGCATCCCCCCCCCCCCCGTGTGTCAGAAAAGCGTAAAATTCAGTGTCCAAGTGGAGCTTTCGTCACTGGAAAAAAAATGAGAATTAGCCAAATCATAAGTTGCAGAATCCTATGATGATTGACTGGTGGGACCGTATCTCTTGCCAGAACAGAACGTCTCACTGGCGTAGCGTACCATATTTTCCTGGAGCAAGTGCTTCCTAGTACCTTGCAAGCTCTTCCAGTCACCACACAGAGGGACATGTGGTTTATGCATGATGGACCCCACCACACTTTAGCACCGCTCCCCTCCACTTACTGAATGCCACATATCCTTGATGGTAGATTGGACGTGGGGGACCTGTGGCTTCCACGGACACTCAACGGACCTAAATCTATTAGCTTCTTCTTTTGAGGACACATGAAATCATTGATGAACATGCGACACCTGTGCATTCCGTGGAAGATCTCGCCGCGAGAACCATCGTTTCAGCGGACAAGATTAACACGACACCAGGAGTATCCGTGAGGGTGCGCCAGTCTTTCATCCGTCGTTGTCAACTGTGCAACGATACCTTTAGAAGCCAGATTGAGCATCTACTTTCTCATTTTTCTCTGATCTGAATGGAATTGGGCAACTTATGATATGGTTACATATTTTTCTCCAGTGATGAAAGTTCAACTTGGACACTGAACTTTACGCTTTTCTGAGACACTGAGTGGAATGCGGCTCTAAGTTGCATTTTAAATATTTATGTTCTTCATGACTACTGCTAGCTCTTATTTTCATGACACACTTTACGAACACCCTGTTTATACACTCTATAACGAAAAACTCGACGCATCAAGGAATTGTCCAATTGTAATGAAATTTCGTATGCAAAGATGTTTCGACCAAACATGCAAATGATTAAAATTTGGTGTCCAATGAATGAATAGCGGGAGCTGCAGCGCATCACAGTTGCGCATCCAGTAGGCGTATACAAGGAGCAATTCTCGATCTGATGTTCAAAATTTCTGTTGCATTTCGACTACGGATACTTTACGTCGATTGTAACAATGCCTCGCTGAGAGATACGTGTATATTTCAGAGGTTGAAAGAGGTCGAGTCATCGAAATAGAAGAAGCTGGTGGGGGAAATCGAAGAATCGCTCGACATCTGGGTCGAAGCGATGCAGCGATTAGACGATACTGGCAATAGTGGGTTAACAACGGCAGATTTAAGCGTCAGAACGGCAGCGGTCGACCTGAACCGCTAGGACCTATACAACAGAACAGGCAGTTATCAACCTTGGGACGTGTTACCCACACACAAGTTCCTTCATGATCATTGACAGACGACTGAGAGATCGGAATCTACGCTCGCGCCTACCATTACACCACTTACCCCTTACGCCTGTACATCGTCAAGTACGATTACAGCTTAACTCGATCAACTTGGAACTGCGTTGATTGGGGGCGTAGTCTTTAGTGAGGAGTCCTATTTCCAACTGTGTCCTGACGATCTCCGAAGACGTGTCTGGAGACTTCTAGGGCAGCGTGGAGATCCTGCCCTTACTATAGCCCGCCACACAGGCCCACAACAGGGCATTGTGGTCTGGGGTACCATTTCTTTTGATATCCTGACCCATTTGGTAGTCATTAGTGACACACTACGTACAGCATAGCGGTGTACAGCATAATGATGTACAGCATAGCGGTACGTAGACGACATTATTCTACCCGTTTAGTTGCCGTTCCTCTCGCGCCACTGCAGACTTACTTTTCATCGAGATAATGCCCGGCCACATACAGCGCGTGTTGCTATGAATGGTGTTCAAGCTTCCTTGGCCAGCTGTGTTACCTGATCTCTCCCCCATAGAGCACATTTGGGACGCAATGGGAAGTAGTGATGCGACATCGATAACAAAACATCGATGTTTTGAAACATCGATATTCAATATTAAAACATCGATGCTAATAAAACATCGCCCAAAAACCATAGATGGTTTTAAACATCGATGTTTTAGAACATCCATTTTTTAAAACTGGTTTAGTAACCTCTAACATTAATGTTACTTCCGTTAGTCGTGGGGGGGGTGATTAATTTTTACTCTCTGATTGTGCAGACACAAATGATAAAAAATTGGTTGCTTTCGGCTACTTTGATGACTCAAAATTCTCGTTGTAAATACCGCCATGTTTTTCCTTCAAATGTCCAGGTAAATTCGTGGCATTGCCAGAAGTTTTGAGGGACTTAAAGCAAATATTGCATTTCACCAATTTGTCAGAGGTTTTGTAAATATATTTCCAAACGACACTTTTGGGAGGCATCTTACTAATAATATTAACGTCAACTTATATACAACCAGAACAAAACAAAAACTTAAATGGATGCACTCGTGTATATACTATTTGTAAAATAAAACCCCATGGAAGGTTCTGGAGTGTCAAGAACATTCCAAGCGCTCTGATTGGTTCATTGGTTGTTAATTGCCATTTGTCTGTTTGCTAAGGAATCGTTCCCCCTTTTGTATTCGTCCTTTTCAGAATTCAGACATTTATTTACTGAGTATGAAAATTATGCTACGTGGTAATTTTTTTTTTATTACGGTACTTTTTCATTAAAAAAAAACATCGAGACAACATAAAACATCGAGCAGAAAACATCGATGTTAAAAAAACATCGGCTTCAATAAATCGATGTTTAAAACATCGATGTTTTTATCAAAACATCGATGTTTTGAAAACATCGACATCGATGTCGCATCCCTAATGAGA
Organism: Dolomedes plantarius; assembly: GCA_907164885.2. Lineage (NCBI taxonomy): Eukaryota > Metazoa > Arthropoda > Arachnida > Araneae > Dolomedidae > Dolomedes > Dolomedes plantarius. The sequence goes on along the minus strand of OU015493.1, from coordinate 163,093,118 downwards.
AGGCGACTGCAACTATCCCGGAATGTTACCGATTTAGCCCGACAGTTGGAGACAATTTTGCAAGAAAACCCGCAGGACACTATCCGGGAACTTTATCAGGCTATGCCACGCCGGGTGACAGCTTGCATCCAGTCCAGAAGTGGACAAACGCCGTATTGACTTCCTCACTTTGTAACGATCATTCTGAAATAAATAATTCAATTGTTCTGAAATTTTAATCGGTTTTCTTTTCTGTGCATGTTCTTCACATCCACCAATTTTTGTCGCAATCGGCCAACGCCTTCTGGGTGCTTCGATTTTTTTTTTGTTTGTTATAGAATGTATTTATGATATTCTGTTTTGAAAATGCTTCATTGTTCTGGAGGAGGAGGCAAAGGAGCATTGCGCGTGACAAAGTAGATACGGAAAAATAACATATTGTAAGTCACAGAAATCGGGACAATAGGGGTTAATTTGGGATATACCGGGTTAGTCAAAAGTTCGTAAACACTTTATCATATTTTCTTCCTTTTTTATGAATTTTTAAAGAAGTGCAGTTTGGAAGAAATGACTCACAAGGAAGGCTGACAAAAGGAAGTCTGATTGTTTTAGCGGCAAAATAAAAATTAAATAATTACAAGATAAAAAGAACTTTTTATATACCATGTTTTTAAATTTTCTGTTGAATCATATAAAATTGACAATTCTATGTATTAATACTGTTAAGTTTTAACTTTTAAAAAGGGTAGAATTAAATTAAAACAAATTGTTAATATTGTTAAAGCTTACATACTCCCTTAGAGGTGTTTACAAAGAATAATTGAATGAAATATATTACTTAATTGCGTTGTGATTGGGAGCGATAACCCCTTAAAATAAAAATACAAATCCCTGGTTCGTTTGCTGATGCCCCTGCTCTTGAGTGTTGAATCGAGAAAAAAACAAATTAAATTTACTTGACCTAAATTTTACTATAAGGGAATACCTGAAAGAAAAGCTAAGAAGAAGCAAAACTGAGGCAATAATTGACATGACAAAATTTATACCAAAATTTAACATAATTTATTAAAAGTTGTTTGACCATTAAGTACACACTGCCAATAGGCTAATTTCCCACTGAGGATACACTCTCCTCTAATTTTCATCATAATCAATTCTTTCATATTATAATTTAATTTAACAAAATTCGAGTAGATTCATTTCATATCATAATTTAACCAATTCGCGTAGTGGCTGGTAACCAAAAATTTTAATTCATTAAGTTAAATAAAATAAAAAAATAAGGAAAAACATCATTATAGCTGCAGCGAATAATTTTAAAAAAATGGGGGCGGTACCGTCTTCATTAGCAGAATTTAAAAGCGGATGGGCCAGCAAGTCTTGTCATAGCTAGGCAAGTCTTTCTCTCCTTCCTCATAGATCTAGGGGTACGCTGGGGCAATTTCATCATCATCTCCGGGATCAAACTCGCATTTCCGGGCTAGTAGTTGAGAGCTGCCCACCTTCCAAAGTCGCGGGTTCGAGAGAGAAAAAAAAAACTCCTTCCAAAAATTCTCCTTTCGAACTTCCCCCTCCAGTTCACCTCGCCACCCCTTTGTATGGCTACACATGGGTAAAAATGAGGGCGTCTTCGCTCCTTGATTTAAAAAGGAAAACCGGACCAACAGAATTTGAGGGGCTTGAATTATAAAATGATAGGTTGTATAGTATTTTTTTCAAACTTTGATCTTGCATCAAATCGGGATTTCTTTTTAAAACTCTGGGACTAAGCGCGGCGCTTGGCTATGTCCGGTGTATCCATGCGCCTTCCCTCATCAGCCAGGTGTTCGATCATGCCTTGGCTGCCGCCTGCAAAAGCCATCAAAAAGGGTTTGTTTTCCGGATGCCTTATTGTAATGGATACTTTTTCTAATCCCTTTATCCGGTGTAGTTCTGGGTATGTGCTGCGGAAATACTGTGAAAATGGCGACGAGCTTGTGGATCGATTTACTTTGCCCTACCAGCCCAGTTTAAACAAGGGTATGGATACATTATAGAAAATTTACTATTAATTGAAAAACAAAAATATAACACTCTAAAATTAATAATTAAATATGTTGAATATTTACCAGCCACCAAAATCAATATACTAGCCACTTTAACAAGTAAAAGAATAAAATGAAAGAAATCAATGTTACAGTCATATGTAGTTATTCAAAGTTAAATCATCAAATATCAATGCTTGCCGCGATCCAATATTTTAGTATACTCTCATGCTACCTCCCATTATCAGAAAAATTGCGCACCTTTTTCTAATAATCTTCAGTAATAATCAAGCAATTAAAAATTGGATCACCGCTAGTTGAAACAAGTTGAGTAGAGGCTTACAGAGTTTTAACAATCTATATATATATAACGCGTAGGTATGCGGCACAAAAATCGACGATATTTCTACACTCCGAATGGCAATGGCTCAAACTACCAGATGTAAACATTAGCGGCCGTCCGCAATTTTCAACCGCGTGTCAACATGGATTTACGCACTAAAATCAGGAATGCTCGAAAGCGAGCTGCACGATCAAGTGAAAATTGGGAACAGTCTCAATAAAGAAAGCGAAGAAGAAATAATTCATTAAGAGAGAGGCGTGAAAGAGAGAGCATAAATGATCGCGAGGTTAGGCTTAACCGTCGCCGGCATAGCAACCTACAGCCAGTAAAAGTTGATTTTCTACACTTTTTTCAGTACTTGCTTAATTTCTACTTCGTTTTATAAGTTGATTAGTGGAAGAAATTTTCCCAACAATTTATTATTTGATATGATTAAGTGTAGTGTGAACAATAGTACATACGGAGAGTGCTGCAATCCGCACTATATTTTAGTACTTGCTGAATTTTTAGACCATTATTAAAGTGAAAAAAATTTTCCCGAACAATTTCTTATTTCATGTAATGATAAAGTGTAGATATATTAATTTTGAAAAATAGTACATACAGAGAGGGGTGTAATTCTTAAAATCATTGGTGTTGGGTTTCTCGGTCTTATCTTTAACTCTGATCTGAAGTAATGTCAATTCATATTTTTTAAACACGATGTTTCAGAATCAGCATTATGAAGAATACCTCTTAACAACGTATATTTATGATGACAGGTAATGGTAACATTCCTTACATATGTTATTTTCAGTTGAGTTGTTTTGCAAAAGCGACCATGCTGGTCGCGCAGCGGCTAGTGTTAATATATTTAAAGATAGAGATTACAACGCGCGTTATTTATTAATTTTATCCTATAATATTAAATGTGTTTTACCTACACCACAATACTTTAAAAAAAATTTTTGATGAATTATCCCATCAACTTGAAAGAAAATGAAGTTAATTGGAAGTTAACTTGCGTTTAACTTTTCGTTCCCGTTCCGGTCGATAGATGGCTGCACCAGTCTACAAAGCAAAATTAACTGAAAATAATAAAAACATGGTAAAACTCTGCTTAAAGATGGCTAAAAGTGTTAAAAAAAAGCCTTGTCATCGTGTTCTGAGCTATTCTAAAAGTTTCAAATGTCTAGCTAATCGGGAAGTTAGTTAAAAATCGGTTGCAAGATTTGTACTGGACAAACACACACACAAACAAGAAAGCAAGTTAATAAAAACATGGAAAGAAGTCACAGGTAGAGGCTTTGCGAGCACTCCTACTCCCCGTGGACGATTGCGCCGCCATATCATTTATAACGGTTTCCACCGCAGTAAAGCGACCCTCCGCCAACGAGGGTTTTGCACTTCGTGGCCGATCCTCCAAATTTTCATGTATCACGGTATTTTATTGCAAGATTGATTTGCATAATTCTGCTGATTCGCTGGCATGTCAGCGCCATGTACCGCCTTTTTAAACTTTTTTGGGCTGCTAAAAAAATCCGATTTCCTTGTGAACCCTTTCTTACAAACTGCGCTTCTTTATCATGATTTCTTCCTTTTTTATGATTTTTTAAATTTCTCACGAACTTTTGGCTCACCCTATATTATAAAAAATTTAAATCAATATTCCAATTGTAAATAAGAATAGGATATTTTAAATAAAAATATATCAGTATTGGAATTTTTCGAAAGTGAGTATGCATACATGAGGGAAAATTGTTTATACGTTAAAAAGAGCATCAGCTAATCACTCAAAGAGCTGTGTCTTCAGCTCTTTTCTGGTAAGGTCTGCGAGTAAACTATCTGCCTCAGGCTGCACATCACATGAAATCATAGATTTTCATTCTGTTTAATTAACTATGGGGAATTTTCCTCTGAGTATTTTAATCATCACTGATTATCGAATGCATATTTTGAAGTCTAGTTTTTTTGCATGCAGGGAGGTGGGGGGGGGAGGGGGGTAAACGTTAAAAGATCGCATAGTTTTCATAATTTTTTACTTTTTCCGTTGTTAAAATTTTACAAGGGTTGTAAATTAATAGATGTCTACAGTTACTAATTAAATTGATATTTTTTGTTAAATTAAAATAAAAAGATTTATGGAAAACTCGCACTTTTGATTTAAACATCTATCATACGCTGTAAACAGAATCAAAAATTATATACCGTAAAATCTCGACTATAATACGCACCCGAGTATAATACGCATGCTTGATTTTGCGCGAAATTTTCGGAAAAAATTAAAATTCGACTATAATAAACACCCATAACTTTTCGATAATTTATTTAAAAATTGCACAAATATTTATCAACATAAAAAAAGTTTATAATGAAAAGAAATGAAAATGTCAAATTCCGTAGAAAAAACTTAAATTGTTAATTCAAAACAAACAATACTGTCAAACTATCAGTCTTAATCACTTTCACTAGAATACAGCTCATCTATTGTTGTTGAGTCCATGTCACAATTATTGTTGCCTTTGTAATATATATCGCCATCATCATCATCCTCACTTGACGACACAAACTGTGAGGTCCGTTTGTTTAAAAGGAATACCTGCTTAGTAAAAGGGCGGATGAATCACTGAGTACAGATGCGCAAGAATCCGTGTTGCGGCTTACAGCTGCTGTACGTACGTTTATCCTATGTTTAAAACTACTTTTTTTTGTACGCGAGTATAAGACGCACCCTCAATTTTGCGGACTAAAATGTGAAAAAAAAGTGCGTATTATACTGGAGATTTTACGGTATTTGCCAATCTGTGTTTAGAAAAACTCCGAGACGAAAATTCCCCATAGCGTAACATTAAGATTGAAAATTTGCGATGTCAGCTGATAGGCTGCTTTAAGTAATGAGTTGGGGATTTTTTTAGAAAATAATCTCGTTGACAAATTATATTAATATCAAAATTACTTTGGCAGTTGTATATATTTATGTAATTAAACGGGCGTATTTTGAGCTAATTATGTCATACCTCCTTTATAAATAAGTTGTAGGGCGTTTTTTTTCCTTCTCCTACGTGTTATGTAAACTCTCTTTCACCTGCTTCGTTTTGAGATTTAACCCAAGGACGGTAATCTGGAACAGATGTCGCAAAAAATTTGTGGTACGACTTAACAAAGAATAAACTACCGCCAGAAAATTATTTTCCCGATAAGCTTTCATTTAGGGGTGCACCTACTTATGTAACCTTGTGATGGGTTTTCTGGTAAGATCTAGGAGTAAACAAAAAATTTCTTATCTAGAATTTGTCTGAAATAACCTCTAATTTAAGAAAAACTACAAAAGCATATTTTTTTTAGATAATTCCCTAGAATTTGACTAACTAGACGGTTTTACGTACACACGGTAGAAACAAATTTTCTGACTACATACCTCGCTTCCCTGTAAGGTGAGCAGTTTATCTTGGAAGGATTCTTAATTGCTCTCTGCTTTGAGGGACAGCTATATACACGGTTAACGCATTAAAAATTATTATTGATAAGATATCGAAGTAGAAGTATCGCTTACGACGTTTTACAAGAAGATATTAGACAAAATATTTCTGCATGGGTGTCTTCATTTTTTTCAGTTGAATGAGCTTCTTCCCGCACAGAACGGACATGATCTACTCTAAGAGCTACTTAAGTAAAAACTACACCTCTGAAATCATAAAGAAAACTGCTCCTGGCGTCTGTAATTCTGCCACTCTTACACAAAAAAAAGCATTACAATAATGAAACTCAAACGTTGCAGTGAATTTAGATGAGTTCTTTCTCACGAGCTATGTTATTAAGAATAAATGGCCTTTATAGAAAAAATAGTAAGCCGGAAAATATCGCTTCATTTCCCTTAAATATCTATGCACTTTCTTTCCCCCAAAATTTCAAACAATATGGCTTTATGGTGGCCTGCAATATTGCTTCAATAATAAGCGATTTGTTCCTGGGTTTTTTCAATGCGATTTCCGCATTTCAGTATTAAATACTAAGCTCCGGCAAATAATTAATTTCGGAGGTTTAATAATTTTTTTTAAATGTTAAATTTCAATTAGCTATATCTGGTTGATTAATAATGAAGTTATAAAAAAATTACTTCAAAATGAATTTTTTTTTTATTTCTTTTATTTCTAATGGCAAGTTTCTAATGGATTAAGACAACTGAGCCGAAAAACATAGAAAAAGAGAACAAAAAACATGATAGAGCAACAAAAGTCGGCTAAGTACTCGTAATAGTTTATGAACACAGGAAATCCCTTGCTTCCCAGTAACAATCGAAAAGGAAAATCTTTCGAAGAGCAGGACAGCAAAGCAGGTGAGTCTCATCCCTCATCTGCCGAAGATCGCAGAGCCTGCAGAAAGGGTGATTGACGATTTTGAAGCAATATAGATGATATTTTGATAAACAGTCGTGGCCGATCGCCAGGTGAAATTCGGCAACAGCACTACGCCTTGGCCACTTAGGGATGTCTTTCATTCTAATCCACCAGGGCTGTTGATAATTATTTTCAAAGAGCTGTCATCGGGTGGCTACATTGAATGACTTACGGATAAGGCGTTTGACGGTACTAAAGGCGTTTGACGGTAAGTACCGACGGTAAGGCGTTTGACGGTACTTTGACGGATTCCATAAACATTTAAATCTGCAAAATGGATGCACCTCTCTTGGCCAGGAGATCAGCAGACTCGTTGGCAGAGACTCCGCAATGGCCCACAATCCATAGTAAAACAACATCTGTATGGTGATTGCTTAGGCACCGCAGGAGCTTCCTACACTCAAGGATGTCAGCAGAGTTAGGTGTATTATAAGAATAAATTACAACTAAAGCAGCTTTAGAGTCACAAAACTTTACTTCACAATAGATCCACCTCCTTGTGGGGCATTCTGGGCAACGTTCATAGCGGCAAAGTGGTCCTCATCTTTACGGCATTTTTGTTTGTCCCATTTTGCTCTTTTTTGAGCGATCCTATGACTGATTATCTGCGCATTTTTCAGTGGAATGCTGGCGACTTATCCCATCCAAAGAGGGCAGAGCTTTTGCAGACTTCAAAATGAAAATAACAACATTTATTTTCCTCTAAGGCAAATGGACACGCCTCACCTTGCTTTTTGTCCTGCTCTACCTCCCGTTTCTTTATGAGAGCGCTATTGGATTGCCAGACATGGAGGACATTTCGCCAGTTGATGGATTAACTGATGTCATTTTTCTATCTTGTATTTTTGTCTTTTTGATATATGTTGCCCTGTAATTCTTGCCATTGGAAATTTTAAAAAAATCCTATAAGGCGTAAGAAATGGACAGATATCTGTTCATGCCGTAAACCATCAAATAACCATCGATTTTAGTGTTAGCGGCACATATTTTACGTGATGCGACCTCTGAAACTGAAAGCTGTCTGGTATTCGTCAAGGCTCTATAGAAAATAAAAGTTAATGAGATATGTTGAGGTCAAGGGAAAAAAAGGTAATGAATTTGCAAACAATTACAGTTTGGCTTAATGATAAAGGCTAACTTTTCATGATTGCTCTCAAGGGAGATCTTGAAAATTGGCAAATTTAAAACCTTAATAACAGTTTTGGGGGAAATGATAATCGTGTGATTTCTGCGTTTACCAAATGAGGATTGGAATATAAACAGTAGTCATAATTGCCTAGCGAAAACAGTTACGTTATTATAAATGACGGAATTGTCCCGTGAGAGTCATACCCTAACACGGCAATTATTCACCCCTCCAGAATAATTTAAGAAACAAACAGCACTTGCGTATACGGAAAAAACATATTTATTATTGAAATGGAAGGAAGTTGGAAGTGCATCATGAATATTTAGATATTCGTGAATGGATTTAGCCAATGCGCGTGTCAATCTGCGAATATTTTTGTACGTTTGCGTAATTTCATATTTCGGGTTTTTTGCTCAGAACTTATTTTTTGGTTTTGGAAAGATTTATTCGTTATTATATGAACACAAGAGTGCTTATATATTTATATTTAACATAGCACACTTGTAAAGCTGAAGGTCCGGAAACCCATTTAAACATGTGATCTGAGTTTAGCATATATATAAATTGATTTCATGTTCTAAATCAGTGGTGCGCAAACTTTTTTCGACAGCGAACCATTTTCTTTCAATAAAAAAAATCACTTGACCCCCAAGTAAAATTTTCTGGTAGTTGCAATATTTTTTTTTACAAATTAGGAAAATGTAAAGATACAAATATATAAACGACCCAACCTTTCGGTTATGCGTTAAAAAAAAAAAAAAAAAAAAAAAAAACTTAAGGGGGGGGGGGGGGAACTTATGCTAATTGTGTAACACACAACGAAATAGAATATCTTGAAATTATATCTTATTTTTAGGAAAATGTAAAAAAAAAAAATAGTAAATAGAAATAAGGACATACAAACTTATTAAAAATCAATGAACTGTTGATTTTGGGGATACATTTACTTTGCGCAATAAGAAATGTTTTTGGCAAATCTCATATGACTAAAACTTCATATTTAAATATTAATGTTATCAAGAATAATTTATTAAAAGTTCCAGGTTAACAAAACTTAAATTCAGTAGATCTAATAAAAGCACGTTGAAGTTTCTGGAAATTATAATACTTCAGGTAAAAATAAATAAAAAACTTTTGTTCACAACGAACACAAAATTAAAATTAATTATAACATACAAATTAATTCGACAGACATCATGAAGGCTATTAAAATAACTGACGCACTTTTAACTCAAGTCGTAATACACCACTGCTACAGATACATATACCGCTACATATCCGCATTCTAAGATTTTCAAAAGTGTCTTCTTACATTTACATTACTTCTGTAAATATATGCTGCTACCGGTTACATTCAGTTGGTTTGGCCAAGATTTGGATTACGTATGACGTCATACTATCACTGATTTCAAGGTAATCCGGATTATATTGAGTTTAGAAGTTGGGATAAAAGTTTAGTAAGTACAAATACCGGGATGAAGCTTTAGATGCTTAAATAAGGACAACAATTAATATATATTTTTTCATTAAATAATTCAGTGTGTTATAAATGTACCTCACACTATTCGCGACTGCACCACTGTTCGAAATCATCTTTTGATATAAGCTTAGGAAAATTACCATATCGCACCTCTGCAAAAAGCTTTCTGTAACCATATATTACTTCTGTAAACCATATATTACTTCACCATATATTAGTGCTTTCTGTAACCATATATTACTTCTGTAACCATATATTACTTCTGTAAATATATGGTGCTACCGGTAACATTCAGTTGGTTTGTCCAAGATTTGGATTACGTATGACGTCTACTATCACTGATTTCAAGGTAATCCGGATTATATTGAGTTTAGAAGTTGGGATAAAAGTTTAGTGAGTACAAATACCGGGATGAAGGTTTAGATGCTTAAATAAGGACAACAATTAATATGTATTTTTTTCATTAAACAATTCAGTGTGTTATAAATGTACCTCAAACTATTCGCGACTGCACCACTGTTCGAAATCATCTTTTGATATAAGCTTAGGAAAATTACCATATCGCACCTCTGCAAAAAGCTTTCTGTAACCATATATTACTTCTGTAAACCATATATTACTGCTTTCTGTAACCATATATTACTTCTGTAACCATATATTCTGTAAATATATGGTGCTACCGGTAACATTCAGTTGGTTTGTCCAAGATTTGGATTAAGTATGACGTCATACTATCACTGATTTCAAGGTAATCCGCATTATATTGAGTTTAGAAGTTGGGATAAAAGTTTAGTAAGTACAAATACCGGGATGAAGCTTTAGATGCTTAAATAAGGACAACAATTAATATGTATTTTTTTCATTAAATAATTTAGTGTGTTATAAATGTACCTCAAACTATTCGCGACTGCACCACTGTTCGAAATCATCTTTTGATATAAGCTTAGGAAAATTACCATATCGCACCTCTGCTAAAAGAGTGTTACATCTCCGAAATTTTCGATTTTGAGATAATTGCACCACAATGCTCTATAAGAAGTGCTTTTCATTATATATATATAATAGCCGTTGTCTCTGTATAACACTTCCGGGCTGTACTCATCTTCCAATTGAAGCCCTCAGTAAACAAACGGCCGGTTAGGCTTAATTTCAATTTCAGATGTGGATCAGAATATTTTCTTACCTAAAAACTAATATCTTCTCCATCAAATCACGTTTGTTCAGCCTATTTTGCTATAAAACATTCAGAACTAAAAAAAATTGGATGCTTTTAGCTGTATATTTAACAGTTTTTAAAAATCTGTTTACTTTTGCGATGAATTCTGAAAGTAAACAAACTTGAATGTCAATGAATCGAGTAGCTCAAGTATTCATATCGCGCAGTGAGCTGTAAAAAACTGGATGGCAGTCTACTACTCCAAACGCATGAAAAACTAAATAAATAAAAAATAATGAAAGGGTTTGCTTTTACAAGGTGTGGATTAAATGCAATATTGTTAGATAATTCGGGATATTTTTTAACTTTCATATACTTTTTCCATTATGACGTCATTATTAGTATTATGACGTCAAAATGACGGGTTACCTACTAGTTCTCGAATAATGTTATAAGCTTAGTACCAACACAATTTCCTAGATGGCGCTTATTACCCTCTTCCACAACTAGGAGTGGGAACTTGTTCATGCGCGAATAATGAAAATAAGATTTTTGTCAGTGCCTAATGTCGTTGCATTAAAATGTTCCTGTAATAAAAATGTTCATTAAAATTTATTTGGAAAATAAATTTATATATTTTTTTCTAATCTGCTGTTCATGTTATCAAGGTTTTTTCTTTGTATTGTGAAAAGTTTAGATAGATTGTGCATTAGCATAGAGATATAACAGTAATCCCTCAAGCTTTTCAGTCCGTCTTGACAAAATGAGGTTACTAGAAGAGGGTTATATCTTGTAATTAATTTCAAAATGATGCTTTAAAAATTGAAATCAACTTTAATAGTATATAGTTTTGCCTGCTAAAGTGATTCGAACAATAAGTTTTCCCCAAATTATCATAGGCATTCATAAAAGAAGAAATGAAATTTCGACAAATATCTTTAGCTCTTCCTGAAAATATAGCTATTTTGAGATGTAACACTTTTCTAGCAGAGGTGCAATATAAATATGGTTGATAAAAAAAACATGCAAGTTCACATACGAAAGTAACTTTTAAAAAGTCTTTATTTTAATCTGTAATACGCTTCTTTGAATGAATGATCTGAGTGACCTTCGAAAAAATGTCTAATCAGAGTGACCTTCGTAAAACTTTCTAATCAAAGTGACCTTACGTAAGGCTAAAGATCCGCATTTTTGTGAGCCTTTAACTGAGGAATACTACTCGGGGTACAGGTGTACCCAAAACAGCCATCCAATGTTCATATTCTAGCATGCAGAATGAGCTACCCGTTTACCTCTCTTAGTAAATTGATAGAACGATGTGGCAGTCTTGAGGTGATCATCAAGTAGTTCGTATTGTAACGACTCCGCGTACGATAACGATTATCGCACGTGGAAATTCCAGGAAGACCACACAGCCCGCGGCTTGTGCACTTAATGGATTTAAACTACCTGTGCTGAGACCGATATCAGACAGATAGTCGCCTAGCGATATAAAAGGCCAGACGCGCTAACGACAGCTCGCGGCCCAGAAAACCAGTTAAAAAGGGGAGCCGCTGACCGGAGGCTTCTAGTCGGCTGGGAATGTAACTGGACAAAGAAAGAAGGCGTACCCCATACCTTTCGAGAACGTTCGGTGGGGGTATGTAAAGCCGCCGTACACCGGTGGAGTGAGTTAGTTATTTAGTCAGTTAGTCAAAGTTAGTTAGATATGGAGTGAGAGTTAAGCAGAGCTGAAGCTGAGACAAGATGCTGCCGGATTGCTGCTGGGCCTAGAAACACTTGAATGAGTGCAGCGACAACTTATGTCTGACCTTCCTCGTCGATGCAGTGAACCCACGAATGTAATTGTTTTATTTTGTAAATTTGTAAGTAGCCTGTATTTAATAGAGAAATGCAATTAAAGCATAAAATACAAAAAAGGCTGGCAGTCGTTTTATTAAGGCGAATTTCTTAGAGTATATTATGAGTGATTATATCAATGATTCCCAACTGGTGTGCCGCAAGGTTTTTTTGTGTATAAAGAAAAAAAATATATTAGTAGGGCCCTCTTAAGATAAATATTAAGTTGATATCAAAGATTTGTGCTCTAAGCACCAATAGCAATTCGCACAACTATTAAATATTAACTATTTACTAAAACAAAACTATTCTTTGTGATTTCCCTTGCAGTCTTTTAGTGTAACTCTATACTGAATCACATGACAATTAATGAAACTGTGTTAATATATATTGTTCTGGTGTTTGTTGCTCATATCAATAAATAAATAAAATCAGCAATGGGGTGTGCATTTATTTGAACTTAAATTCCCGTTTGATTTAATAATAAACAAATTGAAAAAATCTAAAATTATAAAAATGGGTGTAACACATGAGTTTCTAATCTAGTTTCCAAGAGTGCCGCAAACCTAAAATAGTTGGCAATCCTTGGATTACAAACTGATTCGGGTACACCTGTACCCCCAGGGTAGTAAATATGGGTGTAAAACATGGGTAGCTTTCCACGGTTAAGTAACTGAGATTTTTGCTCTTTTTATTTAGGGCTCATGAACCTATCTGAAATTTTTTATTCTAGACAACTCACGTTAGCCAGGTTACAGGTAGACTAATACGTGAATGTTTATTAACATTTATATAAAAAAATTAAGTTAGATATTTTAAACAATATTCTTAAAAAATACATTTGTTGGCTGTTCTCTTTCCTGACATCTGACATTTGTGTACTTCTGTTGAAACTTTTTAATAATCAAGAATTCTATTAGATATGTAACATACGTTTATCAGCAAATTCGTTCAGAATATACTTGAATAATAAATTTGTATCTGTTATTTAGATAATTTCTAATCAGTAGCCGTTGTATTGCTTTGGGTAACCTTCAACTTTTTTTTTCTTTCTTTTTTATAAAAAAAAGAAAAAAGAAAACAAATGTTATCTAATACGTTATCTCTGCCGTTATGCAAAGCAGCATATGGCGTCAGGATTTGCATTCGAAGTCCAACTGATTATTTCTAAAACAAACACACAGAAACACTCTAAATTTTTTCATTATTAAAGAATTCAAAGAAACCTTTTCAATCTTTGTGACAGATTTAATATCACTTACAGGCCGAGATTTTTCATATCGATGGTGCAATGGGGCAATCATTTTAAAATCGTTAAGGCTGTTGTGTACTAACCCTATTGGATTCGCTTTCCTCAAAGTTAACCTATAGAGAAAATTTGTCCAAGGATTTTCGACTTGGATTTAAAGATTGTTTTAAAAGTAATTGTACTCTGTAATAGAGAAAGAAATTTTACACCTTGGGGCATTTTTCGTTTTCTAAAAATAATTCAAATAATATTTTAAAATTTAAATTATTCGAGTGAAAAAATCTGGTATAGTGTGTTTTAAACACTTATAAATTCCTTTGGTGGACGAAATTTATAAAAGGAATCCTGTCGCAAACTTCAGAAAAGTTCAAGCTATCTGAAAATATCATTTTTATTGGATTATCAGCCTTTATGTAGCCGTCATCAATAGCCAAATTTTCTCCATAGGTTAAAATTGAGGTGAGAGAATCCAATAGGGTTAGAACACAGCAACCTTAATAATGAAATCCATGCATGATGTTGAATAAAAATTTATTAAAAGAGCGCCAGTAAAATGCAAAATAGATAGATGTTTCGGTATCACGACTAAAAGAAGTAACAAGCGGCTCATTCCCGAAGCTTCAAAATAACTATCGTTCTTCGTCATACGAAAATTAGACCTCTACAACAAATTTACTGCACGTTTCGGAACAGGATATCCACTATTGACGTCAGAATCATTTTACTTGACGAAAGAACCTTCTTTTGAATTCAGATACACCTAAAATGTTATTTTTAAAAAAAATGTTTCACAGCTTGGATTGTAAGTGAGTAATCGCTCTCTTTCGATTCTCGTTGAAACGTGCTGTATTTAACGATAATTTCTCGTTTCGTAGTACTGCAATAGGTACACAAATAAGCACGAAAAAAGTGTTGGTCACTGAAAATGAAAAATGATCAAAAATCTACAAATTTTTATAAGAAACTTATCACTGGACTTATATTAGGAAAACTATGCCAATTCTTTGTTACAAGAGAAATAATTTTCCTTTATTTCTAATTATTTTTATATAACCTGAATTTTTTTGTTCAGATAATCTCGACAGATATAGCTTATTTTAGATTTACATGTTCCCGGCCCGTCACAATTTCATCAGCTACGTCATATGTTTGAGTAATTTCTGTGTATTGTTTTATCTTAATTCAAGAATTGCTATTATATCAGTGATCCTCCCCTCCCCAGTGTGTCACAGGAATCTAGGGTGCCGTGAGATCGGCCAGGGTTGCTTACAAATTTTTTGGGGGAGATTTTTTGGTAGCTACCAAGAGTCCCACAACTGTTAGACTTGATATCAAACATTTGTGGTCTAAGCATCCATGGCAAGTCTCACATTAATTAATCAAAATGATTTCCATTGTTTAATGATTTCCATTGTAGTCCTCTATTGTAATATTACACTGAATCCCATGGCTGTTCTTGAAACTGTATTAATACAGTGATTTCCGCTTATAAGAATCACGTTTGTTATTACTGTTTTTGATTCTTATAAGCGGTTGATTCGTATATCCGAAATTTAGGTTTTTGGACAGGCACACACACCTATATATACATATATTAGATAATTTACCATAAAATAGTCGTTAATTTACGTTAATTATCTTTTATTAAAATTATTTTTTATAACATTCATTTTTTTATAACTTCATTTCTAGACCAATAAGTAGATACACATGAAGTACAGAAACGTGATTATAGTAAGAGAAGAAAAAATCCAATATTTGGTACAACATACCAGCTTAACAGTTTTAACATTTCAACTACAGGAAGGGAGCAAGAAAAAGTTTTCTATGGCAGTTTGACGTAATGAAGTTTTCAGGAGGCTGCTTCAATTCTCTTTCAATACTAATAGTCGTAGACGAAGATTCACCTTCTAGCTTACGTTTCACGGTTTGATAACGTGCTGAATCTACTAATGTCACGTTTGCCTAAGGGATAGTGGACACTTATCCCTTAGGCAAACGTGATATCCGAAGATTTATGTGTTTCAGGGTCCAGGAAGCCGCAACCAGAATGTGGGAGGTGAGAAAAAAAGGGCCCCTATTTTTGTTGTCAGTGCAGAAAAGTGAAATCGGACCCGGACGAGTAATGATGCCCCTGGGTCAAGCTAATAGGACAGTGTTGTGCTAAATTGTTTTAGGGGAAACTATTATGTTATGTCTAACAAAGAAAGGAATGAATTTGAAGACTATAATCCATCCCATCTTATCAATTTTTCTTTTTTTTTTTAAAAAAAAAAAGAAAGAACGTCGTGCCTTTTTAGGGTTTAAGTGGCTGTTTTAGAAAAATGAAAGGAAAGCGAAGAGTGTAAACTTATTCTTATAACCGGTGGATTGATTCTTTAAAGCGAAAATTTTAACATGGAAATAATGCATTTGTTTTTGTTTTCGCGATATTGATTCTTATAAACGGTTGATTCTTATAACCACTGATCACTATAAGCGGTGGTTACTGTATATCCTTCTAGTGTTTCTTACTTACTTCTTTCAATAAATGATTAAAATCCGCAATGGAGTAAGTATTTATGTGAACTTAAATTTAACATGCTCTTGAAATGCATTCCACACTAATTTAATACTTAAAAAATTGAAAACAGTAAAACTTTAGTAAGGGTGCCTAAAGTTTCTAATTTCATTTCTAAAGATGCTGCAAACATAAAATTTTTTGAATCCCTACTATAGATGAAAGCGATATATCCAACCACCGCAGTTTAGACTGTTCTCTAATGTCCCTGCATGTAACACGTTCTCCTAAACATCATAACTACTCAGAGAGATTATTATACCAGCAATTTTTATCGTACATTTTTATCTTCTTTTCTATTAATTCAAAAACATATTTGATTGTTAAAAAATTCAGTCTTTGCGATTTCAGAATTTTCTTAAAGAAAATATTCTGTGCATAGATACTACACAAAGGGTAGGAACTGATTTTTACTCCACATTTATTAAAACCAATTTATATAGATCGATTAACTCACAACTACATTTACATGAATTATCTATTTATCTCTTGCATCGCTCAAGTTCAATGAAATTAAGCAATGCAATAGAGCACTACTTCAAAATTGTAAAGTTCCATCACACAAATTCACTGCGCCTTTTTCCAATAAGCGTTTCAATTTTAATTTCGGAAACTAATGATTATCTGTATACAGTAAAAATTTGGCGTTTTCTTTTCAGTTTTTACTTTACAAAATGTGTGTTTTGAAAACCTTTAGGGATACGAATGGACAAAATATGGTATCTACAAATAATATCTTTTTCATATATCGATGCATACAAAATTTAAAAAACAGAAACTATCATAGAAAAATGTAGGGGCCGTGGCGGCCTTGTGGTACAGCGCGCTGGTTTTCGGTGCTGAGGGTGCTCAGATCGGATCCTGGCGAAGCGCCACTAAAATGCCTCCGTTTGTGTCGTCCCTTCATAGGGGGCAATGCTGGTCCGCCTATATGGCGTCCCCATGATAAAATGGCCAGCAAAACTGCGGTGAATTATAGGCGAACGTCTTCGTGACAAGTGCCTCCGCATTGGGAATAAAAATCTTAGAAAAATGTTTGATATTTATGTTTAAAATCTTGAAATATAATCGGATAATAAATTTAAAAATAAAAATGCATAAAATATAGGTGTAATTTTTAAAATTATACCTATAAGGCTATTCTTAAGGCTTTTTCTTGAAATAGATTCGTGGTAGCAGTAGCTTTGAATGTACAAAATGGGCTATGTGAGTCCTAAGTAGACAGGTGGTAGCATGTTGGGTTTGAAACTTAGGATAATCAGTTCCAATCCAAACGAACGCCATTCATTGTCTAGACCGGCTACGGGCACATTAAATACGAAGACTGGAAAGTCCTATGATGTCATAGAGGGTGGAGGAAAGTACGAGCTACCCAGTTCCTGTAGCTCGTACAGGAACTGGGTAGCTCCCCCTGGGGTTGCTCTGTCAAAATTCAGGTGTCATCTAGCTAAGACGTACTCCGACCCTTGTGGTTCTATTGTAAACTTGAGCCGCACTCCTCAGATCGCATGTGGATCTCTGGGAAGGTCTGGAACACAAGCTTAGTTCCGGCCAGGGGGCATTAGCAACGATAACAACTACAAATAAGCCATCTGTTGTTTTGTCATCCGGTGAAATAACTCGCAGCTCATGATTTCCCTTTACGTAGCTTTTAACAGAATAGTAGAACTAGCTTGGACATCCCTCGTGATTTAAATCATTAGGTATGAGCAATTTTAGTTAAGTTTCTTGGAGTTTTCTGAGTGTGAGCGCCGTTGTAATTGCAGTATAAATTTGTATTCCTACGTCGTAAATCTGAAAAATACTCCGCCAAATAAGGTCCCTGTAACTGTTCTGAAAACATTACACACTCATATATTATCTCCTAATTATTTTTTAATGGGGAACTTTGATATTGGAAAAGGTGTTTATATGATTACAAAACAAATTATAACTTTATAGTAAAAAACGAATTTTTCATAGTAAATATATGTACTGTATTTTATCAACTGTTAATTAACAACTATCTGAAAATATTTCTTATACCGAACGATTCGTATTAAATTAAGCCCATGACAGAATTTTATTTTTCATTCGTATATATGTTGTAATGTTTAATTCACCTAGCGTGTTTTTGTAAAAAAAAAATCGTTTATAAAAAAAGAAATCCTCGAAAACATTTTAAATGCATGTTTACTCTTTGATAATTCTGTTTAACCATTAGCTCTGTCTGCATAATTTTTTCACATTTGTGCTTAGGAAAGATTACAAAATAATTCGTTTTTAGAAATTTATTAAAATTTTATTTACAAAATTTTTAATCCCCTCTGATGGGTGAAAAAAAAATTTTTCTGGGTAATTTCCTATTTGTGGAAAATATTTTCAAAATCCCTTCATAAAAATATAACGGAAGAACGCAAAAAAAATTTCACGGAGACAACTGGCAAAGAATTTGAGATATATCGTCTTGAAGATGGCAAATCGTGAAAAATTCCACACCGAAATAAATTGCCTTAAAGTGACCAGTAAACAGAAGGATCTGTATCGGATAAACATGTATCTGGCTTAATAATCGCCATAAAAACATGCAGTTTAGGTTATTTAATACAAAAACTCCATAGAATGTTTTCAAGCAAGATATGTATCTTTAGAGAATTTTAAAAACACTGAGCAGTATTTTTAGTGGATGCCACTTCTCTATTACGGATGTACTACACTTTTAGTAAAATTTCACTATGCGTATCTCCGCCATCGTTACCATAGGCGTAGCGTGCTTCTAACTTTCTTTTTTTTTTGGGGGGGGGGGGCATGTATTGAATTTAGTTAGGGCCCTCCTCAGCGCATTGACTGCCGGACGGTCCTTAAAATATGAAATATGATTTTTTTTATATTGAATAACAATAGAATTGATGTTTGAGTTTAGTATTCAAAAGTTATACAGTGAGAAAAATAAATATAACATAAATAAAATGAGAAAAAAAATAGCATCAAATTTTTGTTATGGATCATATCATCGTTAAAAATTATGTTAAGGCTAAAGACATAATCGGAATCTTTAGTTTCACAGTTTGAAAAAGCGGGAAATAACCAACTTTCTTAAAAGTTTTCTACAATTTTTCGATTTTAGCTGAACTTTTATTAACGTTTTAATTTATTTCAAGTTAAGTTGGGGGGAACCTGCCCCCCCCCCCCATCGACGCTATGTCTATGATCGTTAGCTATTTTCAGTAACAAAAAAAATTTGATTTTCAGTTCTGGAAGATTTGATTTTTATGCTGAGTAAGAAGGAGTGTTATTGGTTCTGAATTTCACGGGCACAGATACGATATTCTGGTCCCTGAGTTCCCAAAGAGCTTCCTTAAATTACAGGGTGCGGAAGAATGGACTCCTACTATTCTGAAGGTCACTGGTAAGGGCGTGGTAGGAGTGGGGGGGGCAACAATTCGGCTGGATTTTCTAGTTGTCATGGTGCATCCACATATAAACAGAGCGCATACGCAGTAAGCACCCCCTGACTCCTCTTGACACATTTTGGGGTTGATTAGTCACGCTCCAGGAGCTTGACTAATCAACCCTATCCGACCGTTCACTCTGTTGTTGTCATTCGTGCTTGCGTCTTCCGATATTCCCACATTTAGAACCCCCCCCCCCAAGGTCCCTCGTGTCTCTTTGATGAACTGTGAAAAGACCGCGCTGAGGAGGGATCGCCTGAGAGCGCTGCAGTTGACGTCCCCTGCCCCATAAATAACTGTTTTCCCCGCAGAATTCTCTGCAGTTCTGCATGTGTGTGAACCCCTTATTAGGAGACATCTTGAGTTAGGGCCTGTTCACATAGAATCCGTCAGCGTCAACGTTATTCGTATTGAAATATATTTAACCAATTGGAAACCTCCAAACGATTAACCACGAAATTGTTAAGACCTGGATTGGTTTAAAATATGTCAATACGAGTAATGCTGGCGCTGACGGATTCTGTGTGAATAGGCCCTTAGTCCGGTGAACACGAGTTCCGCTATCAAGAAGTTCTTTAAAAACAACGATTCTGTAATCGCGACAGAAAGGGCATTTAAGGCCTGAAGCCGTTCCTGATCGGGAAACAATCCTGCGATGGGTTTCAAACGTGAGAGCAAGTGGGCCTGCATTACCAAGGAATCCAAGTGGCCGACTTCGGGATATTAGAAAATCCGAAAACGAGTCCCCGAGTTCCCTATTTGTGAAGAAGATATTCTCCTAGAGATGACCAGCAAAGTGATAGAAAACTTTAGAGAAAAGGTATTGGCAGTGCATCGCAAATAACGGCCGCCACCTGAGTGTTTCGAAACTTAGTGGAAAAAACCTAGTTTATAGGAACTTTTCGGAAATATAAAGCTTTTTTCCGTAAATTGTTTCATTCGTTTTCTATTACCCTTTGACATATGGGAGTCCATTCTGCAGCGCCCTGTGTCATAACAATAGTAATAATATGATAATTTCGTCTAGAAAGACTCTCTGGTTCAAAGTTTAGGAAATCTGTCCTTCATATGCAGTTAAAATCATTCCAGTGCTGTTTACTTCCGTGATATGAGTAAATCATCCAGGGTTAGAGACCATTGCATAACGTAGAGCAATTTTTTCTCTTCCTAGATGCACGTCACAGTATTTCAAATATAAAGACAACTGTTGCGCAACTCGCCGAGAACAAACGATTTGCTGGATTTTTCTTCATAAGTAGGTAAATAAAAAAACAATTTCTTCCAGGCAGTTGTGACCTGCTACGCAATAAATTTCACATAAAATAAAATTACATTACATAACGAAATTTGAACAATCCAAATTATTCCGTACAGGAAAAGAAAATGTTAAACACTTATAGACATAGTTTGTCTTCTTAATCTACTAACTCCAAGTGCAGTTTAGTTTTTACAAGTTGAGTACCTAGGTCGTGTATCTCCTGTACGCAAGTTATATTTTATCAAGGTGCGAGTGTTCAGTGGTTAAAATTTAAAGAGAAAGAATTTTTAAAAATATTAAGGTAAAAGTTATGCAAAGAGGAAAAAAATATAACTGTAAAGTAAAATCATTACTGTAAAGTTAAATTGAAGAGCAGAAATGAGAAGTTTTAAGGCAATTAAAAATTGCAATGAAAAATTAGAAAAGACTAGTGATCCACGATAAAAGTACTAAAGGTAACAGAAGCTGAATCATGCGCGAGTATATATATATATATATATATATATATATATATATATATATATATATACACAAACGGGTGGTTATAATTAAACTTCCCTTATAAACGGCATCCTACAGCGCAAGCGGGTGAACGGAATGCAACGAAATTTTGTATATGGGCTATACACGAGATGCGCTCACGGAATTTCGAAAAAAAAAAAATTTAATTCCAAAATATCCACCACGAGGGCGCCTTTTCGGGAAAAACATGAAATTTAACACAATAAACGACCAAAACTGAATACAGAAACAATATTAACATTTATTGACTAGTTTCTGATCACCTTGTCATCGAACCACATTATGTAAAGGTAAGGGAGAAACAAAAAACAATTCAGTTTGCAGAAAAAAGAACAGATTAGGACGAAATTGCACAAGAGGAGCAGTTGTTAATCGTGTCCAGGACGATGTAGGGAAAGCTGCTCCACGTGACCACCTTCATTCACCTGCAAATTTTCAAGTCGATGGACAGTGTGTTCAACAGCTGGTCACGTGGAGCAGCTTTCCCTACATCGTCCTGGACACGATTAACAACTGCTCCTCTTGTGCAATTTCGTCCTAATCTGTTTTTGTTTCTCCCTTACCTTTACTTAATGTGGTTCGATGACAAGGTGATCAGAAACTAGCCAATAAATGTTAATATTGCTTCTCTATTCCGTTTTGGTCGTTTATTGTGTTAAATTTCATGTTTTTCCCGAAAAGGCGCCCTCTGGTGGACATTTTGGAACTAATTTTTCTTTTTTTTTTTCGAAATTCCGTGAGCGCATCTCGTGTATAGCCCATTACAAAATTTCGTTGCATTCCGTTCTCCCGTTTGCGCTGTAGGATGCCGTTTAGAGGGGAAGTTTAATTATAACCACCCGGTATATACTAGTGCAGTCGATATTCTTTTTAAAGTAGGCTTTTGTTTAATATGTCCCAAATAATAACGTAATAAAGATGTAACTCAGCTTTGAATACGGATGTGCCAACTTTTCCATTAAAGAGCTAAAATATTTAATTCTCGTGTGTCATGTTGTTTTAAAAATACATTGGAAAAGTTTTAATTACGCACTTAACGAAAATTACACGTTAGAAAAAGCATTTTTAAAAAGTAAGATAAAAATAGATACGAAAAATGGCGGAAAATAATTCTAAGTATTACTTTAAAAATTTTTAATATTTATTTCAATGATTATTTCTGTGCAAGATAGTATGATAGAGTTCGGGACGAAAGTAACAGCAAATGAGTATTTGAAGTGTAGCACATTCTGGTTAAGACTGATGTGGTGACTGCAAAAAGAAGCGTGACGTTTCAGAATCGGAAACATATTTTGATAGATATTTATAGAACTTTTGCTTTGATGTGATGAGACCTAGTTGCTTTAATTGATTTATGTTATGTAAAAAGCGATTTTACCAACTTGGAGCTCGTTCATTCGTTTCTTGCGTTGTAAACGATTTCCGCTTCCCGAAAATATCTAGGAATTTTGCCGTCAGTAGCGGATACGCTGGCGTGAACTTAAACACAATTGGTGCAGATTTCAATTTGTTTACAATACGTTGTTATATAACTCAGTTTATAAAATACTAAAAATTTGTTTTTAAGGATGGCATTACAATAATGATGTTTTATTATATCTACAGTGGCTCCCAAAAGTGTTCGTACACTTACGAATTTCAATGAAATAGGGGTCTATCCATTAATTAAAAGGAATATTTAAGAATGGGTATTTAATAATAAGATCTATAATTTTTCTTAACAAAACTACATGAAATATTTTGAAAATATAGTAAAACTTTATTTTTAAGAAACGAGTAATCAAAAAGTAACAAAAACTTTATCTCACAAAAGTCATCGTACACTGAAATATTTTCGGATAAATTCATAATTAAAATTATCGTCTGGCGCTTTATTTCTATTTTTGAATTGTGGTGGCATTTAAAGTATCATTTGGCTTTAATTTTTGCTTGCCAACTCCGAAATATTCTATTTATTATTTAAATATGGCTCGTAGTCGTAAAGAAACATGAAACAGCATTCGAAAATTGATTATTTTTCATCATAGTAGTGGTAAATCAGTTCGGAATGTTGCTAAATTACTTAATTTATCCCATTCTACTGTGCAGTATGTGAAAAAACGCTTTAAAGAAGAAAATTGGATCGAAAACAAGGTAAGAAAAGGCCGTCCGGCAAAGTTAACAAAACGTGATCAGAGATTTATAATTAGAAAATTTGTGAAAAATTCACGTTTGAGTGCTGTAAAAGTTTCTGCAGAATTCAATGAAACATTTTGTACTTCAATTTCACCTGAAATTTTTTGACGAGTTCTCTGAACAGCTGGATTACATGGGCGTTCTGCCCATAGAAAAATTTTTGTGAGTGAGAAAAACAAAAAAATTTTAAGCTTCCCTTCGCACTATCAATGATAAATAAGCCCCAAACCTATTGGAATAATGTCTTATTTGCCGATGAATATTTTTGGTGCTGATGGGCGTATAATTGCATGGAGAAGAAAAAAATGACGAACTTAATCCCAAGAACTTAGTAGGAACAGTTAAGCATGCCGGTGGAGGTATCCTTGTGTGGAGGTGCATGTCAGCATCAGGACTAGGAAATTTGGTATTTATTGATGGCATAATGAATCATGCTGTTTTTTATAAATATTTTAAGAGACAATTTAAAATTATCAGCTCAAAATTTGGGTATTGGAAACAACTTTGTTTTTTATCAAGATAACGATTCTAAGCACACGACTCTCAACGTTCGCATCTGGTGTCTCTATAATTGTCCACAAGTTTTGAAAACACAACCTCAATCGCCAGATTTAAACCCAATAGAACATATTTGGAGAGAACTGGAGGCTCGACTACGAAAACACGACATTCACAAGAAAAGCGAACTAAAAACAATTATGATGGAAGAATGGATGAACAATGGTGCAAAAATTACAAAAGAACTAAAGCAATCTATTCCCAGACGTTTAAAAGCTGTTGTAGATGCTAAAGGATATCCTACTAAATATTAATTTAATGAAAAATTAGAATATTTACTAATATGTAGAGATTTTTTACAAGTGTACGATGACTTAAAATAAAGTTTTGCTATGTTTTCAAAATATTTCATGTAGTTTTGTTAAGAATAGATTATAGATCTTATTATTAAATACCCATTCTGAAATATTCATTTTAATCAATGGATAGACCCCTATTTCATTGAAAATCGTAAGTGTACGAACACTTTTGGGAGCCACTGTATATACATAAAAATCTGTTCCATGACTGACTGACATATAACGCACAGACCAAACAGCTAGACCTAAAGGGCTGAAATTTTGCATGGCGATTCTTCTTATAGTGTAGGGGTGCACTAAGAAAGATTTTGAAAAATTCTTCTTAGATCTTATTAAATTAAATTTTAAGCTGTTTAGCTGTTAAGAATTAAGCTGTTCAGCTGCTTAAATTTTTAGCTGTTAAGAATTTAATTCAAATTAGTATGTTTTATGGATATTAAGTTAAACCTATATATAAAACAGTTTCGTGACTCACTGACAGACCTCGCACAGACCAAACCGCTGGACCTAAAGGGCTGAAATTTTTACAGTCGATAGACACTGTCTGTAATTCAGAGGATGCCGTTAACTATGCGGTAGAGTTTTTAAGTTCCCTTAAACCAGTGGTCCCCAACCTCCGGGCCGCGGACCGGTACCGGTCCGTGGATCAAATGGTACCGGTCCGCCCAAGGGACATTAAATTATTTCCATTTTATTTACTGTGGTGTATTTCTCTCGGGTTTGTGCGACTTTGTCGGGTTTGTGCTAATTTATACCTTTGTAACAGAAGGAATGTTGTAACTATCTATATATATAAAAAGCGTAGGTATGCGGCACAAAAATCGACGATATTTCTACACTCCGAATGGCAACGGCTGCCACTACCAGAAGTAAACATTAGCAGCTTTCCGCAAATGCAACTGCGTGTCAACATGGATTTATTCACTGAAATCAGGAATGTTCGAAAGCGCGCTGCACGATCAAGTGAAAATTGGGAACAGTCTCAAGAAAGAAAGTGAAGAAATAATTCATGAGGAGAGAGCATAAATGATCGCGAGGTTAGGCTTAACCGTCGCCGGCATAGCAACCAACAACCAGTAATAGTTAATTTTCTACACTTTTTTCAGTACTTGCTGAATTTTTACTCCATTATATAAGTGAAGAAATTTTCTTAACAATTTATTATTTGATATGATTAAGTGTAGATATCTAAATTGTGAACAGTGATACAAACAGAGAGTGATGTAATCAACACTATATTTAAAATTTTTCCCCATCAATTTCTTATTTGTTGTAATGATAAAGTGTAGATATCTTAATTTTGAAAAATTGCTGAATTTTTGCTCCATTTTATAAGTGAAGAAATTTTCCCAACAATTTATTATTTAATATGTAGATATCTGAATTGTAAACAGTAATACATACAGAGAGTGATGTAATCAACACTATATTTTAAATTCCCCCCCACCAATTTCTTATTTGTTGTAATGATAAAGTATAGATCTCTTAATTTTGAAAAATAGTACATACAAAATAAAATCATTGATGTTGGGTTTCTTCAGCCTTATAGAGAATACCCCTTAACAACGTATATTTATGCTGACAGTTAATGGTAACATTCCTTACATATGTTACTTTCTGTTGCGTTATTTTGCAAAAGAAAATATAAAATTAAAAGCGACCATGCTGGTCGCGCAGCAGCTAGTTTTAAATTAGTTTATTGTTTATTAAACATTTCAAGATTATGAATAAAATTGTAGTCATAAAATTGAAAATAAATGCGCTTTCCTGACAGAAAAAAACGAAACAAATAAATAAAAAAAAGGTTTTTTTATTGAAGAATAAATAAACGTAATGCCATTTATACATCAAAATTATAACATAAATTATTAAATCAAAACAATCAAAAATATAAACAATCAACGTCCTCCCTCAGCGGGCTGTGGTAAAATTATTAAACTTTGACCGGGCCGCGGCGATAAAAATGTCGGGGAGCACTGCCTTAAACGACCGGGTCTTCCAAACCATAAGCTCTCTTTGCAGAAGGGCACATCCGTAATGCTCCTTCGGCATTTAAAACCACTGAAATAGTGTAATGGCACTAGACTACAAGCCCTGCATAAAACTTTAATAGAAGCTATTATTTTAACCGGGTGTGCTCAAGGAGAAAAAGTGTTCGTGCCACGCATTTCTCTAATACCCAGTAACCTCCCCTTTGACTTTAAGAGACTGCAATTTCCCCTCAAAGTATGCTTCGCCATGACAATAAGTCTCAAGGCCAAGCTTTAAATTACTCTGGCGTAGATTTAAGGGAAAATTGTTTCTCCCACGGTCAGTTTTACGTAGCTTGCTCACGCGTAAGTTCGCGGATGAGCCTGGTAATATTAGTTCCGCCCAATGAAGAAACAATAAATATTGTTTATATGGAAATCCTCTAAAGAGCAATTTCATTATTTTTCATTGTAATAATCCTAAAAAGTACTCCGTAACGAAGCACGGGTATTGAGCTTGTATCTATAATCGATAAGCTGAAACATCCAGTCTTTATCCTTAGCGCTTGATTACAACCGCGTATGTTAAGGCCAAGGCCTCATAAGGGTAACCTGACCTTAGGCACTGGAATCCGACAAGCTGGATGCAAATGATGTAGGCAGATGTTAAGGCACAAGGGACTTTCATCAAGGACCCATCTCATAAACAGAAACCGCATAATGAAACGGTAAGACATCTGCAGTCAACTGAAAGGGAGTCAGTGTTACTTTTTAGACCAACTTCTAATTTCCTTATTCAGTATCACTGTGATGTAACTACCACTGACTGACTGCATTATGATAAATGTAACGCTGCATGGGAATGCTATCTGTTCGTTAAGTACAGAGGATACCAACAATATGAACGCGAACGCTTTCAGTAATCATTTAAGTATGCTTAAATGAGTGATTAAACTGAATGCAAGAGTTATGTTATGTAAAACTTATTTTTATGTAAGTTGTTATGTAAAATTTGTGTTTAAAAAAATTTCCCTAATCCATAGTTCATCCCTGGTGAAGAACACCAGTCAGTTTATAAACTATTAAAAATTTGTTTTTAAGGATGGCATTACAATAAAGATGTTTTATTATATCTATACTAGCTGAAAACCCGCACTTCGCTACGGAGTACATTCAAATTAAATACAACGGTCAATGTATGCAATTAATGCCAAAAAAAAATATATATATTTATAATAAATACGACGATCAATGTATACAATATCAATATATATATATATATATATATATATATATATATATATATATATATATATATATATATATATATATATATATATATTAAAAAAAAATCGTAAGGGATATTTATTTTTTTTTGGATAATATCCAATCGTCTGCTGCATTAGAAAGAAAAAAAATATTTTTTTTGTCTATTTAGTTGTTATGCATGTGACGATAAATTTATTTAAAGAACCAGAAAAAGAAATCACGTGATCAGCATTTAATAAATTAAATTCTAAAAGTTAATCTTTAAAAATTCACCAAAAATAAGAAAAGCGAGGTAAAGGTTCGAAAAAGATTTCATTTTAAAGGAATTTTTATGATCTTTCTCGTGATATAATTTTTATATTTCTCAAATTATTATTTTAAATGCAAACTTAAAAAAAGTTACAAAAACAGCTTAAAAATTTAATTTAAAAAAATCTAAGAAGAATTTTTGAAAAAACTTTCTTAGTGCACCTCTACACCATAAGAAGAATCGCCATGCAAAATTTCAGCCCTTTAGGTCCAGCGGTTTGGTCTGTGCGTTGTATGTCAGTGAGTCAGTCAGTTACGGAACTGTTTTATATATATACTAGCTGAAAACCCGCACTTCGCTACGGAGTACATTCAAATTAAATACAACGGTCAATGTATGTAATTAATGCCAAGATATATATATATATATATATATATATATATATATATATATATATATATATATATATATATATATATATAATAAATACGACGATCAATGTATACAATTAATGCAAAAAAACATATTTATAAAAAAATCGTAAGGGACATTTTTACAGACAAAATAATGTTCAATCGTCTGCAGCATTTGCAAGAAAAAAAGAATATTTTTTTGTCTATTTAGTTTTTATGCACGTGACGATAAATTTATTGAAAGTACCAGAAAAAGGAATCACGTGATCAGCATTTAATAAATTAAATTCTAAAAATTAATCTTTAAAAATTCACCAAAAATCAGGAAATGGAGGTAAAGATTCGACAAAAATTTCATTTTGAAGGAATTTTTATGATCTTTCTCGTGATATAAATTTTATAACCCTCAATGTATTATTTTAAATGCAAACGAAAAAAAAGTTTAAAAACAGCTTAAAAATTTAATTAAAAAAATCTAAGAAGAATTTTTGAAAAATCTTTCTTAGTGCACCCCTACACTATTAGAAGAATCGCCATGCAAAATTTCAGCCCTTTAGGTCCAGCGGTTTGGTCTGTGCGTTGTATGTCAGTCAGTCAGTGAATGAATGAATGAATGAATGAATGAGTCAGTTACGGAACTGTTTTATATATAGAGATAGATCAGTGGTTCCCAACCACTGATATAGATATAATAAAACATCGAAGCTCGAAAAGGGAAAAGTATTAAAGTCAGGTGAGGTACATACGCGTAGAATTTTGCTACCTATGTGGTACTTATACTAGAGACATTCGCCGTTTGCTGGCTACTGAAGCACCCAACATGAATATACTAAAATTTTTATCGTATCATTCCTAAATTCACTCAGTCCTTTTAGTAACTGTATGACACTTTTCCTGTTAAAACACTTGCATAATAAATAAATAAATAAATAAACTGCATAGAAAAATTTTTAAACGTATTTTTAGTGTATTTTTCCACTAAATGTAAAATTCTTTAATGCCCATGCATTAAACGTAATATGACTTGCTTCACACCAAACTAATGTCAGTTAATATAGGATTATATTATAGGAGTTACGAAAATCAATACTATTTTAATATTTATGGTAAACCCCCAGGTCAATTCACTCAATTTTCGTTTTAAGACCTGTATTGTTTTTTTCCCGCTATACCACCGGGCTTGCCAAAAAGAAAAAAAAATTTGAAAATTTGTTAACGTATTTTCAGTTTATTTTTCCATTAAATGGGAAATTCTTTACTACACCGTGCATTAAAAGTAATGTGACTTGCTTCACATCAGACTAATGTGAGTGAAACACTTTATTATTGGAGTTACGAAAATCAATAATATTTTGATATTTATGGTGAACCCCCAGGTCAATTCACTTAAAAATTTTCGTTTTAAGACCTGTATTAATTTTTTCCGCTATAACACTAGGCTTGTCAAAAGAAAACTGTATAGAAAGTATTTTTTAAAGTATTATCAGTGTATTTTCCCACTAAATTTGAAATTCGTGAATACCCATGCATTAAAAGTAGTATCACTTGTTTCACACCAAACTTATGTGAATGAGATACTTTATTACAGGAGTTACGAAAATCAATAATATTTTAATATTTATGGTGAATCCCCAGGTCAATTCACTTAAAAAATTTCGTTTTAAGACCTATATTAATTTTTTTTCCTCTATAACACTGGGCTTGAAAAAAAAAACTGTATAGACATGGAGAATTTTTTAAACGTATTTAAAAAAATATTTTGCCCCTAATAGGAAATTCTTTAATGTTCATGAATAAAAACTTAAATGGCTCCCTGCACATTATATTAAGGGAACAAGGGACCTTCAGCTTCGAATTTTTTTATTTATAATTTTTAACTCTATATACAAAAGGAGAATAATTTGTATATTTTTTTACTACATTTAAAACCTTTAGAATCCAAAATATGGATTTTTGGAGGAAAAGTGCCTTTTTTCAAATTTTTTTTCAGAAATACTAGCATTTTTCAAAATGCTCCATGCGCATTCCAGATCATTTAAAAACCTTAGATTTTTTAACATAAGTTTACAGTACATATATTAATATAATTGTGCGATGAATTTTTTTTGTAGAAATCTAAAGGCGTAAGAATTAATTTTTTTAAATTTGGCTGTTGTTTTTTATGTTTTTTTACGTTTTTGCTTTATTTCATGGTCTACAAATTTGAAATATATTTGTGGTTTCAAAGAATTATGCACAGGTTTGTGGAAAACACTTCAATTGACAATCCTGGAAAATTTGAAAGAAATCAAACGAAAACTAATGCGCATGGAGCATTTTGAAAAATGCTATCATTTTTGAAAACTTTTTTGATAAACAGGTCTTATTCTTAAACAAAATACTTATTTGTTAATTTTAATTGTCTTCATAAGAATTGTGTTCATTTTAATTGTCTTCATTTTAATTGTCTTCATTTTTTACATTAATATTAAAGTAAAAAATAATATTAATTATTCTCATTTAGTATAAATAGTAAATTATTGAAAACGTAAAACAAACGAAGTTGAAGGTCCCTTATGTAATTATTTATGCGTTTACAAAAGTTTTAATGTTTATATTTTCTTACCCTACTTTCTCGGTCCAGTAACTTTTGGAAAATGTAGGAATTATGACCTTTAATGAGTGTAGACAAACAAATAGACGATTGTTTGTTATAACTAGATCTCTCACTTATTTAATAAGATATATTCATCTACTAGAATTTCCCTTAACCTTTATACATACTTCATTAGTTATAAACGTCTTAAAATACCATTTTAAATGCAAAGAGTCTAATTTTTGCATTTCACCTGTATAAATGCATACAGAAATTCATGATTTAAGCAAATAATGAACATCATCAGGAAGTTTTATCACAAAATTAAGATTCCGTCACTTCTAACGAGGAAGGCAATTTTCGTGAAAGGTAAAATGTCTTTCGTCAAAGGAAACAAAACTACTGAATTTTCCCACTGTTTCTAACACAAATGATGTAAAAAAAAATTACATTTGTGATACAGGAAACTATTTGCCTCATTTGTTGATTGAATAAGAATTTAAGTGAAGTGCTGAGAGAAGAATTTTGAAGGATTTTGACTTTACGAGTGCCTGCAGGAAAAGAACTAAACTAGATTCTTGAATGATTTTTGTTTTCCAGAGTTTTCAAGTCCACTTTTGATCTTTCTCTGAATTTACTATTATGCTATGAGCTTGTATAACAACAAAAGTGTGTTACAACTGCTGTGTACTAACCTTGATGGATTCGCTCACCTCAGTGTTAACCTATGGAGAAAATGTGTCTACTATTTAAAGCTACATAAATGCTGATAATCCAATAAAAATGGTATTTTCAGATAATCCTGAACTTTTCTGCACCTTACAACAGGATTCCTTTTATAAATTTCGTTCACCAAAGGAATTTATGAGAGTTTAAAACACACTATACAAAATTTTTTTCCCGAATAATTTAAATTTTAAAATATTTGCATTTTGTTTTAAGAAAAAACAAAAAATGCCCAAGATGCAAAATTTCTTTCTCTATTAGGGAGTACAATTAAAAAAAAATCTTTAAATTAAAGTCAGTAATCCTTGGACACATTTTTTCCATAGGTTAACATTGAGGTGAGCGAATCCAATACGGTTAGTACACAGCAGCCTTAAATATTCTTCTTTAATGGACTAAACTTTCTTCCTGTCGAAGGAACTCATGAGATGTCACCAGTCTCCGAAACGATGCACTGGCTAAATAAAAGGCAAAAATAAGAGAAGAGTGAAGGAATTCGTCTTATTTTAAACATTGATAAATTAAGAGGAATTCCTTCAATCACAATAAAAATTCAAGCCAGCATAAAATACCACTTTCTGGCATTTATGCTTCGTATCAATGGTTTCGTATGATTGTAAATATGCAACGTCGAAATTTGGGAATTATTCCAAACTTTAGGGAAGTCCAGTTTCAAAACCTATTTATTATGTTACAAAATAAATAAATAATAGAGGAATTAAAGACTGTAGGGGTAAAGAAAAAAAGGGGAGGAAGGCGGGATGGAAGGTTTATATGTACTTATACCCCTAAATAATTCTATGGTTCCCGGTATAAATATCTCAAGTAAAAAAAAAGGGATTTTTAGATGTTTGCTTTCATTGATAAAAAAAATTGACCTGTATAAAAGGCTTGAATCTATCAATTTTGTATACAAAAGTTTATTTCTTTGTACAAAAGACTCAAGTCGAAATTATATTTCTACGATTGGTATAAAAGCCAATAACTTGGTATATTTAAATCACTGGTTTTGACTTAAGCTCTTTATACCGGGCACCATAGTATAATTATTATAAACGCAGGCATTTGCAAACATACACACATACATACACAAGTATATTGGTGTGTATGTGTGCCTGCTTACGAATGAACATGTCATTACAGGTGCATGGCAAAAAAACACAAACATTTTCATACATTTATGTATATATGAGTACATAACATAACATTTTATCTAATAAGTTACGTTGATATAGATAAATTATCTTTATCTATGTATATACATAATTTCGCCAAAGTTTTTATCTATATATGCTTCCGTATATCCGTTCGAAATAAATCATTTCTATGATATTTCTCATCTTAATGAGTTAAAATTCTAATGCTCTATGACCGAACGCAAAAGAGTTGACAAAAATATATTCAATAACAAAGGGGAAAAAAAAGAAGAATCTAATGTGTTAAGTACAAGCATTCCTTCACCCTCTGTCGAAGGCTGTTGGCCCGAATGCGACATGCAGTGTTCATTCGCGTCCGTCAAGAGAGAATAAAACCTTATATTTACATCCTTTATTAAGCTCTCTAGAAGGGAGAAAAAAAAAAGCACGGGCTCAAAAGTTAGAGAAACGTTTCTTTCAAAGTATCGGAAGAGCGCAGAAAAGGCGGCGTTTGAAAGGCAAGAAGAGCTCCCAAAAAGATTATGTAAAGAGTTACATTGAGCGAGAGTTGATGTGGCATGGAAGCGCGCTCGCCCGCTATCGAATGCCAAATCTCCAGGATACGACACGAAATTGAAATAATGCTCGCGACCAAACAAAAGGAGGAAATCTGCGTCGGACAAATAGGAGCGCCCCGCGAGAGAAGAAAGAAATAATAAAATAAAAAAAAAAGCGAGTGAGAGAGAGCCACGAGCGTTATGCAACATGGGGTGACATAATCTGAGCATCAGCACATTTAAATCTGGCAACCCCCCAACTAACGAGAGAGTCTCAGAATGTTTTTCAACCCCATCTCAAGGTTATCGCTTTACCTTTATTTGTTTTTGCAGTTGCTGCATTACTCTTTTTTTGTATTTTACTTCGGCACGTGTGTTGGCCGGAGCTCCGAACTTTGCGAGACTTTTCATGCGCTGTCGGCCTTTCCCATGCTTACGTAATAGTCGCTCGATGTTATTAGCATTGAAGACGCTTGGACGGAAAAAGAGGGGGGGGGGGGTAGCGTCGTTAGTACTGGTTTCGGCTAAAAATATTCCCAGAAATGGCCTTTTTTTTCTTCTAATATATACTTTCTCTGGCATAGGGATTCCAATTGCGTTCGATTTTTATGACGTGGGTGTCCCGCGAACGGACGGTGCACTATAAGGTTACGCTTTTAAAGAATTAACTCGACACCACATGTGTAAACTATTGTTGAAGTTTTCATTTCGGACGGTTTTCCGTTTCTTAGAGTGTTACTTCCATCACTAAACAGTGGGCTCTTAATCATTTGTTGATAACTGACCGCAAATTTAAGAAGAAAAAAAAGTTGGGCCATTTGAAAGGCAAAAATTGGTTTATATCACTGAATAAACAAACTACTTGTGATAAACTATTGTCATAAGAAGGTTATAAATAAACTTTTAAAATTTACATGTAAAATATTTTATGAAAAGTAAATGTAAAGTACATGTAAAGTATTTTAAACATGTAAAATTTAACATGGAAGTAAACATAATAGCAAACATGACAGCCTGTGAAGACTTATGGATTGCTGAAATTGTTTAGCTTGCAATTGCTTTAGAAGCTAGCTGCAAAATTGCTGCGACTTCACGTGACAGAAAATATATAGTAAGGGATTTTCAAACAGAGCAGAGATTATTTTCGTGCTCAAAACGTCAATAAACAGAATAAATCGAGGAATTTTTAACAAAAAATTCCCTTCAAAAAATTTTTTGTCCCCCATTTTTGCAAAATTTTGAAATTTGCGGTCGTTTTAAAACGATTTTTTATCTCATTTTAAATTTTTTCCCTTAAAAATAATCACTGCTGACGTTGCTGCCCACTTGGACTACAGGACGATATGGATCATGAATAAACATATCACAAAATATCAACCGAGGGAAAAAAATTGGGTTGCCAGGGAAATTTATAAATAAATGAATAAAAACAAAAAATAAAAACATGTTCAGCAAGATTTGTCACTGGCCTCAACAAAGGGGTAGCACAGTTGTAAGGAATGGATTATAAAAGTTGAGAGTGTTTCACATCACCGGGATAGTGCAGCTGGTAGATTGCCAATAGTAACGAATCCACCGAAAATGCTAGACATGAGTGGTATGCTCATTCATTAAACTTCTTTTAATCCATATATCTTTGTTCTCAAGAATTTTATTAATTTAGAACTGAGGGGAGTTTTCGCACTCTCTTTCATCATCCAAGGCGAAGACCTCGCGTCGAATAAAATTCATGCGGAGCAACACGTGCCTCATGTTTATTCAGCTAAGGCTCGCTTGACCTGCGGGAGCTTCAACGAAGACCTAAAAGATGCGAGAAAATGGTGCGCGCGCGTCGCTGTATCCCTCCCAGTCAAGATGCTGGACACTGGCTCCTAGCCGTCTCCGCGCCTCACAAAAGACGAAACGCTCGGAGAGGAACTAAAAATGCAGTGTTTTCACTGGAAATGTGGAAAGGACTTAACGGGTTTCAAATACAGTGGAACCTCGCATAACGAGCATAATTCGTTCTAGAGTCTTACTCGTAATGCGAAACACTCGTTAAGCGAAACAAATTTTCCCATATAAATTAATGTAAAATACGATAATGCGTTCCATGCCAAAAAATACTCAAAATTTTTTAGATGTAACGTTTATTATTTAAAGAAAATTATTTATACATAAATTCTTATGGAGCAAAATCATCCATATGTAGTTTATTATTTATGAATTTATGACGCATATCTAATTTTTTTACTAGAAAGCTATCTAGCGACATTTTTTTTTTCTCGGCGCTTCAAAATTTGCTGAAAATGTGTCACCGCATTGGCATTGAATAAATTTATAGCGCGCATAGCCACCGCCTTATCAGGGTGATGCTTTGAAACTTACGATGCAACAGTTCCCATGCTTTCATCGTTTCTTTTATTCCGCCAGAAGATTGCTTCTTTACTGTTTCTTCGTCCTTCTCCGCTGACAAACTCTCCTCTACAACTGCTTGCAGTGTAGAGGAGACACTGCAATTCTATTAGCTGTTCAGTGGTCAGCTCTTGGTAGTAATCTTCCACAAGCTCCTCAATATCATTGTTATCCTCCAGTCCCATGATATTTGCTTCTCGAACCATCTCGAACTACCCTTAAATACTTATTTTTCGGCCGTTGATGATCCTGGTGACGTGAAGATCCGAGTGACGTGCAGAGGGGACTTCCTTCCACGTCCCTCGTCAGGGCCGCCCAGAGACTTTACGGGGCCTGGGGCAAACTTCTGTTGAGGGCCCCAAGAAATCTGATTAATCGAATAATTTTTTTTTTTTGGGGGGGGGCCTTTTTTCAGGAGATTATTTTGAATTTTGAAGTACGGTACAAGTTTCAGAATTTTCTTTCGGAGGAAATCTAATAAGCAATTTTTTAAAAACTTTTTGGGGCCCCTCCGGCAGTTGGGGGCCTGGGGCAAAGTGCCCCAGTTGCCTCCCCCCTCTGGGCGGCCCTGCCCCTCGTTATGCGAAATGTTGCTCGTTAAGCGATTCATTTTTTTACGATTTATTTTGCTCGTTATGCGAAATACTCGTTATGTGAGGTGCTCGTTAAGCGAGGTTCCGCTGTATTCAACAATCTGGCTGTATTAAGAGAATAAAAGATGATCCCGTGCTTATAATATTGAAAGGGAAATTTTTAAAGGAAGTTTAGAAACAGATGAATGTTTAATGAGGTTGAAAGAAGTTCAAAGTATATATAGAAAACTTTTCTCCAAAAAATAAATAAATAAAAGAGAGAACTAAAAGACGGAGGTGTATGGAAATATGCAAATATAATATTAATTCCCACTTACCAAAAATAATTTATATTTATGACATATATAAAAATACAATTTGGGAATAAAAAGAAAACTTTATTTAAATATAATTCCCTTTTTTTCAAATATAACAGAATACATATAAATAATAAACAAACCAATAGCTTTAAATTCCTAATACTCGTACTAATAGATGATAGTGGTTTGATTTGGAGCGATAGAGTCAACTTTTTGTTACACGAGGGCTAATTAGACCGGTACCTACTGCTTTAAGCCGATTTTAAAATGCTACAACCAGCCGCTTTTACTGCTATAGCTTTATTTCTCTCAGGATTTGAGCCTCCGTTTTTGCGACATTCCCAGATATATATATATATGTATATAGGTACATATATATATATATATATATATATATATATATATATATATATATATATATATATATATATATATATATATATATATATATATGTATATAGGTACATATATATAGTTAGATAGATAGATATAGTAGTACATATATAAATATTTTTTTTCAAATTCATTGTTACGTATATTCATTTAAATATATAAAGTGTGATAAAGCAATTAAGAAAAAATTAGGTTAAAAACAAATCCGAATCTAAAAAAAACGGTAAAAAGAGGACATCCTCTCTTTAAAAGAGATATACTGAGAGAAACCCTTTTTTATGATGATGCTCGAAAAAATTATTTGACAACATCTCTTCAAAAAAAAATCTTTCTTTAACCGTTATTTTTTCAATGTCCACGGAAAAAAATGTAGAAAATGCATTTACATCTGTGGCAAAGAGCCGTAACTTACTTCTGGTACAATTAACTCCGTACTGAACTTGATCGCACTCTAAATTATTTAATATTTCAAGAGTTTGTTTGAAAATGTATTCCTAATTTAAAAGCTCTTTTTGCATACTGGTTAAACGTCACGTACGCATGCCAGAGATTTTTAAAATTTCAACGTTGGCACCAACTATTCGGGGTACATCTACAACATCGCAACTCTCATTTTCGGCTTTTAAATGTTTATGGGCGCATTGTAGATTCAACACTAAGACATAAAAAGATATTTATCTCCTGTTCTTTTGTGTGCTGAGAAAATATTACCGTAAGGAAAAGTTTATTTTCAATGAATTTCATTATTGTATGGAGTTGGAAATTATCTGTTCCATGCTTACTATTTAAAGATTAACTGAAAGAAAAGTGCGTTTTGTCTATTTTTAGAAATTATATTTTATAACCCCCCCCCCCACATACACACACTCACACGTGTGTGTATATATATAAATAGCGAAAGTGGCTGTCATGTAGCTTAGTTGCTGTCATGTAGGGCCACGTCTGTGTATGTTCTTATTGTCATGTAATCGCGCGCCTTTCTCTTCCGCTCTCTGATTAAAGGCCTGTTCACATTGCGTTACTTTATTACGTTGGCTCTAAGATTGTTGGTACTACCTGTGATTGGTTTGGCATATCACGTGGTCAATTGAATTGAGCTCTCTGACTGGTTAAAATTTTTAAAGCTTACGCTAAGTAACGTTCCGGATTCAGTGTGAACAGGCCTCAGGGGGACAAAAGACCTCTAACCTCTTTTTTTTTAAACTTTTAATATTTTACTTTATATTCAAAATGAGAATAATCAATACCCTTTTCTACTATATTGAATTCACTTAGAATTAACAAAAGAGTATTTTGTGGAAAAATAAGACCTGTTTTTCAAAAAATTCTTCAAGAAATGCTAGCCTTTTTCAAAATGCTCCATGCTCATCAATTTTCTTCTAATTTTTTCCAAATTTTTCAGGATCGTTAATTAAAGTGATTGTCCCAAAACTGTGCATGATTCTTTCCAACCAAAAATATTTTTCAAATTTATGGACCATGAAATAAAGTAAAAACGTGTAAAAACATAAAAAAATAACAGGTAGATGAATATAATTTATATATTTAGGGCTTTACATCCATACAAACAAATTTAATGCACAAATATGTTTATATATACAGTACAAATCGTTTATTAGAACATCCAGGGGACTTTAAAAACTGGTTCTTATAATCTATAGTTTTTATATCCGATAGATAACTTAAAAGTGCTGGAAATACCAAATTCATTGTCACGTAATTTCTATTTACATCTGAAACATGATGTTCAAAAAATGGTTAAAAGGTTCATGTTCAATCAAAGGTTCGTGTTTGAAACGCAATGTCCTATTCGGGGTCATCCTATAAAATAGGCCAGTTTCATCAGCGTTGAAGATTTCATGGTCTTCATAGCCTTCTCTTAACGTGGTCTAAACGGTTTTAAGCCAGTTATCAGAAACTCCTGGTGTCACGGCCTTCGATTCTCCACTGATTCTCCCGAACACAATGTAATGCCTCTCCCGAAATCTCTGGATCCACGAAGTTGAACAAACGAAATCATATTTTTTAAAGAGCTTCTCAAATTCATTTGCTTTCGCTTGCAAAATCGGTCCGCTTAGGGAAATGTTGGCACTCCTTTGAATCTTAAACCATTGCAAAAGGGCTTGTTCTATGTCAGAATGTGGACTTTTACGAAGTTACTTAATATTAGTCCGATTTTCTTTTAATTTTTCTCTATTCTTAAATGTATTTGAAATCGTGGCATGACTAATCTTTAATTCGTTGGCTAATCTTCCATTTTTTTTTCACCGTTTTCTAATCTGGAAATTCCGTTCACAATTAACATGTTCTTATAACCGATTTATTTTCCCAGAAACCAATTAATTTTAAGTCACTAAAAGCGATATGTTCTTATTAACGATGTTATTATAACCGAATTTTGTATCCATCATTACACATGAGAATTGTCCGGGAACTCATAATTCCGTTCTTTTAAGTGATATGTTTTTATAACCGGTGTTCTTATTAGCAATTTTTACTGTATATGGTTAACTGATATTAGAAAATTATAGCTTGTAAATGATATAGAATGCGCATGGAATATTTTGAAAAATGCTACATATTCCAATCTAGATATGTTATAATGCCAAACAGTGTAGAATTTTTGAAAAAGAATATGAAAAACAGGTATTATCCTGTCAAACAATCCGTATTTGGATTTCTAAGGGTTTTTAATGTATTAAAAAAGAATATTATTTTTTCTCATTGTGTATATAGGGGGAAAATTAAAAAATTCGAGATTAAAGGTCCCTTGTCCCCTAAAGTGACAACTACTGCTAATCTGCCTCCACTATCATTAATTGTGCTAATATTCAGTGAGTGCTATTTCCTGAAATATATCTTCATCATGCTGCAACTGAATATAGTTCTTTGGAAAACAAACTGCGTCCTTGCACTTTATATTTCTCTGTGATCCTCGACTGCCTCACCCATGTGTTTTTGGAATTTCTATGCATCAGTTCTTCATCTTTTTTAAAAATTCTACACTGTTTGGCACTATAACTAGTCGACAAGATACTAGAACTGAATAAAAGTATTTGGATTGCCTCTTTCTTGAGTCTTTGAAATGAATACGCATCCTTCTCCTTCCTACGACTGGCATTATGTGATTGTGAATTATTAAAGCATCACTCCCTCCTTTATGTTGTGTGTTATCACACACACACACACACACACATATATATATATATATATATATATATATATATATATATATATATATATATATATATATATATATATATATATATACACTCAAGAGCCAAAACATTATGACCACCCCTACATTTTGCAATGAATTCGCCTGGATGACGTGGAAGGCACGTGATCAGGTGGAAGTGGTATTTAACTGCTGCTGGAGAGTCTGAAGAATCATTCTTTCACTTACTTCTGTGTGTGATGGGAAAGGCTGCGGATCTAAGCGACTTTGATAGAGGGCAGATTGTAATGGCTCGAAGGCTCGGAACAAGTATTTCCGAAACTGCACGACTCGTGGATTGTTCGCGACCTACAGTTGTTAGTACTTATGCAAAGTGGATGAATGGCGGTGAAACCAGCAGTAGACGACATGGTGTTGTACGTCCACACGCTATCAAAGAAAAGGGTCGTCGGAGACAGTCTCGCATGGTGAAGCAAAACTGGAGCCAGAAAGTGGCTCAGCTGACAGACCAATACAATGCAGGGCCAAGTAGAATAGTATCGCAGCACACAGTCCAGTGGACACTGTTGGATATGGAGCTACGCAGCAAACGTCCCACTCGTGTGCCTTTGCTGACCAAGCGTCATCGCCAACTGCGCCTGCGCTGGGCCCGGGAACATCGCGACTGGTCCATGGATCAGTGGGAGAGAGTTGCCTGGTCAGATGAATCACGGTTTGTCATTCATCACGTCGATGGCCGTGTCAGGATACGCCGCCTTCCAGGCGAACTGTTGCTCCCTCAATGTACAGTAGGTCATACACAGGCCGGTGGTGGCGGTATTATGCTTTGGGGGACGTTCTCTTGGGCGTCTCTGGGACCCGTGGTTGTGGTAGAGCAGACCATGAATACTACAGGGTATCTGAACATCATTGCGGACCAGTTGCACCCTTACATGGCCTCTGTTTTTCCAGCTGGAAATGGAATGTTCCAACAGGACAACGCCCCGTGTCAGAAGGCTAAAATGCTTAATTGTATGGCACAGGATTATTATAACATATAAATGTCAGATGTATACATCTTATTGCATATGAATATAATAGAGACATAAGAATATAATAGATATACATCAAAACAGTGCTTGACCGTTTGAATGGCCCCACATGGGCATTTATCGTCCTTCCTATGGAAGCGCTTTTGGTAAGCGCCGAAGCACCCATGTGGTTCAGTAATGGCTTGATTGATCATAAGATCTCCATAGAGTCTGCTTTCACTAACATATTTGAAGATGTTATATGCACTCCTTCCCTTACTCGTATTATCCCAGTTAGCTTGCCATTCCAATTTCTCTTGGTGTTCTATCTTTCTTTTTACTAACTTCCGATTATACTTATAATTGGTTTCAGCCTCTTCCAACTCCGTAGCCTCTTTGGCGGCTTTATCTGCCTCTTCATTTTCCTTTATACCGACGTGCGCTTTGACCCAATGACATATAAACAAAATGAAACTCTCTCCCCGAATTTCAAGAGCGGACTACCGCTCTTTTCATCAGTAGCTGAGAAAGTAAACACTTTTACCGATACTAGCAATTACAAGTAAAATGGTATGCCAAGAGTGTTGCCATACCACAACAGAAAAACTGTAATTGGGGGACAATACGAGAAACAGAAGAGACGCGCACAACAAAGAGTTATAAAAAAATAAGAAACTAGGGGTTATGACATTGTGGTAATAGATATGAGAGGATGATTTTTTTGGGGGAGGGGTGCCACATCCATGTGTCTACATTCTTGGTTTTATGGTGGCAGCCATAATTTACTGGCTTGAACTGTTGGTGAATGTGGAACAACCTATGAGCGTTTACTTTGAAGTACTGTGGACAGCTGCAAATTCTGCGCCACAATGACAAAATGTAAAAGGCGTGCCAAAGGGGCGGAAAACTAAGTAGCCCATAACAGGGCGAAACCTAGGTCAATAAGTTACCTGTGCGCTGGAGATATGTATGATTGCTTCCCAATATTGCACTATTTTACAATAGGTGTCTTGTTTAATAGAAGTCTGGCTGCCTTTTTGTTGAAACAGTTTGATGGACATAGATTCATCGACCAGCCAGCAGATTATTTTGAATTCTATAGAACGCTTGTGAATTTTGAAATTATGTATTATCCAAAAGACTAAATGCATCGATCCCTTCTGTGACTAAATTGGTGGCTACACGGAAGACAGCTTGTTTGGCTATTCCTTCTTGAATCCATGGATATCTTGAAGAACTAATTCCTGCTTCTGCGCTTTAAAACATGGGAAAAGTTGTTTGATTGCAACATAGCTTCCCATTAAAACAAGAATTATATACTTGAAAGCAAAATTTTTAGTTTAATAAAAGTTGTATTGGTATGTACGCTTTAAAATTTGTTTTGTTGAAATTATTTCCTGCAAGATCTATTACATAAATTTGAATCATATTTTCAGGAAAAAAACAGGAAATCTTAGAAAGGAATTGGAAGATATAAAAACAAAGTTGCGTTACGCTAAAAGATATCTTCAGATTACGCGAGTTTTTATTTTTCCAACATGTATATAAAGAGGGAAATTAATTTATGTAAAGGGATTATTTTCTTAATTTCTAGCAAAGTATCATTAACTATAATCGTACTCCCTTCGCTCTAGGAAAACGATTCGATGGAAAATTCCTTTCAAAATAAAAAAAAGGGGAAGGATAAGGTTTTTGATTTTGCAAATTAAATT
Organism: Dolomedes plantarius; assembly: GCA_907164885.2. Taxonomy (NCBI): domain Eukaryota; kingdom Metazoa; phylum Arthropoda; class Arachnida; order Araneae; family Dolomedidae; genus Dolomedes; species Dolomedes plantarius. The sequence goes on along the minus strand of OU015493.1, from coordinate 163,050,265 downwards.
GGTTTATTACTGATATAATATTTTAAAGATATTAAATTTTGCTATCAGCTATAATAATTTTTAAACTTAAATTCTTTTTATTTGTAGACGAAGCGTTTCATTACCTAAATTACAATAATTTTAACTATTGTAAAAGGAAGAATGATAACTGTTTAGACCTAAAACTATAACTCAATATTTTGTTAACTTCAAGATAAATGAAATGAATTAAAATGGATAGTTTGCTTTTCCGGTACTCAAAAACTAGATCTAGATGGGTGATTCCCAACCGGTATGCCGAGGCACTTTGGGGTGTCGTGAGATCAACCAGGGGTGCAGTGAGATTTTTGGGGGAATAAAAAAATATTAGTTGGGCCATATTAAAGTAAATAGTAAGTTGAATTAATTACTCTCACGCCCAACAGATGGTGCACAGATCGATGCGCTCACTTCTTAGGATGAATTAGGGTCTGTTCACATAGGAGTCCGGTAGCGGAAGCGTTAAAGTTTTGAAAAATATTTAACCAATGACAAACCTCCAAACGATTAGCAACGAAATTTTTAACGACTATGATTGGTTTATTTCCGTCTCAGCACCATCTTTCCTTCCAAGCTTCCGCTACCGGACTCCTGTGTGAACAGACCCTTAGTTAGTCACTCTCAAGGCATGTTCACATAGAATCCGTCAGCGTTAAAGATTCCATTGACACTAATTGGTTAAATGGGTCAATGATTGGTATATGATTGGTTAAAAATTTTTACGCTGACGCTGACGGATACTATGTGAACAGGCCCTTACTCCCACAACTGTTACGCCCTGGTATCAAACATTTGTGATCTGAGCATCCATGGCAAGTCTCATATTAATAAAACAAAAGTCTGTTTAGTGATTCCAGTTTTAGTCGTCTAGTGTTATGCGATACTGAATCCTATGATTAAATTCGAAATTGTATTCATGTATCCTATTCTGGTGTTTGTTACTTATACCTTTCAAAAATGAATAAAAAGCAATAGAGTAAGTATTTATTTTAACTTAAATTAAACTTTAGCTTACGGGACCCATTTTTGCGATTCCCTCTTTAGAATGGAAAATTTCATACCCCCTTTGTAAGAACGGCCATTAAGGGGGCTATACACACACACACACACACACACATATATATATATATATATATATATATATATATATATATATATATATATATATGTAATGTAAAAATAATTGTTATATTTATAATCTAACTTCTCCATGTTCCTGTAAAACATAATTTATTCGATTTCTAAAGGTGATGAAATAGCTCATGCTTGCAGTATTTGATCCCTTCGTTCCCCTGTAGACAGAGAAAGATCCGTATACATTTAGGACAACTTCTGTCTAGGGAGACTGAGCAGATAAGAATCATTGGACACGTCCTAGTTCATGACATAACATAACGTCATAGGGAATAACCTTTACATCACCTCTTCTGGATTTTCCCGGTATAAAAATCGGAACACGACTGAAAGCCGCATAATCTTTTTCTGATATAGTTTGGTACATTTCATATGTCACTCGGTCTAGCTCCCTTCCTATGGGGAACTGCATAATAAACGACAAATAAAACTATATTGACTAATTCGCCTGTTTACTGCGTCCCAATAACTAACTCTTTTCCAGCTGTTTCTACAAGATATGATATGTCATATATATATATATATATATATATATATATATATATATATATATATATATATATATATATATATATATATATATATATATATATTGTAGCGTACTGGAAAGAATGGTCTTATTTTTTCCCAAGAACCCACAGAGTGCTTGAAACACAGCTGCGCGTTTATCAGGGAAAAGTTTTGCCAGTTTCCACCGGTTTTGAACACGTAGGGGATTAAAAAGCATTTTTCCCATAGATGCAGCCAGTAAAGCTGTCGCCCTAACGATTCTGGAGTGTAATAAAGTTTCGGCGTTACGAAGAAACTGTCACTAACGATTGCCAAAAGCCCTCTCTGAGGGGGAGAGGCCGCAGAGAATCCGCCCTGTGTAGACGTGTTTTTTAGGCTCCGGTGTTTTGGGCCGGTATGGGTCCTGGAACGTACGTTGTAAATCTACACGGTATTTAATTGAATATGTTGCACCGGTTAAATGCTAATTTTTTTTTCTTGTAAATAAATGATATTAAGTTTTTGTTCTAAATTTTGGCCTTCGCATTTTATTTAGGACTCTGTCTTTTTTTTGGTATGGATCAAATAGTTGTGAAATTTTTTCACTATGACTCAGAGAGTTTAGCCTTGTCGTGACGCCACAATATATATATATATATATATATATATATATATATATATATATATATATATATATATATATATATATATATATATGTGTGTGTGTGTGTGTGTAAGAAAATGTAAGTATGTATATATGTATGTTTATTTATATATATATATATATATATATATATATATATATATATATATATATATATATATATATATATATAAATATATATATATATATATATTTGTGTGTGTGTGTGCGCGCGCGTAAGTAAGTGTAAGTATATATATATGTATGTTTATTTATATATATATATATATGTATGTATGTATGTATGTGTGTGTGTGTGTGTGTGTGTGTGTGTGTGTGTGTGTGTGTGTGTGTGTGTGTAAGTAAGAAAATGTAAGTATGTATATATGTATGTTTATATATATATATATATATATATATATATATATATATATATGTGGCATTTCACCCCTGATTCCATAACACACACAGTAAGCAAGACGAGGCAGAGTTCTATAAAATTGCAGTTCTTTATTTCACAGTAGTTGGGAACGGATATCAGAGCGCCCTTCTAGCATGACGCTGAACATACAAGTGCTTACAAAGACAGACAATCGCAGACTGCCTGCTCTCTTAGTCAGGGGCTGTACCAAAGTCAGCGACTGTTTACATGAACACAGATGTTTTTCGTGGGTGGTATACTACTATAAGAGGCACATTGGGTGCGCTTTATCTTTATGATATTGTTTGACACTTTTGATCCTTTATCTCTGGCACCTGCAGCCATTATCTCTGAGATATTGTGAACTGCGGATTTTAGATGACTAGAGACGGGGTTTGGGTTACTCCTTCTGGGCGGCATGGCTAATAATCCTATCAACTGAAAAGAATTTATTGTGTTATTTTCCCCACTGGAATTTGCAGATGTTCACTTGCTTTTGGGTGGGCTATTTCTTAGAGGAAGGGTCCTCTCTTAACAGATGTCGGACCCGAATTATAGAAATAGACGAGATTCAACTTATAATGTCAAGATTCAACTTATAATGTCACATCCCCCCTCCCAAGAGGCTATCATCCTATGCCTGCATAGGGTGAGAGACACCTGAGTGTGAGTATGTTGGGACCTCACCTAATTCACTCTGCAAGATCAACATTATAAGTTTTACTACTTCAATTTTTAAGTTAAGTCATAATCGATATAAAACTCTTGATCTGCAGTATCAAGCTCTTTATATCGACATACGTTAGCTGGAATTATAAATCTTTCCGTATCTCTGGAGAAGTTCTCCACCTATCTAAATTCCTCCATCTCCAGTCATCGTGTTCAATACCATAACAATACAATTACTTGTCCTCAAATTAATAGGTGCACAATTACAACAATAGTCTAATAGTAATTAAAAGTACATAATTATAACAATATTAGTGGGATAGTAAAATAAGTAATAGGATAATATACTAGTATAGCCATGAAAAAAATAACATAGACATGGTAATGGATATGGCTTAATTGAATCTCCATGCAGATACATTATACCGAAAATCAGTTCTAATTCAATAGTAATCTACATGAAATCACACACAAAAACAATTCAATTCTGATACTTGTAAATCAATGCTAAATCAATACACAGAAATCATACATTAAATACTTCAATTCAGGTAAACGTAACTCAACATTAATTAAATAGGAAAACATATTGACAATCACGCACTAAATTAGTTCAATTCAGAAAAATATAACTCAATACTATTTACACTTCTAGAGCACTGGTTTACTCGGATAATAATTACTATTTATACAATCACAATAATGCCAGTATGATCATAAAATAGATAATATGATAATAGTGCGTAATAATGAAAAAGAAATAACAGGTGATATAATATAATAAAATCCTTACTAAGACACAAATATATCATATGAACACAATGCTTTTTACAATTATTAGATTATTCATCTCTTTCATTCCACTTAAATTCTCTCATGTTTTTTAATTCACTATATTCTTTAATACAGGGGAATAACTTCTATTTTTCTTAATCTCAAGATCTCTTTCCTATACTCTTTTAGATCTCTACATTGAGCGAAAATTAATCCTTTCACCCTTCCAGTATTCATCTCTCTCAAGCTCAATTTTTCAATTACCTTATCCTTCAAACCTAACTGTAGTGTTCTGACTTATGATGACATCTGCTAATCAGAGTACTAATTTCTCATGATAGCTTGTCTTTGAATAAGCCTGTCCTATTTAAATGAATTTAAGATTCTACTGAAAGGTACAAATTTCCTCCTTCCATTTTTTCCCTTATCTTCATAATTAAAAAAAATAATAAAATAATTCTGACAACTTCAGCTAGTTTGGTTAAGGTAACTTATTATTCGTCTCTTTTTACACACTCAAAGGAATCGGGGACTCGCTCTTTCCTCCCCCTCTAAAACACAATAATTCGTTACTCGTCGTTTGACCTACTTCTGTTGGGTGGGGTCAGGGTTCATACTGTTACTCCTCGCACGCTCTATAAGGCCTCAATGCTACAGGTAATTCTGGCGTCTTAAAAATTTCTAGCAGGTTTCATATTCACTCTCCCAATCATATTTACTTTTAAGCAAATATACCAATAAACGATGACAATAGAGGAAGGAGCTCCGACGATAGACTCATGTTCGCAAATTCAGGTAATTTATCCTGAATGGCATTCTGAGTCTTAGAGTCTTCAGTCAAATCAAGTGTATTCCTGATTTGCATAGACGTTTTTGGATGCTCATGTTCTCCATTGCCATTCGTTAGCATTATATCATCACAGTTATTTTGAATACGACCATAATATAATTTAGCACAGTTATTATCATCAGAATATTCATTTATCATTTTACTCGACCTATATATCAATACACGTGACACCTAATTCAAATTAACAAAATACCAATTAAACAATTATATACCAATACACTACGCAATTACTAATTACACATATTAAAAGTATTGAATTAACCTCTACTCATAAATTGAAATTAATAAAATGTCACTTAAACAATTATATACAAACACACTAATCACATACTACCCATAAGCATGAAAAATAGTAAATCAACACTTACTCACAAATTTACGTTAATAATAATAATAAAACATACTGCTAACGGAATCCAATAGACGTAAGATGATACTACAATCACTTAATTTAATGTTCAGGTTAAATTGCTTCATATGTAAAGATAATAATATATGACTCAACTGGGTATCTACTGTATAACATACACCTTAATAGTTCTAGTTAGAAAACCCATAGTAGTTTATACACTGATAATTTTATCAATAACAATCTTACCTTGCATTTGTTGCACTGTTAGCGGTAACACTGTTTTTATGAATTGTCCGTTATAATCATTGTGTTCTGGATTCTCTAAACACCATAGTTGGTTACTATCCATTTCACTAAAGTTTTGCATCAAGAATCTATGAGATGAGCACATCACTCAACGTGATCACAAATGCACACACAAAACACTAAAATAACACTTCGCCGCTAGATGACACTTAGGGCCACATCAAAGGCTAATCAGAACCTTCGACAATCGCACTGCCCGTCATAAATAATACTTGACGTGCACACATAATCACACTGATCTATATTTCATTTTTACAAAACCTAATTGGATCTGTGAAGTCGGCAGGGTCTCTCTAATCAGTAATAAATTTCTGTGCTCATTCATTACTCTCTTGTTCTGCCACATTCTGTCCAGGTAAACTGCATCTCGAGGACTCACCACATAACACTGTACAACTTTCTGACACGAATACTTTTCTTCTGAATATCGGAGAAACATTGCCACTCTCAAATGGGTTTAGTCCCGATCTCTTGTCAGCCCCTCTAGTCTTAGGCTGCAGAGAAAGTTCACTTTCTCCCCTTACTTAGTTTGTCCGAAGCTAGTGTCAATGACCTCTGATTATCACCGAACTCCTTCCATCTTGTATACGAATGAAAACGAACTGTCTTTCCACTGCAACACCAGTGAGCTATTACAGCACTGTCTTCCTTCGTAACGGGGTTGCAATATGACACCCTCCTCGGTTCGGTGTGGGGAATTGGAAAGCAGGGCTCCTCCGCCATGTTTGTCCTTCTTGTCTTCTATTGCCTTAAAAATGCATATAAGTTCATTTAATCAATTTGATTTCTTCTTATTAAAATCCATTAGGTTTCCTTCGAAAAGTAGCAATCCTGTCGGCTTGTGACATTTCACCCCTGATTCCATAACACACACAGTAAGCAAGACGAGGCAGAGTTCTATAAAATTGCAGTTCTTTATTTCACAGTAGTTGGGAACGGATATCAGAGCGCCCTTCTAGCATGACGCTGAACATACAAGTGCTTACAAAGACAGACAATCGCAGACTGCCTGCTCTCTTAGTCAGGGGCTGTACCAAAGTCAGCGACTGTTTACATGAACACAGATGTTTTTCGTGGGTGGTATACTACTATAAGAGGCACATTGGGTGCGCTTTATCTTTATGATATTGTTTGACACTTTTGATCCTTTATCTCTGGCACCTGCAGCCATTATCTCTGAGATATTGTGAACTGCGGATTTTAGATGACTAGAGACGGGGTTTGGGTTACTCCTTCTGGGCGGCATGGCTAATAATCCTATCAACTGAAAAGAATTTATTGTGTTATTTTCCCCACTGGAATTTGCAGATGTTCACTTGCTTTTGGGTGGGCTATTTCTTAGAGGAAGGGTCCTCTCTTAACAGATGTCGGACCCGAATTATAGAAATAGACGAGATTCAACTTATAATGTCAAGATTCAACTTATAATGTCACATATATATATGTATGTATGTATGTGTGTGTGTGTGTGTGTGTGTGTGTGTAAGTAAGAAAATGTAAGTATGTATATATGTATGTTTATTTATATATATATATATATTTATGTGTGTGTGTGTGCGCGTAAGTAAGTGTAAGTATATATATGTATGTTTATATATATATATATATATATATATATATATATATATATATATATATATATATATATATATATATGCACACATTCTTGTTCCTGTATTTTTGGGATACATGCTATCCCACCCCGTAAGGAAAAGGTTAACACGTTCCGGATATATATATTCCACTTTCATTTAATATTTAAATAATTGAAAACTTAAATCCTACAAAAAGGTTAACAAGTTTCTAATCTCATTCCCAAGGGTGCTTGCTGCAAGGGTTAAAAGGTTGGGAATCCCTAATCAAGAGCAAGACTAAATATCTTAGAAGATTATTATATCTCTCTAATATTCATTTCCGTAAACTAATCTATGTAATTTGTTAATAATTTAAATATTTAATTAAACCTTATTATTTCCGCCGACGAAAGAAGAGCATGTCGAAAGAAGAGTATCGCATTTTGTATATTAATACAAAATTAAGTGCAAAATGTTAAAATTATATGCCAGTATATAAACAAAAAAAATTTAACCAATAGCGTGGTTTCAGTATTCGACCTTCACAGAGTATGCCAGGAACAGTGGGTTACATAATGAAATTATTTCTTCTTCGTGAGTGTCTGTCTCGAAAGTGTCTAGACAAATAGACTTTTGTTAATTGTCCCCCTTTTTGATACACACTTTCAGACGACGTCCCGTGATAATTGACTTACCTAGTACACACACGGTTCTGTACAGACACAAGTGCGAAACTCAGACGAGATGTATCGGTATAAGTATAAATGTATGTGTATCAGTGGAGCAGCGTCGCGCTCTTCCGGTTTATCAGGAAGGGACTGTCGGGGGTACTGAAAAACATATTCTTGTTTGTTTCTCTCTGGTTTTGAGACTCACACACATACACACATACATACATACATACATACATACATATATACATATATATATATATATATATATATATATATATATATATATATATATATATATATATATATATATATATATGTGTGTGTGTGGGATGCCTCCTTTAGATTGGGCTAAACTAGTCGTCTGCTATAACCAATCTAGCACCCCACATTTAATACATACACTCAGGATGACTCATAAATAGTCTCTCACTAACAATAACAATAGACATTTATTTGCTTGACACCACAATTCACACTCATAACATTTAACATATAGTAGTTGACCTTTCAGTAATAACAGTATTGCCAAGAACTCTAACGCTTGGACTTCTGAAGTCACTCGACTCCTTCAACTAGATTTGCCAAGCACTCAACCAACTTGGTCTTCCTGAAGTCACTGAGACTTCTACAGCACGGGAGCTCAATATCGCTTCCCTGCGGCCCGTAGCTACAAGCTAGGCCCAATCCCCGGGGTGTCTTTCCCCGTTCTCGCTTAGGAGCACCGTCCTTTGACACTAGCGCACGAGAGCCTCTGCCCTTCGTCGCCTCCAAAGCTTATCTCCCCCTAAACACTTTCTCCCAGTTCATCTCTAGGAATTCTGGAAGCGCTGTCGTCGCATAACGTACGCGGCGGCATACTGCTCATAGCCGGAGCCCTGGGATAATACAATCCCCATAACTCGGCCGTCTTGACAATTGCTGACGTCCTCGGCAGCGTTATGCCTCGTCATCGTCAGTTCTGGCCCACAGAATAGCACAGACGAAACAAAACAATGAAATAAAAAGAAAGTTTACAGTCGGTCATGGCTCTTTTCTGAAAGTCTAGTCTGAGCCAGTGGACTACAGTTCACTGTAATACTTACACAAAAAACACAGGTACACCACGTTTAAATTACGATGCACAATTCATCTTTAACTGTAACACTTAAGTCGTTGAAAACACCAATGAAACACTAGTCACACCAAGTTTGTGTTTAAATGCGTATCTTGTCACTTAAATCATGGCGCTATCAAACATGCACTCACAAACAAAACACTTAGTCTTCCGTACATCGGTGACACTTAGGGCTACCAATAGGGCCAAACACAACCCTTGCATACCATATCGCTCTTTACGACACTTAACTGATGACACTTTTTTTTTTCTCACACACTTCACGATCACAATCGGAGCACACTCTTTAGGTGGATTTCCAAAATCTGAAGAAGTTTGAAGTATGATAACCAACACTATTTTATACTCTTGAGTATATCGGTTCAACACTTTCGAGTCTGGGACGCATTTTGCCTACTCAGAGCAAAATTTCACAACCATTTCCGAAGATCCTTCACTCAAACTTGCTGGTATTTCGGAATCTATGGCCTTTACACTACGTCGTTCCCATTCACTACGAATCACTCTTCCTCCCCTCTCCTTAGCATTAATTTTACTTGCAACATCCAAAGAAATTCCTTCCATTACCTCAAAACCACAAATTTTTCTTTCCTTCTCCTCCTTCCAAACATAGCAACTATCGTTTACCCCTAAAGAAATCTTTTCCGCTCCCTGGGACACTTGAGGTGGTGTCGCAAGTTCAATGAACCCTTCCATAGCAAGCACTCGAAAATTTGCAAGCCTTTTCTCCTCTGTCGCACCGCCGGTGAAATTGGATGACAGCTTTATGAGTCTCGTAGTGGTTGCGGTCATTTCGCCCCCTTCTGCTCTGTTGCCTTCAAATTTTGTGGGAGCCTCTGCACCCAAGCAAATAAATGTCTATTGTTATTGTTAGTGAGAGACTATTTATGAGTCATCCTGAGTGTATGTATTAAATGTGGGGTGCTAGATTGGTTATAGCAGACGACTAGTTTAGCCCAATCTAAAGGAGGCATCCCACATATTGGTGTCAGAAGTGGGATACGTGATGCCCAAGTGCGAGAAGTGACGTCCAAGTGCGATAAGTGATCCCGGAAAGTGAGAAGTGCGGTGAGTGACTCCCATTGAAGTGACTTTGCGTGAGTTAAAAGTTTTGTGAACGCGAGTGACAAACTTGTGAAAGCGTGAAGTGCCATCGAACGGTACGAAATGTTAAGTGAGACATTTGTGACATTTGCGTAATTTAAAATTGCGAAACCGATTGAAATTGTGCCCCGGATTGAACGGATAAAACACAGAATCTTACGTGTGAAGAATTTCTAAAATGGCATATCTGGAGCAAGCGAGAATAATAGACCTGGTGTCTTTAGTAGACGAACTGTGCCTAGAGGTCCCAGATAAACCAGAGGTTGAGCAATTAATCGCCCTGGTTAAAACATCAGATTGTGACGATGTTTACATCGAGAATCTCCTTAATTCGATCAGGGAAGAGAGAGAGGAGCTCGAAGCCATTGAGACTGAAAAAGAAGCTGAGAAACAGAGGCTGGAGAAAATCGCAGCCGAGAGAGTTGAGTTCGAGCGTAGAATGGCAGTCGAAAGAATTGCGTTTGATCGCAAAATGGCAGCCCAGGAGATTGAGTTTCAACTCAAGATGGCTGAGATTGGGCGCGAACTAGAAATATTAAGATTAGAACGACAGTTAGTGTCAAAAACAAACTCGGATAGTGTGTCTGTACTTAGTACGGACAAAGGTGCAGATAATTATTTGTGCAGCCGAGAGAGATATTTTCAAGTATCGGATGTTGTTTTCACGAGTGTGAATCAGCAAAGTGGGCCCGAAATTCGCCCAAGCCAGCAGCGGGAATATGTGAACCACACAGCCGATCAGCGAGAATATTTTCAAGCCGAAAAGATGATCTTATCAGCAACCGCAGACCCCACACCCCTATCTCAGAGAGGGAACGGAGAATTACTTTCTTCAAAGTTCAGTGAACTTTCGACACCCACTCCCAGCGAGAACGGCGATAGCCTGCTGAAATTTGAAACCAGAACGAAGGGTGCAGAGGCTCCCACAAAATTTGAAGGCAACAGAGCAGAAGGGGGCGAAATGACCGCAACCACTACGAGACTCATAAAGCTGTCATCCAATTTCACCGGCGGTGCGACAGAGGAGAAAAGGCTTGCAAATTTCAGCAGGCTATCCCCGTTCTCGCTTAGGAGCACCGTCCTTTGACACTAGCGCACGAGAGCCTCTGCCCTTCGTCGCCTCCAAAGCTTATCTCCCCCTAAACACTTTCTCCCAGTTCATCTCTAGGAATTCTGGAAGCGCTGTCGTCGCATAACGTACGCGGCGGCATACTGCTCATAGCCGGAGCCCTGGGATAATACAATCCCCATATATATATATATATATATACCGGGTGGCCATAATTAAACTGTCAGTGCTCAAAGTGTTCTGTAGCGCGATCTATTTGCGAGAATGACGCCACATTTTGTAGGAAGATTAAACAAGACGGGGGACGAAGGATTCCGCGAAAAAATAAATTAGTTCCAAAAGTCACCGCTAGGGGAATATTTGGCGCTGTGTAATAGAAAATAGTGTTAACAAATGCAAATTAATACGGAATAAAATTACCTTTTATTATGAACATTTTCTTATTTAGTTCAAGTGCAATATGGCAACACTTTTAAAAAATCGTAAAATCTGCATAAACACCGATAAAGTCTCGTGATCTGCAATATCACGTACGCTGAGCAGAAGAAGAAGTTCTTTATTCAAATTTCACGTTACATCCATTGGCACAGTGCCAGCTGCTTGGGTTTTAAAAGGCAATGTGTTACGTTTCGAATCAATCGGATTGAAAGTTTATGTGCAATGTCTCCTTCTTTAGTCGAGCGTGCGTTACTGGTCAAATTCTTTTATCTCAACCAGTGCAACGCGTCAGCCGCTCTTCGTGCTTTTAGAACGCACAAAAAAATGTGTAAAGGTAACGGTCCTGTGTCAGTTAATAGGCTAAAAGCAATGGTTGCGACGTTTGAGAAAACAGGTTCTCTGAAGGTTCAGTCAGGCAGAGGACGAAAACCTGTACCACAGGATACAATCGAAGCAGTTGCCACGGAGATTGTCGACAGAGGACCAGACAATATTGCTGCCACTCTATTTTCTATTACACAGCGCCAAATATTCCCCTAGCGGTGACTTTTGGAACTAATTTATTTTTTCGCGGAATCCTTCGTCCACCGTCTTGTTTAATCTTCCTACAAAATGTGGCGTCATTCTCGCAAATAGATCGCGCTACAGAACACTGTGAGCACTGTCAGTTTAATTATGGCCACCCGGTATATATATATATATATATATATATATATATATATATAAAACTCCATCTATCGGTTTTCAAGGGACGGATTGAACTAAACGATAAACGGAGGAAAATTATGGATGCAGGAACATAACATAGAAAAGTTGTCGGTGGGATTGGATGAAACAAAGGACACATACGGGAAAACGATGATCCGGGGAACGATCTATAGAGGTTCCACTGCATATAATATATACAGTTAGACTTCTCTAGCTCAAAACAGCCACTTTTTTAAGAAACCATCACTGGCCGCCATAGAGAAGTTCACTGCATTTATGTTCTAAACTTTTTAGCCTGCAACCTTCTAACATTTTTTTAATGTTCCTTTTTTTTATCAAATAAATCATATCTGATTCATGGTGACCGTATAACATTTGATTTTAATTTTATTTTAAAATTATTAATCGCATGGTCATACGGTTATTGACTGCGGTCGCATTACTTATGGCGTTCCATGTTTTGTATAAATTAATTACTATTTCTTCATTCGTTTTCGAGTGAAGGCCATTTTAATTACGACTTAGTTTTGACACTGAAAAACCTTATATTCGTAAGCTGTACTGTCGCGTTGTTGTTTCGCGTAGAGATACCCCAAGAATATGTTTTTTACGAGAAAAGCTAGAAGCACCCTATTAATCTTCGGTAAATCTAAATTAAATTTAAATCCTGCATGCCAAATTTCAGTTTCTAATTCATCGTAGTTTTCGACAAATTCAATCCACAAAATGTGGGACGTTGGACATTACATTGCACTTACTACGCTCGTCGAATCAATTGATACTGCAAGGGCTGCCAAACCAGGTTTTTTAAACCCAGATCTGGGTTTTCTGTGATCATGTAGGTTAATGGCTTTTTTTTCAAAAATATCTCAAAACCTGGGGTTTTGTCCTTGTGAGTTATAAATATAGCAAAAAATTAATATTTGTTACTTTAAGCATAATTAATCATATAATTGTAATTATGTGAATTAACGAACGTGAAATGTTACAAGTGGAGATCATTTCGATTGAATCGAGATCTATTTATCTCTTACGAAACCATCCCAGAATTTTGATATTTGTTACGTCATATCAAAAATGGATTCAATAATCCCAAATATGGAATCTTATCACACTTTATTATCTACTAGCCAGGCTTCGACCGGCTATGCTCGGGCCATCCGTCCACCAGACCGACGGCTTTGAATTGATTGATTGAGAGGGTGAATTTTCATAAGAGGCACTATTAATTTGCAGTCCCCCCCCCCACAAAACCACAAAAAGAAAATTTGTTATTCGTATTAACACCCACCACCACCAGGTATGATATGAGCATACCTGCATTACAAAAAGATAAATTTTCATGTGAAAATAAATCGGCTGGCTGCTTTAGCCTATATTCCTGCAATACAAAAATTCAAATTTCCTGAAATTTGTGTTATTGGTGACATAATAATGCATTGTACATTGAAATTATATGAGTGCATGTATTAGGTAGAATTGCACATGTCTATGTTGCGAGATATTCTGTATTCGGTTTAGTCAAAAGATAAGCACAATTGAAATATTAAACAGGCTTTCGGAGCATATGGTATTGTGGAAAAACAAATAAACCTCTTCATAAACACCAAAATTTAATAAATATAAATATTTATATAAAGAAAATGTGAATATGCACTTTTTAAATATTTTAGCATGTAATCAACAAAATGAAGAAATGGTGAACTTTATACAAAAATATCTTAGTAGAATATTTATCTAAAACCAAAAACTAAAGTAATCAGCAAAGAAAGAAATAAATGAAATATGAACAGTTTTGGAAAAAAATCGTTAAATTAAAATAAAAATTAAAGAATTATTTGTTGTTTGGACAGTTCAAACATGATTCTATACATCTAAAATCAAAACTGAAAACCACGTATAAACAAAACTGAAGATAGATATAGAACTATGAAATGAGAACAAAAAGAATCTTATGTCATATGTACACGTTTAATGATTCAACAACCTCTCAAGAAAGGATATACGGGCCTATGGGCCTAGTCTCAGGAGAAAAGAATTCACTATGGAGAAACGTCAGAAATGACGTCACGATGAGGGCGTTCTCGCAAGCTAGAAGAAAATCGGTAGTCTCAGGCCATTTCTCGGGAGCTAAACTCACTTCGTACTTCTCACTTAGCGGGTAAAACTTTCCCCCAAACTTGAATCGGTGAGAATGTGCTTCGCTTTCGAGTTTAAGATGGCTGCCAATTTCGTGTTGATTGTGCTCAAATGAAAGTAGTACGTTCAGCACTTAGGTTCAGCGGTTTGGTCTGTGCGTTATCTGTCAGTTAGTCACGGAACAGTTTTATATCTATGTATATAAAAGAGCTCGTCTCTTTGTTTGTCCGCTATAGAATCCTAGACTGTTTCACCTACGGGGACGAAATTCGGCTCAGTTAATGTTTAGGACCTGCTGCCTCCTAGTTGAGACAACGTAAGAACTTACTAATTTAACGGTATTTAACTAAAAAAACTAATAATACAACTTATATATAGAAAACCATTTTATTTATCAATTCAACTGCATTCTAATGAGAAACTATGTATATAACTGTTGCCACACAATTATTTTTAACAATAATTACAAAATTAACATTTAAAAATTATAAAAATATTCCAGAGTCAATTTTAAATCAGTTATTTACATTTTATGCCGTTACAGACCCGAGAAAGGCAACGCAGCAAAAATGAAATTGGGGCTCAATTAGTTTTTTAATAATTAATTTTTTAATGATTTATATATAAACGTCAATTCCAGTGTCACGCACGTTAGCGTAATATATCAAGAGATAAATGAAAAATATACCTATGCGGTGACGTCAAACTTTATCTCTTTTGAAGTTTGACGTCACCGCATGGGTATATTTTTCATTTCTCAATGATTAATTTTTTAGTGAGTATCACGTTGTGAATGAATCACATCATTTAAAATTGAAATATCTCTAAAACTATTAAAGTAACAGATTAAGTGTACGCAGGAAAAATTATCAGTTTTTAAAGCTCTTTCCAAATATGTAACATTTATGTACTTTCATGAAAAAAAACATCGATTTCAACATTTTCAAACATGGCCGAATTTGAGCCGGTACACCTGGAAGAGTGACCGCGACAGGCAGAACCCGACCTTGCTTTATTAATATAGATTTGACAATTTTACGTCACTCTTCCGATTGCGTCGAGAGAATTTTAACGTAGGATTACGTTCCTCCATAACGGTCCTCCAGGAAAGCAAAATTTCAAGTGTCCTGCATCGCGAGTTATAATTTTGGCAGCGTGCCAAACAGTCTGTATCGCTTGGGCAAGCAGTAAACAGTTGAACAGAAAGGTACCAAAATGCGTCAAAATTTTTACATACATACATACATATATATATATATATATATATATGTGTGTGTGTGTGTGTGTTTGTGTATAGAGAGAGAGATAGATAGATAGATAGATAGATAACACATACAAAAGAGGTAAACAACGATAAGTAATCCTGCGTTAATAACCTGCGGTAGTTTCGTTAGAAGAGACTACCTGGAATTTTTTTCATAAGTTAATCGAGTCACAACAAAAAAGACACATATTCTCGTACAAGGGAAACTGTAAACGATCGTATGATGGCAGAATAAATAGATAGATCTCATCAAAATTGTCATCCCTGGATACCTAAAACAAAACTGGTAAAAGACGTAATACAAGGAGCATGTTCTACACGATAATAAGCACGTATTTAAAATAAAAGAAGGAAATAATCCAGAAAGATCTTCAAATTAATTTGGAGAGAGGAATGACGAAAGGAATTCAATCTGAGGACGATTAAATAAAACAACTTTAATTTAACTTTAAGTAACCTTAGAAAATGGGGGTTGTATTATCTTATTTGTATTTTTTATCGTTTTTAAAGATAAAAAATATCTGAATTTTTTTTATTACAATCTAACTTTTTTTTTTTAGATGGCATCTGAGTTTATTACATTTTACTCGCTGGGAGCCCTGGATACTGCCTTTGTAAGTCCTAAATAGAATGAAGTGGGGTAAGTGAGAACGCAAAATCATATAGTTTCACTTTGAATCTAAATAAGTTTTTAAAAAGTTGTTGTATTTGTATGAAAATTTGCATACATACGTTTGGTTATATTCTACATTTATAGTTTTATTTTATAAAAAAATCTATTCACAACTTTTTTTGCCGTAAATATTTAAAGGTTTTGTGTTTTGCGTTCTCATTTGCCCCCGCACTTGGGTCAAGTGAGAACGCAGGTCCCAATAAATCATAGTTGCTTATAGAAAAATAAGTAAGGCAAGGGAAAGAATAGATATTTCACGCTGAACAAAAGGCTGTTTATTTTTTTATATTCTTTCGTTGTGGAGGTATTTGTTGTTCAAGTTAGCAGTGTCGGCAACGTCCGAATATTAACAAAATAAGTATATTTGTATTTATTTTAGAGTAACAAATGTATGTTAAAAGTTCAAAAAAAGTTTTTTTCCTTTGCCTAGGCCCTATTGAATATTGTAGGACTAAAAAGACACGGAAAAAATAGTTCACCGTGCCTGCTAGGCCGCAGCTCTTCCAGGAACACTAATAAGTCCTCATCTGGCTGGTACATAGGCAACTCAGAAATAGTGTCTACAGAATTAGAAATTCACTGTATTCACACACAGTTTGTAATGTTCACTCAACTCATATTTACTAGCAGTTAGTCAAAACAAGTTAGTTTATTACAATTAACTTCTTCAAACCTACAACAACAACAAAAATACTAGTTTCAGTTACATAATTTACTATTTCTGAATGTTGAGGAATTAAAAACAATCATCAGCTGTTAAAGAAACACAGCAAGAGGAGTTTGGTTATGAAGTTTCTCCAGCTAGAAAACATATGTTGGGGAGAAAAAACTATTTATATGGCTGTTATGACACAAAGGTAGGTTTTTTCAGTATATTGGGCAAGTGAGAACTGATGTTCTCACTTGCCCCAAACTCTCGTGTTCTCACTTTCCCCCACACAAAATTTTTATGGGGCAAGTGAAAACCCTGCAGTAGTGAAGTAGTATTACAAAAAATGTTTTTTTTATGTATTTCATCTGTATATTTCATTTCTTAATGAATAAGTGGGTATTTTCAAAATAACTCTATGTGCTGTAGTTAATTCGTCTTCTTCTAGGCACTACAGCCTACTGCTGGCCAAGGCCGACCCAATAAGTTTACGCCATCTGGCCCTATCTAAGGCAATACTCCTCCAGTCTCCCCTATATATAGTTTTTATATCATTCTCAACGGCATCAAGCCACCTACTTGGTGGCCTTCCTCGCTTTCTAGCTCCCATAGGTTTGGTAAATGTGAGCTTTTTTATTGGATTTGTGTCTTCAGTCCTGTATAAATGACCCCACCATCGAATCCTGTGGCTTTTTATGACCTTGACAATGTCTGGTTGTCTGAATTTTCGGTAGATTTCATGATTAAACATTGATCTCCAAACACCATTTTCGCAAATTGCACCAAATATTTTTCTTAATATTTTGCGCTCGAAGATCAATAGTTTATTTTCATTAGATTTAGTCATTGCCCAGCACTCGTAGGCATATAGTATGATGGGTCGTAATAGAGTTTTACCTATATTAATTTTAGAGTTACGGACAATGATTCGAGAATAATCAAATCCATTTTCTTGCCAAGTCTTTTGGGGCTGTAGTAAATTAGTTATGATTTTTTTTGGCTAGTACTCGAACTTGGGTACCTTAGTTAAAATGCAAGGGTTTGGTAGGTATAAAAATTTCCCATTTTGCAATTTTTTTTCTGCAAATAAAAACTAAACATAACAGTAGAGCAAGAATATTCCTACCAAGTACACTTGAATTTTTTTTTATACTTAAAATTTTTAGGGTTTGAAGCCCGCGTTCTCACTTACCCCACTTCACTGTAATTGTCACATACTGCCTAAATGCATTTTTCACAAAGTGAGTGCGACAGTAATACTTTTGTTTTTCCAAGAATGTATATAAATGTTCATACTTCTCTAAGGAAAATACTTCAACATTGTTATGCATTACAAGATTTGCCGTGGTATGCGCGAAAAACAAGCAGTATTGTACTGTTAACTTTATTCTTATTTTTCACTTTTAATTTTTATTCTCAGGGTAGCTCTTGTCTAATAGATAGAAGATACAACTTTTGATTTGTACGCCATCAACACTACCCCAAATCCACAATAAATTTAAAGCATGACAACCTGTTTCGAACCAATTAGTAAATCATATTCAGGCGAAGGAACATTAGATGTGATTGTCACTTCGAACTAATTAACAGTTCATCGTCAGGCGGGGGAGCACTATATGTGAGTGTCACTTCGAACTAATTG
Source organism: Dolomedes plantarius (assembly GCA_907164885.2). NCBI lineage: Eukaryota > Metazoa > Arthropoda > Arachnida > Araneae > Dolomedidae > Dolomedes > Dolomedes plantarius. The sequence continues at coordinate 163,031,561 of OU015493.1, read as the reverse complement.
ACAGTTAATAGTCAGGCGGAGGAGCTCTAGATGTTATTGTCACTTCGAACTAATTAATGTTTCATCGTCAGGCGGAAGAGCATTAGATGTGATTGTCCCTTCAAACAAATTAATAGTTCATCGTCAAGATGTGGAACATTAGGTATGATTGTCACTACGAACGATTCACAAATGTTAATTTATAGTGACAATCACAGCTAATGCTCCTCGGTCTGAAGATGAACTATTAATTAGTTCAAAAAATGTAGCCACCGTCTTAATTTATTGTAGATTTGAAGAAGTGTTTATTACGTGGATGTATTCCACAAGTTTCCTGAACGTTATACCTTTTTATTTGCTTAACTACCGGGAAAGAAAGAGTCGTAGTAGCGTTCTTTTTTTCCAAACATATCTTTTTAAAACATTTTTTCACAATTGATAGAACAACAAAAGCTAAAGTCATAGTCCTCTGGCCTTCAAAGCTTGGGCTGCTATTTTTTTCGAATTATTATATTTAGAGTGTTGCATCTTTTTTAAGTCAGTGATTCCCAAACGGTGTGCCCCGGCACTTTAGGGTCCGGGAGATTTTTGGGGGTTTAAGGGGTTCCGGGACACATTTAAATATTTTTTTTTATTTATTGACTTAAAATTTTGAATTTTTTTGTGATGGTTAACCATATAATTTGTAATCAAAATCGCATAATAAATCTTCTCGTAAAGTTTTTTAAAAATTAAAAATTAAAAATTTTTAAAAAAGTGGGGTAATTTAAAATCGTTATAACTCGAAATATTATCTGTTGAATTTCAAAACTTTTTCATTTAATTAAACAGGAAAATATAAGTTTTAATTCTGATTCAGCGTTTTTTAAAATATTAATTTTAAAAAAATTAAAAATATTTAGAGTAAAAATTTCAAAAAAAATAATGATGTAACACATTTTTAAAAAATCATATTTTCAAAAGTAAATATTTTTTTCAAATTTGCCAAATCAAAATTAAAGTAAAATAATTGAAAAAGGCATGTTTCAAGTTTGAGCCATTTATCTTGAACGGTTCTTGACTTATAACAATTTAAAGACGAGAAATGGGGAAAAAACCCATCATGCAGAAAAAACGCATTTACAGGTCTAAACAAAGATTGGCCGCTATTACAATGTTACCCCCCCCCCAAAAAAAAAAATAAATAAATAAACAAATAAAATAAAATAAAATTAATTAATTAATTAATATCTCCTGTTCTATTTGAGATAGAAACATTACTTAAATGCCATTTTAAGCAGAAAAGAACATAATTTTTAATACCATAATTTTTTTTTAAAAATTTGAAGAATTTTGTGTTCTGGACCGCATATTAACTACCTATACTCGAGTTCAAACAATAGGGAAATTTCAAGCCCGCTGATTCGCTGGTTTCTTCCCGTCATCTATGACATCACTTAGCGCAACTTTCAAAGACTTGATATGGTGGCGCCATCTTTTCCTCTGAAACTGAATCGTTCCATTACAATATACTATTTTGATTAAAACTTTTTAGAGCGTATATGAACCAATCGTGAAATAACTCGAATATGGTATTCTAAGTCGAGTTAAAAAAGTATATTTTTATTATGAAAAATACACTTAATTATTTAAAAGAAAACTTCTAACACTGAACTTTTTATAACAAGTTAAAGAAAACTTTGATGAAAAAAAAAAACTTTTAAAAAAATTTAAAATATAATGGTAGCTTTGAATTTTTTATGAAATATGTAACATTTTTTTTTTTTTTGGGGGGGGGGAGGATTTATTTTACTAGAACTTGCATTGAAAGATATAAATTGGTATGGGTAAATTTGTGTATTATTTTGCAAGAATACATATTTTTACCACTGACTAATCTATTTTTTATATAAACTTAAATTTGCCTTTTCAAGATATATTCAATTTTATTAATGGATTACTTAAAGAAATCTTAATGCAATTTATTTTAGCCATTATATGAATTTACCGATCTGTTTTTCCCCCTCAGTGCGACTCTCTCTCACACACATAGATGATGGTGTGAAAAGGAGACCACTGGAAAAATTTATTGCATCATATGTTCAATGTTTCTGACGCTTTAAAACCAATGAATTATAGAAACTTAATTTTATGAAAAATTCTACAAAAAACTGTCTCTGTGTAATATATTAAACTAAGTGGCAAAAACGGAATGTATTAAAGTCTCACTGCTTCGCTTTTTAATTGTATTGGATTTTTTTTCAGAAGACACAATATTTTTTCCATGTGTGGCGATGTAAGTAGAATAGAATAAAAAATTGCTACTTTTGTGTATACGATTTTATATATAAAAAAATCCTTGGACAATTTGAGAGTAAGATACTGGGTGAATTTTATTAAACTTATATATATGTAAATATATATATATATATATATATATATATATGTATATATATATATGTATATATATATGTATATATATATATATGTGTGTATATATATATATATATATGTGTGTGTGTGTGTGTGTGTGTGTGTGTGTGTGTGTGTGTGTGTGTGTGTGTATATATATATATATATATATATATATATATATATATATATATATATATATATATATATATATATATATATATATATATAATAGCAGCACCATTTCTTCTTCTAATAGGTATGCTACTACCAGCAGTATGCAAAAAGCTTTCCCAGCTGCCAGAAGATCTAATATTTTTAAGCCGTTTGAGAAATTTATTCATTCCAATTAAAGTTTAATAAGATTCACCCTGTATCTTACTCTCAAATTGTCCAAGGATTTTTTTTATATATAAAATACCATACCAATACTCATACCAATTTATATCTTTAAATGCAAGTTCTAGTAAAATAACCCCCCCCCCAAAAAAAAAAAAATAAAAATGTTGCATATTTCATAAAAGTTTCAAAGTACTTACCATTATATTTTAAATTTTTTTAAAAGTTTTTTTCATCAACGTTTCCTTTAACTTGTTATAAAAAGTTCAAAGTTAGAAGTTTTCATTTAAATAATTAAGTGTATTTTTCATAATAAAAACATACTTTTGGAACTCGACTTAGAATATCATATTCGAGTTATTTCACGATTGATTCATATATGCTCTAAAAAGTTTTAATTAAAATAGTATATTGTAATGGAACGATTCAATTTCAGAGGAAAAGATGGCGACACCATATCAAGTCTTTGAAAGTTGCGCTAAGTGATGTCATAGATGACGGGAAGAAACCAACGAATCAGCGGGCTTGAAATTTCCCTATTGCTTGAACTAGAGTATAGGTAGTTAATATGCGTTCTGGACCCCCTTAAACGAATAAAAATATTTGTAGGGCCCACTTATATTAAGTTGAATTAATGACTCTCAAGCCCTACAGATTGTGACACAAATCGATTCACTCGTTGCTGAGGAGGCATTATCTACCCTTAGGTCCACAACTGTTAGGCCTGATATCAAACATCTATGCTCTAAGCATACATCGCAAGTCCCGCATTAATAAAACAACTCTTTTTAGCAATTTCCAGTGTAGTCCTCTAGTGTACTGTACTCCTATACTGAATTCCATGGCTATATTTGAGACTGTATTAATAGTGTATCCCATTCTAGTGTTTGCTACTTATATCTTTCAAGAAAGGGATAAAATCAACAATAGAGTAAGTATTTATCTGAATTTAAATTTAATATGTTCCTGAAATATAGACCACTTTAATTTAATATTTTAAAAAATTGAAGAAACTAAAATTTTAACAAGGCTGCCCCCAAGTTTCTAATCTCATTCCCAAGGGTGCCTCAAAAAAGGTTGGGAACTGTTTTAAGTATTTTGATGCCTTAGCTTATAGTGTTGTAAATCAACAAACGTTACAATACGGGAATATTCAACACACAAGTTCAACATAGGGATGCGACATCGATGTCGATGTTTTCAAAACATCGATGTTTTAATAAAAACATCGATGTTTTGTGCTCGATGTTTTTTTTTAATGAAAAAGTACCCAGAGTACCACGTTACATAATTTTCACACTCAGTAAATGTAAGTCTGAATTCTGTAAAGGACGAATACAAAAGGGGGAACGATTCCTTAGCAAACAGACAAATGGCAATCAACAACCAATGAACCAATCAGAGCTCTTGGAATGTTCCTGACACTCCAGAACCTTCCATCGGGTTTTATTTTATAAATTGTACATACACGAGATCAGCCGTTTAAGTTTTTATTTTGTTCTGGTTTTATATAAGTTGACGTTAATATTATTAGTAAGATGCCTCCCAAAAGTACCGTTTTGAAATATTTTTGCAAAACGTCAGACAAATTAGCGAAATGCAGTATTTGCCTTAAGTCCCTCAAAACTTCTGGCAATACCACGAATTTATGTGGACATTTGAAGGCAAAACATGGCGATATTTACAACGAGAATTTTGAGTCATCAATGTAGCCCAAGGCAAAAGCAACCAAGTTTTTGTCATTTGTGTCAGCCCAATCAGAGAGTAAAATTAAATCAACCCCCCCTCCCCCACGACTAACCGAAGTAACATTAATGTTAGAGGTTACCAAATTAGTTTTAAAAATCGGATGTTCTAAATCATCGATGTTTAAAAACATTGAAGGTTTTGGGGCGATGTTTTATTAGCATCGATGTTTTAATATTGAATATCGATGTTTCAAAACATCGATGTTTTGTTATCGATGTCGCATCCCTAGTTCAACATGCAAGTTCTAGGGAGACTTCTCTGCTTTTCTCGCAGACAAACCGCACAACATGTAATCTATTCGTAAAACCTCTCCCTCTGATAATTCGCTGAAAAAGGTCTTTCAAGGTAGACCTGCAAATAATTACGTAACATTCGCCGGGTAGTGCAATAAAGTAACTCCTTCGCGCAAGCAATTCACCGAAATCACTTCACTTGTTGTAAGCGCAACGTTACACACACGCGATTCATTCTTGTCTTGAGAAATTCGCCTGAGAAAGACTCCAAGCTGCAAGTGACTCTAGAAAGTTCCTGAGTTCCAATTACACCGAGTAATAATTATTTGAATTTTATAATATACGTCACGTTTTTAAGGAACATCGCATAATTAATCAAGGTATTTACGAGCTTCAAGCATCTGATATAACTCATATCAAATTTAGCAGGCGTTAGTTCGTCGACAGTTAATTTTTGTGACGTTATTCGGTTTAACGCAAATTTTCAAAGACGCCTATCAGGAGTCGTGGCGTGACGAAGGGAGGATTTTGGGGTTTATCCCTTTCCAGCATGGTGAGGTTAAAAGAGTCCCACCTAATTAAATTTTTTTTCTCCTTAAATTCTATTCATTTGAGCTGTATTTCAAATATAGAATACGATTGGTTTTTAGTTATAGTTTTAGGTTGTAAATGGCAGAACATAACAGGGGTCTTCATTTTTGCATGAAAATTGGCTAAAGTAATCAGTAAAAAGTGTGTTTAAGACTGCTCATTTTTTGAAGGATTTTGGCAATATTTATGTATGTAAAATGTTATTAATTACATTTTTCATTGTTTAAACTTATTTTCTAAACGAAAAATATATATCATTTATAGTATTTTTTAACGTTTATTTTTCACTTGAATTACGTGGGACTAAAACAGTCCCGCCACACACTTGAGATTTTCATCGATAGACGGCGGCACTGCAATTTTCCGTTGTTTTGAATTTATGAATATAATTTTTTCGTTAATTTTGGTTAGTTTTTCAGTCATTTTAGTATCAGGCGCCTTAATTTAAAGGCTGTGACTAATACTAAGATATAGAAATAGTTGGTGAACAACAGAGGTCTCCCAGGAGCCTTTGTCCTTCCCACAGTTCAAAGGAGTTGTACGGAAAGTACCTCAAGAAATTGCTTCCAAGAAAAGCGATTGTACGACATTGTGGGTGGTCAAGCTAGAAATTCCAGCGAGACAGGGGTAAACCTCGGCGGTTACTGAAAGCCAAGGCAATATATTGACAATTGAGATCTGGGAAAGCCAGAATTTTCCATTCAGAATAGAAATTTTTATAAAAATTGATAATTCTAAATAATTGTTAGTATATATATATATATATATGTGTGTGTGTTACCGTGAAAGACCGAAATTGGAGAATGTCGACATTCTCCGGTTAATGTCAACACATACCAAATACATCGGTGAAAGAGCGAATATTTAGTTATATTCTTATACATTCGGATCATCACCGGTGTATGTCGCCAAGCACAGATATGCTTTGGTGGAGGTCAAAACGAGAAACCGAGAAGGCAGTGTATTTAAATTTATATATATATATATATATATATGTGTGTGTGTGTGTGTGTGTGTGTGTGTGTGTGTAAGTAAGTAATATCGAAAATTTATTTTAAAGCAATTGTTGGCGGTATTTTATTGTATATATCAAATTTTCATTTATGTATATTATATACTGCAAAACTATTGTAATATCCACTAAGGTGTAGGGAATGTCTTTGTTACATGGTGGGACAAACGATACCCCACTTCCCCCTGTAAAAATAAAAACAGCAGATTTTTTTTTTTTTTTTTTTTTTTTTTTGGGGGGGGGGGCATAAAATATCTCTGTAAGTGCATCTGATCCTTTATACAACATTTTTTCCAAATTTCAGTTGTATTTCAATATAGCGTGTCGCAAAGGGCTATGCCCCTGGGAACTGCCTTTATTTATCGATAATAGAACATTATTTGATGTAGTTTTGGTGTACATAAAGTTCAATTCCATACTTCCCTTAGACTCCGAGCGTATCACGGAAAGTATCGAAACACGCATCTTGAGAATGATATGAAACAATATAAGTATTTCTAATCTTAAGGGATTTTATTTCTTTATGAAAGTGCGTATTTTATTTACGTTACACTGTAGGGCTACAAATATATTAGCTCGAGTTAACGGGTTTACCGTAACCAAAAACGTAGATTATTCAACTAATATATCATCTTTATGGATTATGCCATTAAATGGCTAGGTGTTTAGAAAACCTTTAAAGTTTATGTTCTTTTGAATAATTATTATTATTATTTTCAATCTGTTCGAACTTTAGGTAATATAACTATATAGATAAGTCGATCTATATTAAAAAAAACAGTTCTCAGAGTCATTTGGTGCTGCCATCTATTAGATATATCCGAAAAGTCAAAGTAGTAACAAAATTCAGATTTATAATTTTGATGTTAAAGACCATTACTTATATATTAAAATATTGCGATACTCTCTAAGACGATTCTTCGGAACAATTCCAAGAATTTAACATAAAAATGAGGACAAAGTCTTTAGTTTTGTTTTAAAAATCGAAGATGAAATGAATATATTCAAAATTAGTTAGTGCTGCCATCTTTTAAACAAAAGGGAAAATATTTTCTTAAAGTATGCTTAAATTTAAAAAAAAAAAAAAATATTGGCTTCTTATAATAATAATAATAATCAGGTATTTTACATCAGTATCGGAAGTATTTTTTCACTGACGGTTATGTAAACAATGCCAAAAATAAACTGCGTCCCAGGGATGAAATATTAGATGCGCAGTAGTTAAGATGATTCAACATATAACATTTTGACACCATCAATTCAAGATTTATGTGCATATTTTGTTATGGAACGTGATATAGAGACATGATTTAGACTAAGATAATATTGATGATGTTTATAAGCTACGTTGTTCGATTATTTCAACAACAACATTAAATTCCAAGCTATACACACAAGGTTTTTTTTTTCAATAGAAAACGTATTTAAAAAATAAATCCATATCAGTTCAATCCTCCCCCTCATGTCTAATATCATCAACATCATATACAAATATAAACACATATAAGTGCATTGCACACACACACACATTATATATATATTTATTTGTGTGTGTACATGCATATGCATATATGAGTGCTCTGTGTAAGTTAATAAGATACGAACAGGTCGTCTTATAAGGAAAGGGGCTAAATAAATATACTCTGTCACGTACCTACTACATCGCCATCTTTAAAAGATAGCGCTTTGTATTCATATTTGTCCTAAAACGTTGATCAACGGGTGGGGAAGGATGAAAGACTAATTTTGATGGTTTTTACCAAAGAGATAGCATTCGCTACATGAGGGGTCACAAAATATCTCGAGGCAGTAGAAGTAGTAAGAAAACTGAGTATGCCTGGCTAAGTATTTAATAGTGATCAACACACACACACACACACACACACATATATATATATATATATATATGTATGTGTAACGATAACGTCCCACCTTTATTAACGCGTATTCTAAATTATTCCTTTATCATTTCGATAAAAAACATCCCCTATTCAAAATTGCGATCTAGAAGTAAATAGATTGACTAACTAGTTTTTCCCTTAATGCACGCGCTGAAAGTCATGCTACTGTGATTTAGGATGATACAGAAACCACGCGCCTTTGCATCGCATGTTCGGAATCATGAGCAGTAGCTCACGTGGTCAAGTAGGATGTTCGGTTCTAGCCAATTAAAATAATTTTAAACACCTAGCGTAAGGGTAGAGTCCCCATAGTATAAAAAGGTCGAGTAGCGTTTTTGGCGGGGCTCTCTCTTGATCTCCTGTATCTTCTGTCTTCGTTCTTCACGCGTCTCTTCTAAACCTAAAGATATATGCCGTCGTTGTCCGCCCGGTGATGTAAACGTATATAATCAAGCTCCGGCATTGTTATGGTTCATTATCAGCTCTTAACTTTAAATTTTTGTGTATTTTCCCCCTGGTAATTAATCAATTTAACTGCTGAGTGGCTTGTTTCCTTGGAATATAAAATGCTTTTAAGTTGTTAACTAATTGTTGTAATAACTGTAAAAGTGGCTGGTATAATTTAATATGTTGGCTGGTGAATTTTATTACAAATTTAAAGTAACGTAATACTGGAATGTTGAATCCCGGTGGCGTAGTGGTTAAAAGCGTCAAGCTGCCATCCCACAGGTCCAGGGTTTGACCCTGTGAAAAGGCAAGGTCGACTCAGCCTTCCATCTCTTGAGTGGGTCGATAAAATGAGGACCAAGCATGCTTGGGAACTAAACTCTGGGGGTCCCATGTCAGGTTGACCACCTGACTGAGACATATGCTGTATGGCACCCCAAGCCCCAAGGTCAAGAAAGCGGAGATGAGTACCGCCGGCCCTGGTCCACATCGGACTGTAGCGCCGTGAGTTTTAATACTGGAATGTTAGAATATCCTCGTATAGTTTTCTCTTGAGAACGAATCGTTATCTGTCTATGGTTTCTGCCCTGGTAACACGAAACTCCGGATTTTTGCCATTTTCGTCGGAACTCCACTGAACTTTCCCAAGACCCGGGCCTGCAGCGAGATTCGCAAGACATCGGAATGCGTGTCTTTCCCAGGTCCCCTCGCTAGCAGCGAAATTTGCAGAACATCGGAATGTGCGCGCAGGGATACAAGCATGCTTATCACCCAAAATACATGGCGGAAAGCGGCACTACTCTCTTGTATGCTAAACGGGCTATGGAATTCAAGAAAAAAAAGTTTGAAGAAAAAATGCGAAAAAAATTTGGAGACACACTTTTGCCTGGTGCGACCTGGGCTGTAGACGTTTCTTCGAAGCCGCCCCCGGTCCGAGCGGAGTGAGATGCCCGAAGCGAGTGAGATTGCCTTGCGCTGAAACCTTTATTTCCCTTCCGTGCTTTATCTTAACCTTTACTTTGATGATTCTCTTTAATTAGGAATGCTGCAGCAGGGTCCCTAAGACTCATTTTCTTTTAGTTTTTTTAAAAATTAAGAATAGTATTTAAGTTTTTTCACCAGCCACTTCACTCCGCATCATTGATTTTTGGAACGAAGTTCTTTTACGCGGCTTACAGTAAACTCGCAAGAATCGTCACGTAACGAAAAAACTTTATGCACCCTTAATAAGAGCTTTTTTTCAAGGAATCTGTGGCTGAATGGTCAAAGCATCGGACTCCGGAATATCGGACTATCGCACTACGGAGCCAGAGGTACCTGTTTCAAATCCCCGCACGAGCGTTGGCCGTTTCGATTCCCGCTCATTCTAGGAATAGCGCAGTATATATATATATATATATATATATATATATATATAATCAATAAAAATCTACATATTAAATCACGTTTAGAGTTGAAAAAATAGCGTAAGGAACTTCGTTCCTGACGGGGGTCGCCCTACCGCACAATTTTTTTTTTATGTGTTAAGATTTGCTTTAAATTGAATTGTGTTTGATTTTTATCTGATTTTTTTGTTATAAATGATTCATGATAAGAAACGATGACATTGAGCTTGTCTGGATTTTGTTTTCCATGATTTGATGTTAAAGATAACTGTGTGTTAATTTTGATGAGAGTTTCATATTGGATGCTAAGGATCAGTTTTAGTTTTTTTAGTCACCTACTACATTTGTAATAGCAAGCGTACACAATCCTGCTGACCAACTTGCCACCTGTCACACATCGGCTCTAAAATTATGTAGTAATGCTGACATTGTGCCTGTCGCTCCTATCAGAAGGCGCGGTCGTCCACCTAGAGCGGCTGATGGTTCCTAACCGCGACGTCCGAGGAACCAGAGGGGGAGGTTGTAACAGCCAGTAGCTACCTTCCCTAGTTAGTTGGTTTTGTATGACCAATAGATGGCGCTGTCGCTAGGGATGCGACATCGGCAACAAAACATCGATGTTTTGAAGCATCGATATTCAATGTTAAAACATCGATGCTAATAAAACATCGTCGAAAAACCATCGATGTTTTTAAACATCGATGTTTTAGAACATCCATTCTTTAAATCTGGTTTAGTTACATCTAACATTAATGTTACTTCAGTTAGTCGTGGGAGGGGGAGGGGGGTTTAATTTGACTCTCTGATTGGGCTGACACAAATGACAAAAACTTGGTTGCTAGAGCAGAGCATATCGCAGAATTTTCATGATACATTTTATTACTGTTACCAGAAAATTGAGGAAGAAATTATTTCTATAAAAACGATTGATAGGACCAAAGTCATAAAGAAAATTCCGTGGTTTTCTAATTTAAATTGGTTGAATGTAAATAATTATTGTCATATTTATTTACAAGTTGGAGAATAATTTTCTTCCGGGAGGCTTAAATAATTTAGTAAAAAAAATTCTGAAGTTCATGGCAGTAACACAAGACAAAAGGACTGGTTTCGTATCAATAGAGTATAAGGCAAAATCATTTAAAAAAAATTTTTGAGTTTGGATCAACAGAGTTTAATATCAAAAAATTTATAAGAACAATTTATCAACAAATCGTTTATTTTCAAATTAAATAATACATAAGAAAATTACATATTTTTACACCAATTCGAAGTACAGATGCAAAACCAGGGTATGGTGAAAAACTGAACAAGCTTATTTTTTCTTTACTGTAAATAACAATTATTGGGACATATAATTATTATATGCCCTTATTTATTATTTACAGTTTTAAACTAACTATCACATCAGATAGGGAAAAACTCTTTCTGATGGCTATTTCATCAGTTTGTCAGAGGGTTTGCAAAAGAGTTTCTCAACGGTACTTTTGGGAGGAATCTTACTAGTAATATTAACGTTACCATATATAAAACAAGAACAAATCAAAAACTTAAATGGTGCTCTCGTGTTTATACTATTTATAAAATAAAACCCTATAGAAGGTTCTGGACTGTCAAGAGCATTCCAAGCGCTCTGATTGGTTCATTGGTTGTTGATTGCCATTTGTCTCGTTGCTAGGATATCGTTCCCCCTTTTGTATTCGTCCTTTTCAGAATTCAGACTTACATTTACTGAGTATGAAAACTATGCGACGTCGTTAATTTTTTTTTATTATGGTACTTTCTCATTATAAAAGAAAAACATCGAGACAACGCAAAACATCGATGGTAAAAAAACATCGGCTTCAAAAAATCGATGTTTAGAACATCGATGTTTTTATCAAAACATCGATGTTTTGAAAACATTGGCATCGATGTCGCATCCATCGGATCGGACCATCGGATCAAATGTCTAACTGTGTTGCCTAGGCCAGTGCCTTCTAACACAGATATTTCGTAGTTGTGCCATCGGAGAGCAGAAATTCCACAGAAAATGAAAATAAAGTTCGTCGAGAATCATCAAAAGTTCAGGGAAATGCAACACAAAAAGTGAAGCTGTGAGTCTTCTAGTCAGAACTTTGGATGGTGAGAAGAACAGTTCTGATTGGATGTCTCCTGGATCTTCAAGTTATTCGCTGGTGGGGGTGGAGTTAATGGCTGTCTGTAAGCTGGATTTCAATTGGCAAGTGTAGCGAGAATAGAGAAAAGAGATTGGATAGAAAGATAAGGTCTGGGATCCGTGAGTTCAATAACTACAAAAATGAGCAAAGCCAAAAGGATTTGCTCAGAGGCAGAAAATTAAGTTAATAGAAAGTTTAAGGATAGGAAATAGATATTTATTTTATTTTATAAAATTTTATAGTTGTTTTTTGCCTTGGCAAGCCAAGTATTGTTTTTATATTTTTTTATATTTTTATTTAAATGACGAGGACAAACAAAAAATTAAGACGGAAGACTCAGGATGGCTCGAGGCCTTTTCCTGTTAGTGGGGTCAGCGTGATCATAGTTTGCAAGATTAGAAAGGAGTTCACTGTCAATAGAATTGCGAAAGTTTATGGCTTGATTTTTGAGATAATTTCGAATAGTAGGGATATTTAATTCCCTGTAAATACAAGTATTTCTGAAATACCAATCCGCATTAACGATTTGTCGAATGGTGCTGCTCTGAGCAGATGCGAGTTTTTTAATATGGGTGTCTGCACAATATGACCACGCTGGCCCTCCATAAGTTAAAATAGGACGAAGATAGGAGTTGTAAATGAGCATTTTATTAGCTAAGCTTAATTTGCTATTCCGAGAAATTAGTGGGTAAATTAATCTTCTGGCTGCTCGGAATTTGTCCCTGACATGTAGGATATGTTGTTTCCAAGTGATATTTTTATCTAATACGATACCGAGGTATTTGACTGTATCAGACCAGGGGATTTTTGTGTTACCTATTTGTATTTGGTGACTGTTGAATGTCTTTTTACGTTTAGATGTAAACATGACAGCGACGCATTTTTCAGAATTAATTTTAATTTTCCATTTGTCGAGCTAATTTTGAATGGAGAACATGTGGGTGTTGATGTATTTTACTGCGTATTTAAAATTTTTGTTAGTAGCATAAAGGGCAGTGTCGTCGGCGAAAATAGCAATGTTTGTGTTAATATTTTGGGTAATATCGTTGACAAATAATATTTATTTTTTCTTTTTAATTTGAATGATTAAAAAGAATTGGGGATAAAACTCCACCTTGTGGTACACCTGAATTAATTTTGAATTTACTGGAGAGATGGCCATTAATTATAACTTGAAAGGTACGGTTTTGGAGATAGGAGATGAGAAGGTGGATGATTTGGGGTGGGAAGTTATAGTTAATGAGTTTGTGGATGAGACCATCGATCCAAAGTTTATCAAAAGCTCGGGAGATGTCAAGAAAGAGAGCTGCTGTGGAGGATTTATTTTTCTTAGCACTGGCGAGGTTTTCGGCAAGACGATAAACTTGATGAGGGGCTGAAAGAGATTTTCTGAAGCCAAATTGGTACGGGATAATGATTTGGTTATCGTCGAGATGCTCGTTAATTTTCTTTGCGATGAATTTTTCTGTTAATTTACTAAGAGAATTAAGAAGGCTGATAGGGCGGTAGCTGGAGGGAGAGGAGTGAGGTTTATTAGGTTTTAAGATTGGGACAATTATTGAATTTTTCCAGCTGTGGGGAAAGTGTTCAAATTTAAAAATAGAGATGATAAGAATGGTAATTTTGAATATATATTTAAAAGGGAGGTTTTTGAGCATTGTATTATTAATGTTATCTTCTCCGGGAGACTTTCTTTTGGGGAGTTTTTTAATGTACTCTTTAATATCGGCTGGGACAATAAAGGGGGTGGGGCTATCGTGAGGGGTGTTAAGAAAGAGATTAATACTATTTTTGACAATGTTTTCAGTGCTAGAGTGAGAAATTTGATTAAGGGTGAAGTTTTTAGCAAAGTTTTTGCCTATAACTTCGGATTTTTCCATATCAGTGAGAACGTTATCGTTAGTTTCGGGGTCTTTAAGAGGGGGAATGGAACGGAATTGATTTTTGAAACTCCTGGCGGCTCTCCAAATGGAATTGTCAGTAGTGTCCAGTGATTCTAAGTAATTATTCCAATTAGTGTTAGATTGATTTCGAAGATAAAATCTGAGGTCTTCTTGAGTTTTGTTCATAATAGTTTTGTTAGTATTGGTTCTATTGTGCTGCCATGTTTTACGTGCTTTGTTTTTGTTGTTTATGAGAATTTTAAGGTGTTGGTCATGGATGGTTTTAACACGGGGGGGGATTAATTTAGTACTTTTAATTAAACTTTCGTTGATGTCGGTAGTAATGCTAGAGACTAGGTTTTCCAGATCGTTGATATTATTGATAATGGAAGGAACGTATTTAATATTATTTAGTTCATTTTTGAAATTATCCCAGTTGATTTGTTTAGCATGATTTATGATGAGAGGGTTAGTGTCAAGATGGATACGAATTTCGACTGGGTTATGGTCAGAAGTTAGTTCACAATGGGAAGTTATGGAGAAGTCACGAGGGAAACCTTTAACAAGGGCAAAATCAATGATACTTTCAGAGTTATAGGAGAAGTGGGTCGGGGAAGTGGGGGCGATAATGTCGAAATTTGTTTTGCTAGTAAAGTTATAAATTAAGTTTCCATAAACATTATTAATTTTACAATTCCATAATTTATGTTGAGCATTTAGGTCACCAAAGATAAGGGTATTTAGATTGATGGAGTTTAAAGCGTTAAGGTCTTTATTAACATCGTTATAATTTTGCAGAGGAGGAATATAGGTTGAGATGATGGTATAGAAAGGGAGGTTATTTAATTTAAAGTTGATAGCGGTGGTGTTTATACATTTAAGGGGGGGGGGAGAATGATTAAGTGATGAGGGAGGGTATTTTTAACCAAGATAGCAGTGCCTCTCATGGGGTGGGTAGGATTAATATAATCATTTCTGTAGGTAGTGTAATTGTAGACTTTGAGATTATCCGCTGGTCTGAGGTGGGTTTCCTGAATTAAAATGATATCGGGGTTGCGCTCATTTACAAACTGCTTGAACTCACGGATTTTAGCACTAATACCATTTGCGTTCCATACGAAAACAGACAGAGAAAGAGGGGCCATTAACCGGTGTTTTGAACACACTTAAAGAGCGCGTGAAAGAAGCTGTAAAGCTTTTCCTCCGCGGTTACATTTAATTTTATATTTTCTCTAGCAATACTTAAGTTATTTAATATTGAAGTAAAGTCTGTTATATTAAGTTCTTTCGTTATTTCGTTTATAATTGTATTAATTTCCTGAAATTGTTTTAATAGGGAAAATCCATTAGGTGAGGGGGAGTTGTCATTCAAGGTTGTAGGGAGATTGTAATTGATTTGGTCGTTAGATTGAGTTGGGGGTGAAATTTCGGACATGTTGATATTATTTTTAGTAATTTGGGCAAAGGTGATATTTGGGGTTACAAGTTTGGTTGGTTTTAGGGCTTCTTTGGCTTCCTTTTCTGCTTGTTTCTTAGCGGCTATGTTATGGGGGAATTTAGGGCAGCCTCTCCAGTTAGCTGGGTGGTTTCCTTGGCAGTTGCAGCATTTTGCTGCTTCTACCTGTTTACTTTCTGGTTTAGTATTTTTGCATTCGCTGGTGAGGTGATTTCCAGCACATTTCACGCACCTTGGGTCCATAAGACAGAATTTACTATGGTGGTGGAAGTGTTGGCATTTAAAACATTGAGCTGTCTTATATGGGGAATTGTAATATTCGACTGAAATTTTAATGTACAAAAGGGAATTTAGTTCAAAGATAGTTTTAGCCTGATCAGTTGGGGTGAGTTGAACTTGAAATAGGGGGAGAAATGAGCCGTCTTTTCTAGTTAGCTGGGCTACTTTAATGACAGTAAAACCAAGGGCAGTTAATTTATCCTGAATTTCGTCGGTAGTAAATTCTTTTGGTAACCCGCGAATGACAACTTTTATTAGGCGGACAATACCTAGAGGGAGAATGAAACCTTTGATTTTATTTTCTTCTAAGAACTTTGTTATTGATCTGTGGTCTTCTTCAGTGGATGGGTCTAATCTGATAAATTCTCCGCCTATTTTCGCATGGAACTTTCTTATATCATTAGGTCCAGCAATTGCTGTAAGAATATCTCTGTAAATCTCAGTTTTGACTATAGTTATATGTTTGATTTTAGGTTTGGCTATGGTAATTCTTGGGCTATTTTCATTATTTTTATTTAAATTAGATTCTTTAAGAGAATTATATTTATTTTTAGTTATAGTAGCTAAACCTTCAATAGCTATTGGTTTTTTGGCCGTTAATCTGGCAGCTGGTACAATGAATCCATCGTTAGAGCTTGAAGTGCTGGCAACGCCAGTGGAATTTGCTGAGTGTGTTAGTTTTGCGCGCTTTGACTTGTTAGTAAGAGAAGGAAGGTTAGAGTTTGGGTTAATGATAGCATACATTTTGCCAATATGATCTCCGAGCTTACCTAACTTGAAGACTTCGAAGACATATGGGTGTACAAGTTCCAGGCTTTCGTAAAGTTCCGGGCTGATGGCTCCTTCGACTAATCTCTGGAGGATCAGTCGATCTTTCTCATTCAGTTCGGTTAAGTCAGGCAATGGGGTGGATTTATCGGGATCCAACATAGGAGGACTTTCGTCCACGCTTATCTCCATTCCGTCAGTAGTCGCCATGCACAGAAGAAAAAATACGTCTGCTCTCAGCGAAAAACAACAGGGAACTCGACTACAACCATGTCGCATCCCTAGTTGTCGCCACCTTATAAAAAGATGAACTGCAGTGAAGTCAGTGCAGTTGTGCAGTCTGCGGGAGTCGCGGTAGCAACGGCTCTCGGCTCTGTGAATTTTCTTATACATCTATTGTTTAGATGTTTTGTTTGTAAATACGTAAAATAATCGTGCTTGTCATTAAAAGTTGTTTCCTGTGAACTGTGTTCTCATTCTTGAGGAGCAGAGACTATTACAATTGTAATTATTACCATAATAACTATTATAATTATTGTATCCTTGTACACTTAATGTAAACAATTTTCAGTGTGCGTTACTAATAAAACAATTTTAAATCTAATTTTGTAACTGGATTTTAAATTTTGCATGTACCAATTGGCCAGTGCTACATCAGCAGAAGACGTATAGATTGTTCATTTTGATCAGTCTATTAACTAAATTTTAACATTCGTGAGTTAATCTCATTTATAGTCGTATTTTTCCGTTATCGATTTGTAGATTAATTTTTGAAAAGTTTTCAGCCACAGTTTAAACCTCTTCAGTATCGCCATCTACTAACTCGATTCGTAACTAATTTACTAACTGGATTTTACGTTTTGCATGTACGAAGTGGCCAGTGCTACATCAGCAAAAAGACGTTTTAGTGTTTATTTTGCTTTGCGTATGAGTCTTCTTCAAAAATGGCGCTTTCAACAAGTCCAATACGCTCTGGGATCTTCTCATTAGCTAATTTTCTAACTGGATTTTACGTTTTGCATGTACGAAGTGGCCAGTGCTACATCAGCAAAAAGCCGTTTTAGTGTTTATTTTGCTTTGCGTATGAGTCTTCTTCGAAAATGGCGCTTTCAACAAGTCCAATACGCTGTGGGATCTTCTCATTAGCGAGAAAAGAGAGTGCAACTTTTTTACAGGAAGTCGGTATTTTTACCGTCCGAACGGAAGTGTGAAAATGTAGAAAATGTAGGTCGGTAAAAAGACATAATTTGGAAATTCGAAGAAATTTGGAGTAAGAGAGACGGGATTTGCGTCGGCACATGAATGGAAGGAAGTTGCTTACCATTTGTGACGTGTGTACCCTTTACATAACGCTGGTGCGATGGATTACCGTCTATAAAGTTTTGCCAAAAGCATTTATCGGTGTCTAAAACCACTACTGTTGACTTGAGTAATTACAAGCTGGAAGTTTTTGTGGAGACTCTGGCACTGGAAGGTATAAATGTAACTGGCGAGTTTCTGTATTGTAGTTGGCAACAGGTCTGTATAATGGGAAAGTACCGATTCCTCTACACACGTCATCGGTTATCAAAGTCCCAGCAAAAAATGCATTTCTTGAACTTAATAGTCACTTAGAAAAAAATAAAATGGAAGTTCGACATTATAGAGAGAGTAAGTAGGCTTTGATTTAAAATTTCCTGTGCCCGTGAGCTATATGACCCAGGCCTGAAACTGAAAACCGCATAAAGAATCTCTATTCTGTATACCGACGCCTCCGAAAAAAAGGGTTAAGGATAAGATTAAAACAATAATAATAATAATAATAAATAAATAAATAAATAAATAAATAAATAAATAAATAATTAAAAAAACTGACAAAAGCATGTACGATAGATATGTTAATTATTTTAAATAACTATAAAGGCACATTTTTGAGCAATTTAAAAAAAGAATTACGGTTTATTAACAGAGAAAACATTTTCAAAACTGGTTCAATTGTTTATAACCAACACAAATACGCATGCGTGTTTACACACACATAGAATAATTAGGGATACGTAAATTTCGCAGAAAAAATATCGGAATTTCACAACAAAAAATACAATAGATAAAATTTAGCATTTATTCGCAAATAAAATATAAATTAAAAAATTTCGCATTTATTAAAAAAAAATGACGATTTTACTTGTATAGGTATAAGTATCAAAATTCTTAGTTAAAAGCTCACATTGTCGTACAGGTAACCCTCCTACAGCACGGCACCTTACAACACGGTTTCGCTCTAACACGATAAGATAAATTGCGGGAACCCTCGTATAACACTGCAACCTGTAACAAGGTTTCGCTCTAACACGAAAATAAATTGCGAAAACCTTTGTACAACACTGTACTTCTATAGCACTAGATAACATGATTTTTGTTTAACATATTTAAAAACTAAATTACCTTAAAATAATGACGGGAAGGAATAATGAACTATAGTGGCTTTACATGAAAATGTATAAACGAATTATAATTTATTCATTTGTAGCTCTATAAAATTACAAGAAGGCCTAAGCTTAGCTGAAAATCTTGAATCATTTTTCCTGAATGCATACCCTTCCGCTGAAAGAAGCCGAAAATTCAAAAGGGAGCTGCAAAATTGTCTATCTTCATACCGGGAAATCTACAATGACCTTGTAAGAACCAGCAAACAAACCAAAGTTACAAATTTTTTAAAGAGGATAGAAGGTGCAAAAAATCTAAATGAAGAAAAAGGCTCTGAAAATGAAGGTAATATCGTTCAACCGAAAAAACGTTCTTGTTTGATTGTACTGAGCAGTGTTGAGGATGAAATTTATTAAATTAAGGTAGCATTAAATGAAAATAATATTTTTTGTTTCTTTACGTTTTGTAATATAGATACATTTATATATTTAATAAAAATTAAGTTGCTTATATGGAATTTATAAAAAAAAAAGTTTGTTTTTAATAAGTTTTTGGAACGTAAACCCCCTTTTTGTACTGGCTCTGGGTCTCACAGAACACGGTTTCACACAACACGTTTTCTAGGAACCTATCTACCGTGTTATAGGGGGGTTACCTGTAGTCTCCCCATTATGTTCCTAAGTCTTTCCCTTCTATCATTAATTACTATGTTGTACATACTAAAATATCTAAGCATCTACCCCATTAATGGAATTATAGAGGCTTTGTATAGCTGCCTTTGCAAAGTTAAGGTAGCAGCATTTCGTTACAATTAAAATCTGTATAACATCAACAGGAGTCGCTTGGTTGACTACAAAGTAACTTAAATACCCAGGCCCAGATTTTCGCATGGGCAAGTGCCCCACTTGCCTAGGGCCCCCAAAATTATGGGGCCTCCTAATTTAGTCTTAAGTTGTTCATATTTTTGAAAATTTGGTTTTTGGTTAATACAGTAAAGGGGGGCAGTGGCAGATACAGAAAAAAATCCTGGGTAGGGCACAGTGCACCCACTATAGTGAAAGCATACTTACATACGTAAGCGTTTCTGGTTTAATTTTTTTTTGTGGGGGGGGGGGGTTGTAATAACTCCAGACTGTGATCTGTTTTGAATTTCAAAAGAAAATTTCATGAATTTATTTATTAACATTAAAAAGTAAATAAATTAATTAACAATTATTATTATTAATTATTTTTTCAAATTTTTGACTTGCTGGTTGAAAATTTTTTGAATTTCCCAATTTAGGGGGGGGGGGCTGTGTGAGTGTCCCATATGTTCATGTGGAAATCTGGTCCTGGGGGTACGTGGCCCCCTCTGGATCTATCCTTGGAGGGGCCCCCAAAGTCTGTTTTGCCCAGGGCCCCATTAGATCAAAGTCGGGCCCTGTAAATACCCTTAACTTTGGCGCTCAAGAGACATTCTTAAATCTACTAAATTGTTCCACAAAACTTGATGGTTGATTTTTACAGTTAGATTTTTAGGTTCAAAACCCGTACGGACAAACTGTCCGGGTGAAATTCGGAGCAAATCAGCGAGTCAAAGGAGAGTGGGGTTTCTCAGTTAAAGACGGCGGATGATCTTAGTTAAGCAATTATGTTAATAAATTATTACTATCATTACCTAATTTCGCTCAAAAAGGCGTTTATCACAGAGTTTTCGCCGAAAAGTAGTAAAAAAATAATGTTCGCATTTATTCGTTCATATCGGCAAATTTCGCATTTATTCGCCTCTGTTTCATAAATACGAAAATTACGTATCCTTAACAATAATAATATTCTCATATTCAGTTTGCGTATAGATAGTTTGTTTTGATCAGTCTATTAGCTAAATTTTAGCATTCATGAGTTCAGTGCATTCATAGTCATATTTTTGCGTTATTTACTTTGCAGATTAATTTTTGAAAAGTTTTCAACCAAAGGTTTAAACATCTTCAGTATCGCCATCTATTGACGAGATTTATAACGAATTTTTCTAGCTGGCTATCAAGTTTTGCATGCATTTAAAGTCTTCTTTTCTAATTCAAAATTATGATATAGCTTTCAAAATTTTTTAGTTTATGAAGCCTATGAAACACGCAATCATTTAAAGATCAAAAACATAACACAGGTTATTTAACATTATTAATATATGTAAAAAATTATAACAGTATAAAAATATTGTGTGAATTTTATATCTCTACTTCTTTTCACCTTAGAAACACAATAAATACAAATTAACTGTTTTACAACACATTTATTTCGGATAGTATGAATGTACAAATAAATTATTTTGATGAAACATAAAGATCGTTTTACAATTCTTATATTTTTGCATGCTTTTAATTCTTGCTTTTGATAGATGGCAGCACTGCTGGTAATATTCCGTTTATAGATTCATACTGTATTTGTCACTAAATTTTAAGAGTTTAAAACAAAAGACCAATGGATTTATTTTAAAATCTGCCAGATAAAAAAGGGAAAGAGATAAAAAAAAAATGAATGTTAAATATATTTTTACAATACTAATTAAAATAAATTTAAGCAGACCATTAAAATATTACCCAAACTTCAATAATTTCTACCGTAATTTTGTGGCTCTTTTCCATTTTTAATACGGCCATGTTTCATAAGATAACAGAACTACAACTTTCTCGGTTTTATAAAATTTGTCTATGAATAAGTTTAGCTCTTAGTTGCCCTGAACCTGTGATTTGAACTTTTATTTTTGAAAGTCTTGCTACGTATCACATCTTACACTGAAGTGCCAGAATACGTCGTTGGGCATCGGCTTTGAACGTTTTACAGTTCTCACACTGATGTTAATAGAGGCTCCAGCTTTAAATTGCGACGTGATTTGTTCCAATGTTGCACTCCTTTCGCTTGATAGGATTGTCTACCGAAGACGCCGGTCGTGGTCATTCACAGTCTTTCGACGGCCACACTATTGCAGTAGCTTCGATGTTTTACCGGAATTCTTCTATTCGAGGTAAGGTTAGTTGGGGTAACTGGGCTATATATTTTAAACTTTTTTATATACTATACTTTTAACACATTAAAATAATACTAACATGTGTAATTTTCAAAAATCTTCGTATTACGTGCATTTTGGTAACTCTTGGGGAGTCTGTTTAAGCTATGATATTGATTTTTATTATATACATATTATATATAAATATTGTATATATTTTTAAATACAGGTGGGCCCAGTTCTCCTGATAAATGGGGTAAATGGACCACCCAGGTCTATTTCTCATAAGAAGCAACAGAATCTGTGACTGGGTAACTCGGTCCAATGCTTGTATATCTATAAAAAGTAAAAAAATTCTACCCCCCATTTAAAAATATTTTTTCAAAGTAATTACCACTGTTGTAAGATAGATTGTTGCGAACACCAGGAAAAAAAATAGCACACAGAGTGGAATTCCCACCTAATATGTAAAGGAAAAATCTGGGAGGGGATGGCCCAGTTACACCAACTTACCTTACACCCTAGAAATGGTCGAAGTTGAAAATCTAAACTTTGCCTGGGTCTCCGAAATAGCATGACCCATCGCATGATTATCAACTATCATACCTAGTCGAAATTCACCCCAATCATGATCGCCTGCCCATGCTCACTGCTCAGTTAGCTTTTAAAGCACCCACAAATGTGTGTTGCTCTATATAAGCAGCTTGCGGATGAAAGCATTTACGGGAAAGTGAGTATTGCTACATGTTCCGAAATTGATCGTCTAACCCAGTTATTCTGGCACTTCAGTGTATATATAATTAGGATGAAATATTTATAATCAGGATTCTGGAAACAACAACAGATTCGTTGACAGCAAATTTAAAACTAAGAAATCCACAAGAAAGCACTCTAAAAACACCTTTATTCGGCAAGCCGTCTAACATAAAAAAAAAAAAAAAAAAAAAAAAAAAAAAAAAAACAAGAATATAAGCCAATATGTACAATGTAAAATTACATATTTCAAATAACAGTGCAACATGGCATAAATGTATTGTTTAGTGAAACGTAATAACAAAGTCAGACTTAAATAAAGCATTAAAAATAAAAGCATTCAACACATGCTCAATGATAGTTATAAAATTATCATATATTTTGAAAGATATCATTTTCCGCCTTGGTCAGTGACAAACATCTCTATAAAATTAAATACGTTAATAAATTTTTATAAAATATTAACAGGCAATAATAACTATTCATCTATCTAAACTCACAAATTATCATAACTTAATTCACTGTACATTTTTACAAAATGAATTTATGCAGAAGTGTTTTGTACATGAGTCAAGTATCAAAAGCTTTTTTTGATATGATTTTCAAAATACTTTATCAAAATATGATTCTGAAACATAAACTCGGAGCTAAATATTAGCTTTTGCTCAGAACATCCGATGCCACAAAACGTGAGAAATTCTCTTTTAAAATATATGGAGCATTTTTATCTCTTTCACGATCACACCATCAATTAAGAATAGAAAAAATATTCTAAAAATATTTTTTTTAGAGTGAAAACAACCAGAATAATAACGTAATCAAAATAATGTCATTTTTTTAAAAATTATGTTCGGTAGTCAAAATGATTTTTGATATAATTTGTAAAAAGCTTCATAAAAATACAATTCTATAAAAATTATTATCTCAAAATCATTTTTTTTTACTCGGAGCGTAACTTTAAGTTCATAGCATATAATTTGCAATATTGTCACACAATTTTATATGTCATCAGAAGGGTAGAATACAATAAATAAAATGAGAAAAATTCAATAAAAATAGAACATTGATTTCATTAAAATGTGTAAAACCATTCATGTATTTCTCTATAAAATTTTGTTACTTCAAGAAATAGCACAAAGCAGGGAATACTGGGCTTCATTAACTAGAATCAATATTATACATTACATTTATGCATTATATAAATAGCACAAAGCAAGGAATATTGGGTTTCATTAAACAGAATCAATAATATATATTACATTTAATACTTTAGTTGCAAAAAATGTTATCATTAGCTGTAATAAAATACAAAAGTTGTATTGAGCATTCTTTGAAGGCTTTCAATAGTTTTTAAAATCCTTATTACAAGTATAACAGATTAAATAATCTAAAATCTTAGTACATTTTAGATTATCTTAAAGCATTTAAGATAATCTAAAATCCCTGTTATCTTAAGACACGTACTTAAGATGAGCTATAAATATAACGCTCAACAGTTACGATAAATTTTAATTTGAAAGAGAAATGAGAACTGAAATATGATACACATTAAATTTCATTTTAGATTAGTCATTAATGAAAAATCTTTGGCATTAAAATTTAGCGGATATTTTAAATACAAAATTAAAGATTTTAGTACTTATAAATATATAAAAAAATTCGTTGTTTTTTATGACTCCCAATAATGAAGAACATACGATGTTGGGGGTATAATTTATAAATATTTTTAAGTACTCAGCATCGTATTATATTCAAAGTATGGTAAGTATTTATTTAACAATAAATTTGTAAAGAAGACTTTGGCAGTAGCCTCCAAAGTATTCAGCTGATCGACAATTTAAAGTACCAACATGTTACACCAATGTGATAAACTTATGTCATATGTGAATAATTATTTAAACTGTGAGGAGATTAAATAAATATCCCCATTATAAGTAAACTAAAAAAACGTGTTATAGGACTTACAGATTGATAAAGTATTTTAAAATTAATTTTAAATCTTTAGTTTTCTGGAAATTCCAAGGTAATATTACATCACTAGTTTTCCGTATCTGAGTATTATAAAGCTTCTTTCAAACAACAATTTTTTTATAATTTTGGCAAAAATTTAGATAGTAAAATCGATTTTATTTTTCAATAAACAATGCTCGGGGTGAAATTTCTTGGGGTAAAAATGGCAGAGTATTAGAACTGGTGTTCTTTAACTGCATCTCATGCTGAAATTTTATCATGAATGCCTTTATATGGAAGGATTTGATCAATTGAAGGACAAAACCTTCATATATTCCAAGGTAAAAAAGAAATGAAAAGCTCTATTGGTCCTCAAGCTCCTAAATTATGCAATCCACATTTAAAAATACGGCACAACGGGCGGCAAAATTTAGGAGGGAATCATTGCTGGTCCATTTCTTATCGGTCATTCGTCCATAGTTATTTCAGTACAATAAAAACAGTCAGTGTTTCACTTATGTACACTCTTATCCACTAGTTGCATGATAACGGGGGCGCTCGCAGACAAGATGGTTTCAGAAAACAAGGCACAAATGGTCGTTGGCAACTTCATTCAGTATTTTGACACAGGGTTGGTGGCACATGAGACAGCCTCGCGCTTCCAGAACAAAAGCACACTTAGTCACTGAAAGTACGTGTTCACCGGAAGGGACGACAAGAACCAAGTAGTTAAAAAAAAAGAAGCATCTCTACTTTTCATTCACACTTATTTCATGAACGCAGCCAATCTCAAAGAGTTCAAAAAGACGAAATTCCAACACAGAATTCAATGTAAATTCTCGCGAAAATAAGACTATAAAAAGTCTGTAAAATTAGTCTGAAAAAGTTCTGATGAAACGATGAACAGGATAAAACTATCTGAAAGAAATGCAATTCATAGTTTTCTAGTGTCACAAAGGCAATTTACTGCCAAGCAACATAGCAACACACTCTATGCCGTGAAGTCCGTTTTGTCTCCCCATGGTAGGAAGTTCAGGTCTGTTTGCGGCTTAAAGTCAATGTCATCGCTGGCAAACAAGTCTAGAGTTTCGTGGGCACTTGTTGAGAACAATGGATCGTGGTCATTTGCAATTCCGTACGAGGAAGGAGGATGGAAGTTGCTGGAGGTTGATGATGTCGCAGAAGTCTCTTCAAGCACCTCCAGCCACTCTATTAAATCCATGTCCATGCCTGAAAGAAGAAACAGTCATGATAATGTCGAAAAGTGGTCACGTTATTTATATATGTCAGAAAAGACTGGTTGATAAAAAAAAAATCATGGAGCAAGTGTATATCAGTGGTAAATCAAGCAAACTCGTAAACTAGAATCCCCCATTACGAGAAATTCTAATTTAACAAGTGTTTACCTCAGTAGTATGCGACACCTTATAGTGGCATAAAGAAAGGTGCAATTCATTCGAGTTAATCACATAGGAAGGTAAATTACGAATATCTCGTGCATAAAAAACGGTACATTTCCTGTAATAAGGGATATCTAGCATATTCAAATCTGTGCAGTATTGTTCCTCCAGTTACAGCTTGGTAAGTTT
The DNA here is from genome assembly GCA_907164885.2 of Dolomedes plantarius. Taxonomy (NCBI): domain Eukaryota; kingdom Metazoa; phylum Arthropoda; class Arachnida; order Araneae; family Dolomedidae; genus Dolomedes; species Dolomedes plantarius. The sequence goes on along the minus strand of OU015493.1, from coordinate 163,005,311 downwards.
AATACCACCTGCATCACACTAATATAGTTTTAACAGAATGTTACATTCTTAGTACACTTCACCTAGTTTCTCTCTAAGTATCACAAAGTCTTGACTAAATATACAGTCTTCCTCAGTGCATGATCAATGAAGAGACACTCCTATTCAGGAAAGACATGACACGGGGAGAAAGAAAAAAAAATAGATAAAGAAAATGTACTACGTTGCAAAAAATGTAAATAAATTATACATGCATACTTTTTGCGTATATTTGAATATGTGCAACAAATCAACAGAGAAATAATATCTTCCTTTTCTGACTCAAACATAACAAAAATGTGTATCTAATAATACGCATCGCATATAGCTATTTCATAATTTTTAGCTATATCTAAAATTCCAAGGTAAAGGTACCGCTTCAACAGAATTTTGCAATGAGAAGTATAATTTACTAGAGATAAAACGTGTAAGAAAGGAAGAAGTACATGAGTGGGGAAAACTATAACAGCAGTTTATCTAAAAGAATCTTATTTGACATTACAGAACAATATTTTGCGCTTCTTTCAGATACCTGTTGAAGCTACCGAATTTCGGTTGATATACTTACTTCTGTCTGTCCCCCTGTCATGAATGCCTGCCATCTCTGTTGTCCTCATGATATTACTGGTAGGAGCCATATTATTATTGGGCAAAAAATCCATGCAGGGCTTCGAATCCTTGACTGCAGTCGATGTCAAATTAAGATCCGAGTTTGAAGAAGTTTGCGGATTCTCCAAAGTTTCGAGGTCCATTCCTTCTATTTCTGACATGTCAAGACTGAAATCAAAATCCAGAGAAGAAGTTGGTGCGGAACCCGCGTCGCCGAAACCAGCTGATGAGGGTGGCGTTAATTCTAATACAGACTGTAAGGACATATGTAGATCCGGTGAGTTGCTAACGACATCTTTGACCACGGATGATTGAGCTAATGCCGTGGACATTAATGAGGTAGTAGTCATCGGCTTGGAAAAGAAGACATCATTGTTACTAGAAAAGATTGGAATAGGAGCTTGTTCAGTCTTAGATATCGGAGGTACAGGCGTGTTAGGTTCTTGAGCTGCACTCGGATGTAATTCTGCAAGTAAAGAAAAAAAATATCACTGTTAAATAATGAAAAAAAAATTTTTTTTGAAGTATAAAAAGTGTTTCGTCAATGATAGAATATCTGTAATTTAAACAAGTAACTTTAATATTATAATTTTAGAAATATTATAAACCCTTATCAAGTGTGTTGAAACAGTATTAAAGCGCTTATCTAGTGAAAAGAGGTGATTTTTTTTACTGACGGTGGTTCTGTTTGTACGACTTTATAACACAATGCGCTTGGAAAAGTTTGAATTTACCGTACAACACTGAGAAAAAAATATTAATAACTGACTGGCAACTTATTTTTTTTTAGCTATTTGAATAAGTTTTGTTAAATAGCAGAGGCTGAATTAGATTGAGGTATTCAATACGTTTTCCACAAAAATGCATTAAGAAACTTTATATAATTTTGAAGAAAAATACACACATAAAATATAAAATATTCATCACGTTTTCCTATGGGTAATAATTCAATCAAAAAGACCTTAGTTGACTAATAATAAAATAGATTTGGAGGGAATACCAGGATACATGCAAGAAAATTAGAATTAACGTGGAAAGACTACTGAAATATGTCCCTATTCAAAAGAGGGAGTAAAACACTCATCCTTGGGGAAAGGTATTTTAGCCTTTGATCTAAATTCATTTTGAGGTCTAGGTATATTTTTGTATGAATGTAGTTTATTTAAGTGTTTTCTACGTAAATTTAAATAGTATTAACATTTTCTGCGATCTTTTAAAGTGAATAAATTATATGATACATGGAATTTCTCAATTCGTTGAGACCAACCAAAAAAGATACAGAATGGGATTTATAAAAAAATATATTTCTGTGTATAAAGAGTTAGTTAAAAATGTGTTTTTTCTTTTCCTTTGCAAGATGATATTCTCGTTCGACACATTGTTTCCGTTCTTAACTTAACTTCAACATAATGGCATTTACCTCCGTTTTTGATTAGAATTTCCAGAACATCTTCCACCATTTGGCTCTTTAAAGATGACTTATGCATCTTGTTTTGGCGCGTGTTTCCATCCTCGGATTTTAGTTGCTGAAAGAAGAAAATAAATTTAATTATTTGCTATATCTTAAGATGTAAAAATATTGAAAGATTTCGAATATTTTGTGTATTTTGCGCATCATCAAGAAGTAATATTTGTAATACAAACTCGCTGGATAATTTTCCTTTTTCACAGGAAGTTTACACAGGGGGTCGAACAACAAACTAATTACAAACATGCTCTTATATATTTAAAACCGGATACTTGCGGTGTTGAACACTCAAGGGTAGACATTATCACCAATCATTACTGATCTATATATATATATAACAGTTCCAAGTCAGTCAGTCAGTCAAACTGACTGACTGACAGATAACGCACAGACCAAACCGCTGGACCTAAATGGCTGAAATTTTGTATGGCGATTCTTTTTATAGTGTAGGGGTATAATAAGAAATATTTTTGAGAATTCTTAGATTTTTTTAAATTAAATTATCTGTTTTTGTAACTTTTTTTAAGTTTGAATTTAAAATAATAATTTTAAATGTTATAAAATTTATATCACGAGAAAGATCATAAAAATTTCTTTAAAATGAAATCCTTTTCGAATCTTTACCTCTATTTTCTGATTTTTGGTGAATTTTCAAAGATTAATTTTTTAGAATTTAATTTATTAAATGCTGATCACGTGGTTTCTTTTCTTTTTTGTGATACTTTAAATTACTTTTGCGTCACGCGCATAACAACGAGATAAATTGACAAAAAAATATTGAAATATGGTAAAAGATAAAATTTAACCACTAGACTAATTGAGATGGAAGTTTTTTAAGAATTTAATTCAAATCAGTATGTTTTGGGCTATTAAACATACAAATTAATGGCATACATTGACCGTTGTATTTAATTTGAATGTACTCCGTAGCGAAGCACGGGTATTCAGCTAGTTCTTCTACATATTTCCATCATAGGTGTCAACGTGGTCATATTTAAAAAACTATGAAAATTTTATATATATATATATATATATATATATATATATATATATAATTTTCATAGGGAGGTATGAATGAAGTCTAAGTCTCCCTAGGCAGTCACAATCAAAAGGATAAACGGAGTTGATCAAAACAGACGGCTTCCTCTTTTTGCATTTTCTTTCGAAACCTCCTATCCTTAATTGAAAGTCGCGTTATTTCCCGCTGCAAATGCATTAAGCGATATTTAAATTTATTGTATTCCTTAACTGCTGAAATATTATCAAAAATTTTTGAGTATTACAAAATTATCTGTACTATTTTTCTGTACAGATAATTTTGCCCATTTGTAATTTTTTTTTCAACCTCAACTAGTTTCCGTCAAAATATAGAAAGAGTGCATAACACAGATTTTCTATTATCTCTTTAAAAAAAATTAAATTACGGAATTTTACAATTTTTTTCGGTTTTTTCGGTTCCTTATTCCTACGATATAATTTCAAAATTTATGTAGATATACAGAATTTTCCATCAATGATCATAATCGACTTATTCTGTAATGATCTATAACTAAACTAATCACCTAGAACTTAAACAGTAAAATACACTTAAAGCTTCTGTGTACTAACCCTACTGGATTCACTCCCCTTAATGTTAGCCTAAGGAGAAAATGCCTACTATTGACAGCTACATAAATGCTAATAATCCATTAAAAATGGTATATTCAGATAGCCTGAACTTTTCTGCTCCTTGCAACAGGATTCTTTTTATAAATTTCGTCCACGAAAGGAATTGAGGAGCGTTTAAGACATACTAGATCAGATTTCTCCCCCGAATAACTTAAAATGTAAAATATTATTTGCATAAAAAAAAACAACGAAAAATAACCCAAAACAATTTTAAAGAAAAATCTTTAAATCCAAGTTTGCAATCTTTAGACACATTTTCTCCATAGGTTAACATTAGGTGATCAAATCCAATAGGGCTTGAATTTCAATTCTTCTGTTCATTGGCCTAGCATATTACATTAAAATCTCGTTGATCCGGATCTCCGGATAATGTTAGATATATGTGTGTTTTACTTAAAGAAAGAGAAACTGTCACATGCCACACCAGATGGCACCACTTATTCCTGTAATTTCACTGTTGTTCAATGCTCGCGTGTTGTCTTGTGTCGTGCTTAGGATATTAATGTAAAAGATGCATATTAAAACTTAAACTTAATATTATTTAGCCTCGGCTCTTTATTATTTAAATATAATTCTCTACAACTCCATTGCTCTGCTGTGACGATAGCGCTGACGTGCTACATAGCATAAGGTAAGCGTACTTTTACCTTACTTTGATTCGCGAGTGATTTATCCAACAGTTTGCAATCCTTTGACACATTTTCTCCATAGGTTAACATTAGGTGATCAAATCCAATAGGGCTTCAATTTCTATTAAATTCTTCTGTTCATTGGCTTAGCATATTACATTAAAATCTCGTTGATCCGGATCCGATTTGTAGACATTTTTTTATTTAATGTTCACATTAGATAATAATTTTTAACCATGATAGCAAGAACGTAACTACAAGTACGCCAAATATTCGCTTTTCAGTTCGATTCAATGTACAGTTCCTGCATAGTGTGTACAATAAATTATGGTAACAAAATGCTTTTTGTTGAGTTTAAGAAAGCTTTACTACAGTTACCCATTCTTTGTTAAGAAATGATAAGTTATTTTTATATTTTTTAACATCTTGTAAACAATACTATGTAATTTTGTTACAAAACATAGTTTCTTATTGTAATAAACGGTCTGCTTCGTTAAGGATTTTGTTTTGCTTATTACCCATATTACCCGTATTATTCGGATTGCCCATGGTCCAGTTAGTGGCCCCAGTTAACGTGGTTTTACTGTATATTATAAATAAAAATCGTTTTTTCTTGGTAAAATTACCAGTTTTTTGGGGAAACATAGATTGGAGACGAACGCCATTATACTAATATTTTTTTTAAATTCTAATGCTTGAAAGTATAAAATTTTATGGAAGTCTGGTAAATAAATATACATACGGAACAAGAAAAGATTAATAAAAAAAATATTAAAAACCTTAACATTAAACCAAAGACTTTGAAATGAATGTGACATCTCCTCAACGGTTACAGAAATGCTCCCTCGTTTCTGGCACAAAATTTAATTAGCGGCAGTTGTCATAATCCTAAATTGATGAATGAGTCCCAACCTGAACATGACAAACTGTCAACTTTTTATGTTACCAGAAGAAAACAGCAGATATGATTAGGATACCAAGGCATTAATTTAGTCTTTATTTTGACGAGAAGAGGGGTGTTTATTACTAATTAGTTATGTAAATTAGATTAGGATAAAATCGTTCGCAAAAAATCCGATTTCATGGCAATGAACAACCTTAATCAAATTCAAGTGGTGCACGGCTGTGTTTCTGAAATGTTTCTATTCATTATTGCAACATTTCTTTTTCGAAATCTTGTGAGTGGTAACTTTGTGAGTAATGTGGCATTTGTTAAAAATAAAATAATAGAAGTCAAGAAATTTTCAATCCACAGAGCAGTTATAGAATTTTAAAAAAAAAACTGTAAAAATTACGGTTTAAATTGGCGGACTTAAATAAACTTCAAAGATTAATCAAATTTAGATTTAAAATCACAGATAAAGTTAAACTTCCGTATCTATGCAATACTTGCAACATTCAAAGCATCATAAAATTTGTTTTATTCATTTGATTCAATTATTTCGTTTTAAAATATAATTAGTTACACAACCTAAAACATATCATAAAGTAATTTTTTGGGATTTTATAAAACTGATGACCATAAAAAGCTTTGTTTTCCTTTTCTAATTGTGTTTTAGCGACATTTAAAAGCTTAAATCAATAAATCATTGATCGTATGCTAGATGTCACTTTCACTACAAAACTATACCTTCTTTGACTATCTGAAAATTGAATTTCTTCCACAGCTGCATCTAATGCTTCTAAAATTTGAGTGTTCCGCTAAATATTCTTAAGCATCTTCATTAGATTTAGTTTAATATTTTTAAGCCTACATCTCTGATTTTTAAGTTTGGCGCATCGAAATACTGCTTAGACAGTTTGACAATCACTCCATCAAACGGAACTCAAATAACTGCTCTGTCTACATTTCATTATCTTTTTGAGGATTATATTTAAAATATTATAGATATATATTGCAATTTTTTAATATTAAAATAAAACTAAAATTTCACTGCAAATCCAAAATTTATCTTATGGACTATAGAAAAAAATAATGGCATGAATTTATGCTGCTGTCATACATACGGGAAATAGATAGAGAAAAAGCCTCAAGTTCGATTTCAGAGGCATTAAGGTATTTTTCAATGAAATTCTACAAGAGAGGATGTCGAGAACTAACCGTTATAAGATATAAAAAACGATATTTGTCAAAACAAAGGTAAATTGATGTAAAAAATTAGTAAGGCTTTTATGCAGCCAGAAAAATGATAATTATAGTACAAACTCAGTTGTACCATAAGAGATATTTCTGTGTTATCGCAAGAGAGCATTTGCAAAGCATATACGTATAAGTTCTTTTCAACACATTATGCAGCAATAGCACTGAAAATTACCTGTTTCACTTTACTCAACTGCCTCGTCGCCTCGTTATAATCAGGAGGCGGCCTCGTTATGACGAACTGTGGATCTGTATTACTCCTCGTTGGAGAAGGTTTACATGACACTAATGCAGAAAAACTGGGCAAAGATGAAGACCTAAAAATTATAAGAATAATGAAGCGAAAAAATAACTTACAAGAAATAATTAATGCATTAAAAGCTGTACTACATTATTTACATCACTGAATATGCCATTCATATACTAATCAAAGTCCTCAGATGTAAAATGGAATGAAAAAAAAATGTCTAAGATTTGGAAAAGTTTTAATATATGTTCTCTGTTCCAGGTTTATTTATTTTTCTCTCTTGTAGAACTTTTAGAGAAATATATTCTTTCTCAAGTTGTTCCGTTCGAAGAAATTTCACTCCTGCGTTAATAGAAGACATAAAAGGTGAGAAAATGTACATTTTTCATAATAACTGCTTTTATTTCCCTATATTTTTTCAAACATTTCCGCAGTTAATGCTATATAACTTAAGAGAGCGTGCAATCAAACGAAAGTACAGCATATTTTGTGTTATATCGGTCCCTACGGCTTCAGAACAATCTATCACTGTCATGATCTATACATTTAACGACATTCAATAATTCTGAAATATAATACAATATATTTTTACACATCTAAACTGCGTTTCGTAGCTTTGAAGGCTCATCTGTGGCCTCCAAACTAATCTCGAGTCCTAAAGCGTAAATTCGTTGAAAGAGTAGATAGTCCTTTCCCAGTCCGATGTTCTTTTTCAGATTTTCGCAGGAAAATATCCAGAGAACCCTGTTTTTTTACATTTAACTATTAACGTTTGCTATTGATTCTTCCATTGAAATATTTGTTATAAATTCAAAGCATTAATTGTTTGTTTTTGTGATGAAAGTTTGTTGAAGGATTACATCGTTGAAACAGATTTTCATAAGAAAGTACTGAACATCTAAAATGTAAAAATTTGAAGTACTTTATACTATAGGGAGACCATAAAATTAAATACCTGCTAGATATACCATTCGGTACTGGAATAACACTTGATTCATTATCAGACTGCCCATTGATATTGACCATTAACGGACTAACGACGTCAAACTGAGCCTCTAGGTCCCCATCCTCTGCAGCATTATCTAGGGGAATGACCCCAGGATAATCGTCTTCATCCAGACCACTTGGGGCAGCAGAGTCAGTTGCATTTTCGATTGCAATCACTCCTTGGTAATCATTCACTGCTATACTGTTTGTCCTATTACTGTCCCGCTCATTTGTGGAAGCGGCAAAAGACGTTACTACTTCTGTCACAACATCAAGGTTCACCGGGCTGGCGTTAATCGGGCGGCTTTCCAGCAGAGCTGTTAAAGTGGATTTGGCATTGGTTGAAGGCGTTTCCGATGATGAGCAAGAGGTAAGGTTGACTAAAGGAACAAAATGGATGTAAGTACACGCACAAAGCAACGACAAGCACATTATAATTTACTAATGAGAGTTGTCAGTACTCGGAATTAAACTGCAATGTATCCGAATTTCTTGCCGTAGACGCTAGGATGGCACTGTATCATCTACTTTTAATAACACCATAATATTCCTTAGAATTACCATGTTCGATACAGAGGGGAGACGGAAATTGTCCACCCTTTTCTGTAAATGTCCTAATGAAGCATACGTTTGCATGTGTGTACTATTAATCAATTATATATATATATATATATATATATATATATATATATATATATATATATATATATTCAGATCTGGCTCATTTTTTCTTAAATCCACAAATTAAGTTTTATTTGAAAATTTTAGTACCATTTTATTAGATTTATTTTACTGAATGTTTCTCTTTACAAAGAGAATTTTTTTTTTTTGGGGGGGGGGGCGAGACTTTATGAACACAAACTATAAACTTTGTACAGAAAAAAATTGGAAGCTTCTTTAAACTGGGAAGTTATGTTAAAGTGGGCCAAAAACTACTATTTATGAATTCACAAAAATGTATACTATACAATCCCGAGATAAATAAAAGGTTCTAAAAGCTCCGTACTAATTAACTTAATCATTCAAGTATGTTGTTTAAATTTGATAAGAAACTCTGACAGTAAACACATAGACCAATACGGTTTAGTTTTACTAATTCACCTAATCCTTTAGATCAAGGGTAGTCAAACCAAGCTCTTATGTGCGGCCCGAAACACTCGCACTCATTATCGGGCAGGTACTTTTACATAATTTTTGAAATGAGTGCCTGAAAAAATACAAAGCTATTCAAAAATGTGCCACCTGCTGCTCGCGTTGTTCGCTTCAACGTATCTGTGGGAATTCTCCGATTCCAAAATAGATTATGCGATGAACGTATAGAGAGATCGGCTTACTGATTCTTTCCTTGATGATGTGTGAGAGTAACATGTGGGAAGTATAAACTTGATTTATCTAAAATAGTGAAAAATTTGTCTCAACATAAAACCCCCACTCACTTTTAAATAAATGTTTGAATCCAATTAGGTTTTGAGCTTTATTCTTTCGAATATCATTATATGGAGCGTTTAACTTTGATAGGGAACCTCTATTTGTATAACAAGTTATTGAAGCTTTTCATCATTACTCACCTTGTTTCTTCTGCGCTTCCTGGATGAGCCTTTGTTGCAACTGTTGGTGCTGTATTTTTTGTTGCAGGTACTGGTGGATGATTTGTCGTTGTATGGATTTGCTTTCAGCAGTGGGCGCAGCTTCCGGATGGTCACCGTTTGTCGATGAGTTGGCCGTTGACGAAGCGACCGCAGTGGTCGTTGACGTAGACTCAGAATAGGGTGTATGGACAGCAGTTTTGTTGTTGATGGTGGACGTTGATGTAACTGCCGATATTGAAGGTTGATGCGATATGATGGCATTCTTGGACTGCTGAAGTTGTAGTTGAGATCTAGAGAGGGAATTAATTCAATATTCAGTTTTCGAAAATTAAGAGGTTGAATAAACACAAAATCAAAACATTTGTGAATTGTTCTTGGTGGCAATTAAATACTTCTTGGTCTGCGATAAACCATTGATTAGTTGTAGTCATTCCTTGTAGTCAAACTTGTAGTCATTCCTTTCTTTATACTGTGAATTTTAAGAGGGTGTGTGTTGCTGTCAAAATACGATGTTACATTACATGGCTGTGAATGCTGATGGTTCCATCTAAATACATGGCTTCTATGTCTAATTTTATCAAGCCGGCCGCTTATGCTGTGAAGCCTTTTAAAATCAATGCGAGTAAAAGTTGGTAATTTGATAAAAATATCTAAAGGTATAGAATTTTTAAAATATATCAGCCAAAGAGTTCTTTTGAAATTATTTAAATGCCAGATAATAAATTTTTCCCTAAGCATTAACATTCAATTGCAAAATGTAGTTAAGGGCTGCGATCTATCGTCTCTTTTGTTAACGACATGATTTAACTTAAAGTAGCGACTAAGAGGTTCTTATTAATATATATGCTATCAGAGGATAATATATTCGCTTAAAGATACTGAGACTTGGCCCAGTCAGGATATATTTGATGAAAAAACCATAGGAAGCCCTGAGTCGTGTGAGAGATATTATATTCATAGTAAATCAATTTTAAGTTGGAGGCAGAAAATATTTTAAAACATATGATGACCTAATTTAGTCCCTATTACTCAAGCGTTTAAAGATAAAGTTAAAAATTAGTCATATCTTCACAATTCCGAAGATAACACTTTAAACGGTTCAAATATTCTTTTCATGCAATACAGAAGATGAGTGTGAGGGAGTCTGATACTCCTAAGATTTTTACCTCTCAAGTTCCCTTTGTAACTTTTCAATGAATCTCTGTTGCAGCTGGACGATATCTTCATTTGAAAAGGACGTCGAGGAAGAATCACTGACAACGTCAGCGATGTCCAGTCCGTTGGGGGTTTCTATATCCAGAGAAATTGCAGAAGGTGGTCTGGAATTTGAACTCACGGAGCTCAGGAGACTCTTGATTGTGTCCAAACCACCTTCAACAGATGACAGAGCACCAGAAACTGCGGCAGCGTCCGTTGGAATGGTGCCCAGATTGTCCAGGAGCTGGTTGACGTTAAGTTGTTGGGAAGAGGCACTGGTTGAGGAGGCAGCGTTGGAGGCTGATGCTTGAGGTATCTCGGAATAAGATTTAAGGCGTTCTATTAGCAGGGGTTTAGAGCCTGAGACGGGAAGGTTTCTTTTCTTCAGTTCAGTCTTCAAGTCACTTACTAGAGAGGAGAAATGAGTATAAGAATTAGAAGAATGAAAATATTTCTCCGGGAAATGCCTCAAAATTTTGAAGCTTAAATGAGTCATGTTCGTGTTACAAATCTGTTATTGTAATATATAAAGCAGTCACAGGCATTTTATTATTATATTACGACGACATTACTCTTCTCTTGCGTGTTACATTGCGTTGTGTTTAGCAGGAAGAAAGACCCGCTCTGCAGTACAAACAGGACTTCAGAGCACAAAACACCTTGTTGAAGTCGTTTTCAAGACTTTATTATAACATACAAAAATAGTGAACAGATTTCCTTGGCCTGTCAAAAAGTGGGCATAAAAAGAACTCACAACTAACTAACTCTTTCGGCTGTGGTCTTTAACATAATTGTAGTGTCAGCAACTCCTTTCGGATTTCTCTCATCTCTCAATAGATCTTCAATTTGAGGGCACTTAGGGTCGAGAAGTTGTTCTCGACCACACCATCATCTTTTCCCGGAACAGGACAATTAATGGTTGGAGGAGAAGTGCGTGATTTCTCTTCCCGTACACGGCATCTATTACTTCTCTCAAAATTCTGCCCTAATCGACATTCCCTTCGAACATGCCCCACCTGGCAACAGTTAACCGGGCGTGATGCGGATCACTTGTTAGAACGGTAAACTCATCTACCTTCTTACTTAATCCTACAACCAAATCCGTCAATATTTCTATGCATTTCTGCTTCTCCGTGATTCTAACCTCCGACTGAGCGTTCGCAGGGGCCACGCACAGGAGAGAAATGGTTAAGATCACCTCTTTCCATATTCTCTACCCTAGATTCATATATATCCTCCTCTATTAGGACATTCGTCATGGCCTCGTCTAATGTTTTGGTTTTTTGGGGCGAAACTAATCTTTTTAAATGGGGTCTTATCCCATCTAAAAATGCACTTTTTAGGATCTCTTGCGGCAACATTTCTCCCGTGGGAGACCCGCTTAGCCTTTGAGATATCGCCTTAAAACACAAGGCCTCAACTCGTGCGCCATACTCCCTTACATTCTCCTCTGGCCTCTGGTAAGCTTCTATAGGTTTTCGCATGTACGCATGCTCTGACTTCCGAACCTGAAACCTTTCAGACAGGGCCTCACATAGGTCTGTAAAAGTTTTTACTCGCCGTACTTCCAAATTCTCTCTAACATAACGGGCCGCCTCTCCGGTCAAACGCATGCTTAACGCAAACTTCTTGTCATTCTCATCCCATTTCGCATAGGCCGCAACTCTATTAATGACAGAAAAAAATGATCTTCTAACTAAGAATCCCCGTCAAACAAAGGGGATACAAGGAGAGAATGGATTAACATTCTTCATTTTGAACAGTTAGGGATTGGATTCATTAAACAACTGCGAAAATTACTCTTAAACAAATGCACAAATTTCTCTCAAACTAGAAAAATCCTCTCTAATACCGAAGACCTGCTTAACAATATCAAATAATCCATTAAAACTTTACGCTACGTAACCACCAACATTACCACAGTTCACTACTTAGAGACATAATCAACAACATAAAATGCAATACAATAAAATACATGCAATACCACAGAAGAAAGCAATTAAACAAAATAAAATGCGGTAAAAAAAATAATCACTGAGAAATTAAATATGCAGTAAGAACCGGTCATCATTGAAAATTCACATACACACATTCAACTAAAAACAATTCAATGAAAATTGTTCGGATTTCAAAATTCCAACCGCTTTACGAATCCAAACCTGATTTTCGATGCGATCCTGCTCTGCGAATACAAGCAATATTTCCGATGCTATCCTGGTTCTTCTCCTCGAAACATCTGCAGGTTATCTACACAGTGGCGCACCCAGGATTTTTTCTTGGGAGGGGGGGGGGGACCGAGATGAACGGATAAAATATTTATAATGCATGTGGGGGGGCCCGAGATGAACGGATAAAAATATTTAAAATGCAAAATCAATATTCATAACGCAATTTTTATTTCTTTGGTGGGGACCAGGGCCCCTTGACCCCCCACCTGGGTGCGCCACTGTATCTACACGATGCTGGTCCCTCTCGCTCACGGTCCTGGTCTACGAATCCAAGCCATATTTTGGATGCGAACCTGCTTCTCCTCGAAACATCTACTGGTTATCTACACGATACTTGTACCTTTCGCTCACGGTCCTGGTCTACGAATCTAAGTCATATTTTCGATGCGATCTTGCCTCTTCTCCTCGAAACATCTGCAGATTATCTACACGATGCTGGTCCCACGCGCTCACGATCCTGGTCTACGTATCCAAGCCATATTTTCGATGTGATCTTGCTTCTTCTCCTCGAAACATCTGCAGGTTATCTACACGATGCTGGTTCCTTTCGCTCACGGTCCTGGTCTACGAATCCAAGCCATATTTTGGATGCGAACCTGTTGCTTCTCCTCGAAACATCTGCAGGTTATCTACACGATTCTGGTCCCCCTCGGTCATGGTCCTGCTCTACGAATCTAAGACATATTGTCGATGCGATCCTGTTTTCTGTTCGCAGGATCGGCTGGGTCATAATTGGCAATATTTTCAAGGTGTTCAGCGTCTAAAGTATTATGATAGTTTGGAAATAGGGTCTTATTTTTTCCCGAGACCCCACAAGAGCTTGAAACACAGCGACGTGTTTTTCAAGGAATGTGTTGTTCGGTTCCACCAGTTCGGAACACGTGGGGGATTAAAAACCGTTTTCCTTACAGATCAGCCAGTAAAGCTGTCATCCTAACGTTTCTGCAAGGTAATAAAGTTCGGCGTCTAAGAAGAGCTGTCAGCCGATAATCTGCCGGCCCCTCCACCCCGTCTAAAAATCCAGACACGGGGGAGAGACGCTTGAGAACGCGGGCGGTGCGGATGTGTATTTAGGCTCCGTACGTTGTGAATCTGCACGGTTTTTTTAAATGAAATATGTTGCACTGTTTTAAATGTTAATTATTATTATTAATAAATTGTTAAGTTTTGTTTTAAAAATTTGGCCTTCGTTTGTTAATTAGAACTCTGTCTTTCTTGGTATGGATCAATAGTTGTGAAATTTCTTCAAAATGCCTCAGAAAGAATCGCCTTACCTACTTACAGTGACGTCACAGTTTCATCTGTTTGAGGATACTAAGTCCTCCTGTGTTATTTTGGCTATTGGTTAAGTTCACTGATTCTGTATTTTGATTTGGAGTACTATTTTCGTTTTGTTTGTGTGCTATTTCTTTTTCTGGGTAGGGGATTCTGATATTACTCGCTTCGGTAACTCTAGTACTTGAAGTTCTAGATCGTTTCTCACCTTTCATGTCTTCTAGCTTTGAAAGAAGCTTCTGCGGTGATGCAGGAGCGTCGAAAAGCTGCTGCGTTTGATTGTTCGGGATGGCTTTTTGACTAACTTGCGCTATTTGGTCCCCACTACGTTTCTAAAAGAAAAAAGGGAAGCGATTAAATATCTAGCAATCATTTCACAAGTACTTGGAATAATACTTTAGATTTAAAATGAAAGTTATTTCAAATACATTTCATCAACTCTTTTTTTCCCCTATATAACTTTTAAATATAGCTTGTTTGGTTTATAAAAATACTAGCCGAGATTCGCCCGTCTATGCTCGGGCTTCGCACAACTATCGAATCACTGTTCACTCGAATTAAAATTTTTTTTTTCACTTTTAATTGCCAAAAAATCCCCAAAAACTCAGTACATCTTCAAATGATCCATTTATGATTAAAAAGTTTGAATTAAAAGTATGAAAAATAGCAAAATAATTAAAAATTAGACACACGATGAAACATTTCTTTTCAGTGATTCATTTTTTAGTGAGATCACGCTGTGAATGAATCACGCTGTGTTTACATCGTGAAACATGGCGGTTACATTTTGTTCGGTGGAGTATGAATTTTGAATTGAACTATCTCTAAAACTATTAAAGTAACAGAATAAGCGTACGCAGAAAAAATTATCAGTTTTTAAAGCTCTTTCTAAATATGTAACATTTATGTACTTTCAAGAAAAAAAAATACATCGATTTCGACATTTTCAAATATGGCCGAATTTCTTAACGAATGGCATACCGGAAACAGTCTAATCGGAATTGTTCCCGGAAATTGAATTATTACACAGGTAGTAAATTTCCCTTTCTCAGGGGCTATATTGAATGCATGCTTTTGTAATCAATATAATTTCGTAATACTAACTAGAGCCATATAGATGGTATCGTTTTCTATTTACAGTGAAATTTCTCTATATGGTGGACAGTCATGGTTCGGAAAGAAAGGGGCCGTTTTGAGGGGTGGCTGTTGAAAAGGGGTTTCATCCATAACATTGGCTATATATGGACTCTTGAATTGGTTCTGAACAAAATATGGTCGTTTAGCGGGGTGGCCGGCTACAGAAGTTTCACTGTATTGTATTTTAGTGGCATAATTTTCTCTTATCTATCTACTGCTGTACTTTAAGTTCCTAATTGAGACGGCGTATACCATTTTGATTTTCACAATTGGCACAAGCCCAAGAAAGTTTGTTTGCCCCTCATTCACGCTCTAACTTATTTAATTCTTATCATAAGTCCTAATTGAATTTTTTCTTCGATTAGGCCCGCGATTGTTTCAGCAGCTTATAAGGCAATGAAACGTTAATTTAAAATTTTGCTATATGAGTTAATCCCTTAGACATTTTAAAACGTAAAAATCTTATAATATTTTTTTGTTATCATTAAATAATGCCACTTGTTAAGACTAATATATAATGGTCCGTTTCTGAAAAAGCAAAACAGTCTATTAAACGTTTAATTGCACTTGTGACTTACGTTAAGATTAAACACTATAAACTTTGAAGCAAAAAATTTTAATGCATTTCATAAATGCGTTTCATTATGTTCCAATAAAATCTTAAACAATATTGATAACGTCATTCTGTTCTTCCATGACTCTTCAGTAAATTACAAATCGCCGGAAGACCGACATCGTGGAATATATTTCAGTACGATATTAAAATTTATTGTGTTAAGGTGCCTAATAACATACTTGAGGTGTAGTATTTAAGACTGCTTGAGGATTCTTCTGTAGCCATTCTAGTTGCCACTGAAGTTGTAGTTGTTGTTGCTGCAGCAATATTTCATAGGAGGGTTCTGTTGAGGCTGTGGATGATACGGATGAGTTCTTTTGAGCATTTGGTGGACCCTAGAAGAACAGTCAGAATCAATTTTTGAGTACAAATATAAGTCTCATTTTTCATGCATTGATCCTTCACGTGAAATATGTAGATTATACATCAAAGGTTATACATCAGAGTTTAACTTCCATTATAATTTTACAAAAAAAAAAAAACTAAAGTAATGTATTCTAAATTCAAAACAAGCAAGGGAGAAAATGTAACATTTTGAAATTTTGATTGAGCTGTTGTTGGTTTTGCTATTCTTTCCACCAGAATGCAGATTAGAAAAATTTAAAAAAAAACAATGCATAAAAACTGAGTAAAAAAAGATTAAAAGCAAAATTAACCTTACTGAAGATTACAACTACAGTAATACGGAGTTTATTCTTTATGCATTATAAGACCTTTTAAAAAATCCTAAAGTACATTATTTCATATTTATATATACTTATAACGAGTTAAGATAATTTGCTTTTGAAGCTTGCCAATTAACTAGTATAGAATAAAATAAATTTTGCGTTTCAAAATTAGGAATTACTCTTCATTTACTAAACATGATTTGGACGGTTCTTGAGAAAGTGACCGTCATCTCTTCATAATCCCTTTCTTTGTAGGGACTAAAGGAAAGACGTAACTACAAAACGTACACATGAAGAACATGCCTTTGATGAAAATGAAAGAATCATACAGTTATTTACAGTGAAAAATTCTCTTTACTTTGTATAAATTAATATATTCACTTTTTATAAGTTAAACGAAACATATATTTTTGACTACAGTGCTCTGTTAAAGCTCTGTAAAATCAAACCATAAAATATGCTTAAAAAATTTTAGCAAAGCATATGATATTTTCTAATAATTGTATGAAACTCTTCCCGTTCATATATTTCTTTTGCATGAATAACTAACACACTGCTGACCGCTAACGAGTAAACTCGTGATTTTACACGCAAATGCTGAAAACAATTTAAGATAAGGGAAAGTTATATTAGAGAAAATTTTGATCAAATGAACATTGCTTTACTTGAAAACTACCTTTACTATAACCTGAATGAGTTACAGGCAGATCCTCATATTTTATCATTTAAACTGTGAATCCCAGACCGCCATATAAAGAAAACAGATTTCATTAAGGCTGCTGTGTATTAACCCTAATGGATACGCTCACTTCAATGTAACCCTATGGAGAAAATTTGTCAACTATTGACAGCTACATAAATGCTGATAATCCAATAAAAATGATATTTTCAGATATCTTAAAGTTTTCTACACCTTGCAACAGGATTTATTTTATAAATTTCGTCCACCAAAGGAATTAAGTAGCGTTTAAAACAAACTATACCAGATTTTCCCCCCAGAATAATTTAAATTTAAAAATATTTGCATTTTCTTAAAAAACGAAAAATGCCCCAATGTGTCAAATTTCTTTGTTTGTAAAAGTACAATTTTCAAAATAAATCTTTCAATCCAAGTCGGCAATCCTTGGACTCATTTTATCCAAAGGTTAACGTTGAGGTGAGGTTCCAATCCAATAGGGTTAGTACACAGTAGCCTTAAATTAAAATACCGTACTTTTTCCCAAAATTTCAGAATTTGCCAGTGACTTGCTCATATATTTAAATAAAATAATGTGTTAGCAGTATTTCTCATATACAATTTGAATTTCCGCAAAAATTTTGCAATTTGATCTATAGTTATGAATATATGATATGAAAACTAATTTACACAGTTTCGTATGAATGCGAATTTTCATTTCAACAAAAAAGAATTGGAAAATCTAAAAGTAGGCAGATTGAATGACACGAATACAATAGTCAAAAGTAGAAGCAAAGATTGACAGCCCGGCGGAAGATGCTCGCTACAACTACAAAGACCAGTACCACTTGGCACAAGACTGACGCTTCCACAAAGCCGTCGGTAACCTATATTCCAAGATTGAGACTGCCTTTGTTTTAAGAGGCATTTTTAACACATGTCTTCCTGTTTTTGTTGGATGGTAACCCTTTAATTCAAATGTACGGGTATTGTAGCAAGTATTCATTGATACAGTTCACATGAGTACATAGACATCTGCTTTAATTTTTACGGTTTCTTTAATTCGAGAATAAGTACTATAAGTAAGGAACTTAAAATTAATTTTTATATGAATTAAATTTTGTATCCACTGTTATCAAGGTCTAAATTTTTAACATAAAAACATAAAAAATAATTTTTCCGACTTTTACGTTTTAACGTTAGAGTCAAAAGAGGATATATCCTTTATGATGAGTCTGTAATAAAAATTAATCTAGGTAAATAGATTGAGAATAAAGTTTATATGAACTAAAACTAGTTTAACTAATACACACACACACACACACACACACACATATGTGTGTGTGTGTGAAGCGTGGGGGTTGAAGTTACCCAGCCTCAGTCGAAAAGTAATTAACAACCATCGTAAAGAACAAATATTTACAGTTTATTTACATTGAATTGATAATAACGTAGTCCGTCTACGACGGAATCGAAAGCGGGAGTCATAATGCTACTCCCCTAACAGAACATAAGGGGGTCGTGATAATGTTTACGCTAGCGGCGCCCTCTTGCGCCAGACATAATATGGGTTTACAAATAACATTACTGAAGTTTGCAGTTCAAAGTTCAGTTCAGCATTATATATATACAGGGTGATCATAAACTATGTCGAAAAAAGAAGAGGGTGTGATAGTACTCATCAAGACGAACAATATTTTCAATGGTACCTAGGGCCGTATTCAACTCGGTGTATCAGAAAGTTCAGTGTCCAAGCTGAACTTTCGTCATCGGAAAAAAATGAGAATAAACCAAATTATAAGTTAAAGAATCCCATTCTAATCAGAGAAAGACCGTTACTACTCCTCGTAAACACTAGAAGAGATTTTCAGTGAACATCTGGACAGGTATCGTTGATGATTGGCTGCTGTGACCGTATCTCTTGCCAGAAAGTCTCACAAGAGCAGCGTACCTTGTTTTCATAGAGCAAGTGCTTCCTGGTACCTTGCAAGATCTTCCGCTCACCACACAGAGGGACATGTCGTTTATGAATGATGAAGCCCCACCACACTTTAGCACCCCGGCCCGCCACGTCCTGAATGCCACATATCTTGGACGGTGGATTGGACGTGACGGACCTGTGGCTTGGCCTCCACGTTCATCGGACTTAAATTTATTACACTTCTTTGGGGGACACATGAAATCATTGGCGTACACGAGGCACCTATGGACTCAGTTGAAGATCTCGTCGCAAGAATCGTTGTTGGAGCAGACAAGATTAACACGACACCTGGAGTGTATGTGAAGGTAGGACAGTCTTTCATTCGTGGGTGACACTCTTGGACGCCATCTTGAGCATCTATTTTGATTCTTTCTCTGATATAAATGGGATTGTACAACTTATAATTTGGTTTATTCTCATTTTTTCCAGGGACAAAAGTTCAACTTGGACACTGAACTTGATGCTTTTTTGACAGACTGAAGGGAATGTGGACCTAGGTTGTATTGTAAATATCTGACCACGTTTAAGATAAGATTTATAGAGAAAAGTTTAGCTTATTCTTATACGTTATAAGCAGACAAACTGTAGAGGAGAAGCAACGAATAGGCAGAAGTAACTCCTACACGAAGATATCGATGCAAAATCAAATGTAGATATATTTTACGTAAGCATGTTATCGAAAAAAAGAGGCCGGTGATTGTCTGTGCTCAAAGAAATCTATATATATCCATACCCCAAATCCAACAAATTTAGACCTTATAGGACATCTGAGGCATTTTAAAAGCATTTTCATTGGGTACAGAAGTGAATGCTATAGATATTATCATTTTTGATTTAGTTTATCTAAAAAATAGTATTGACATCTGAATTGTTATTTTATTGAAATAGAGCTTTAGAAATATAGAAAATGATTTTTACGCTTGTTTTTAATAATCACTTTGATCGAATAAATATACGTTATAGCAATGCATCGGATGGGGTCCGAAATAGCTGTGAGGCCATCTGGGGAAAAATATACGTTATTCAGGATACTAAGAAGAGCCTATATCATTAGTTGCCAGAAGTCATTTTTCTAGAATTCGTACAACTTTGTGTTGCCGAAAGGACGTTTATATTGATTAAGTTTAAATAGTATCTTACGTTCAGGTTTTGAACAGCAATGTCATTAATGGCTTTCCAAAGTAAGGCTTTGAAGATTGATGCCATTTCAAGCTACTTGCATATCAACTTATATTTTTGATTCGGTTAGCAAATTTTAACTCCAAAAATACGCATTTGGATCACTTTTCAGAAAAACCTTTCCATTTCAGTATGTATATCATTTTGTTCCAATTACCTTGTATTCGTGGAATTTGATTGTTCTCGCCTTGGGCTGAGTTTTGGGCTTCGTCTTCTTCCTGTTTTTGTTGGGTGTGGTCTCCTTGCTGTGCTGCATATGGACCATGTAGTCGAATATCTGCTCCTGCGCCGACTGCGGCGAGACCACTGCCGGCAAAATCGACAGGGGGGAAGACGCTGAGCTGGGAGGTGACATGGAAAAATTGCCCGCGGAACAAGGTGATCCCTGATTGGGATTAGGTGAAGATTCGTTGGCATCCAGTGAAGGCAAGCTGCAAAGCAAAACAAAACGAGCGTTGAATGTACGATGGTTTTATATTAAGAAATTTTAAACTGTTTACGAGGTTATCGATCAAATTTAATTCTAGAGCAGTGGTTCTCAACCTGGGGGGTCCCCACCCCCTCAGTGGTTCTCAACCTGGGAGGGGTCCCCACCCCCTCAGTGGTTCTCAACCTGGGGGGTCCCCACCCCCTTGAGAGGCACGAGTGATATCCAGGGGGGGGGCATGGATGGTTCGCAAAATATACTTGTAGAATGTATTTCCTAGTAGTGGTAAAATGTATTTCCTAGTAGAATGTATTTCCTAGGGGTGGACTAGACATGAAAATGTTAAGAATCACTGCTGTAAAGTAAGAGACCTCGTACACCAGAGTACACTCAGAACCACCCGACCTGTGGTCCTCGTACCTTCTATGTTCATTTAATAATTCAAATTACAGAGATGGCTGCTATTTTCCCAAAGTTTGACCATGAAGAAATACTCGTTCCTTTTTCATTAGTCATGTTTTCAACCTCCGGGTGTAATATTGCTCCTGAAACAATACTGTTGTTTTGAGCGGATTTTTGTGGTAGATAATGGCTTTTCAGTGGCACACAATACCTTATGGGAAATTCCGGTAAAAGTTCTAGATAGGGTAAGGGTGAGAAGGAACGAGAAATTTCGAGGCAAGGTTCTCACACATTAAAGAGCATGCTAAATGACATGATAAATAAAGTTTATTATTCATCTAAAAATGAAAAATATAATTCAAAGTGTATGTCAATCATTTTAAATCCATTAGTTATTATTTTATGGATGTCTAAAAAGGATTATGTTATTTATAATCTGTTGGAGATTTCATTTCATCACGGAAAAATTTTCCAAGTTTGTCGCCAACTAGAATATTTCAGTTTGCAGTTTAAATAAAATATATTATGGCACTTTGTATAAATGAGACATGATTAAGAAGAAAGGGACTAGAATTAGAAATGGCAGATTTATTTATAATACACTTAATTTACTACACCATAGAAACAATTGAGTAATTTGCATAAAGATTTCCGAAAATCTTAGACCAGAATACAAAGATTATACAAGAACTTGATTACAAGGAAAGTTCACTTAATGTCATGGAAATATGTCATAAAATCCCACTTAGCAGAAAACTTTTCCCATTACTCTGAATCAAAACGATAGTGAGTTTCACGGCCTGTTCACACTGAATCCGGGGC
Organism: Dolomedes plantarius; assembly: GCA_907164885.2. NCBI lineage: Eukaryota > Metazoa > Arthropoda > Arachnida > Araneae > Dolomedidae > Dolomedes > Dolomedes plantarius. The sequence goes on along the minus strand of OU015493.1, from coordinate 162,983,348 downwards.
GTCACGTAACGTCTGCGTTAAAAATTTTAACTGATGACAGAGCTTAATTCACTGACCATGTGATACGTCAAGCTAATCGCAGGTGATGTCAACAATCTGGAAGCCAACGAGGTAACGCAGCGCAAAGCCTCGGATCCGATGCAAACAGGCCTTCACTCATTCTATACTTTTCTTTATCTTAGAATCTTTTTTGGAACAAAATCCCCCAAAAGGAAATAATTAAAATGTAGTCAGATCATAGTTTTAAAATTATTACATTACATGCAAAATGTTACAACGTGTTCCGTTGTTGAAATTAGACAAAATATTTAGAACTTTACCTAAGTATTATTCCTACTTAGCTACAAAACAGTGTTTAAATCACTAATAAAGTTTTATTAATTTCTCATACATTCTTCACTGACTATATACATTTACTAGAACAGTGGCTTACGTTTTCAACCCCTATTATGTGTTTTTAAATGTGTCCCCCCCTATTGACCCCTATTGAAGTTGTTCCTTACCTGCCCTGGGAATGTTCATTGCAATCGTAGGGTGGTGAAGGTGAGAAGGTACCATCGCTCCCACTGTCTTCGTCAGGTCCTAGTCGGAACTGAGGTGAGGGAGTATCACAAGTGCTGTGAAATGGCAAGCCTCCCTCTGCAAGAGATAGCATACTATTAGGTAATGAGAACTCTCAAAAATGTGATAAACAGCAAGTATAATTGAAAAAAGGAAAAGTTAAAAAAATTGCTGAGCAGGGAATTCAATTTTAATCTGGTTTCATAAATTCCTTTTCTGCTCAAGCTTGATTTGTGGATTATAAAACTTTCATGTGGAATACTTCTTGTGGAATGTTCTTCTGTCGATGGCTCCTCTTTGTAAGTCAAGTATTTGTGAGTCAAGTATTCTTAATGAACCTTAAAAATGTTTAAAACTGTTTGGTGGCTAAGGCATGTCTGTGCAGATCCTTTCTTTTAGGTAAGATCGTCATCAAGATATTGAGTAAGGTTTTTAATCTATATTATTCGAATGAAATTGGAGATTAATAATTTATTTCTTTATATACTTAACTATAACTAAGGTTTTTAATATTTTTTCGTAATGTTTCTCTCTGAATTACAGATTACTTTCATAATACTATTTTCACTGTGAAAGCTTATCTTGAACGAAGAGTAAATATTTTTTATTAATTCTTTCTTCTTCCATAGTAACTCGATTATCATTCATGGTTCCGCACACGATAACGCCAGAATAAGGCATATTTTTTTAATATTATGAATCAAGAGATGGCTTAATCTGATGTTATCGATATAGTTGCTAGGAGCGTAACAGCCTTGAGTGAAGCATTCTCCTCTTTAGAGGTGGCTACAAATCGTATGGGGTTGATAGTAAATGATTCTAGAACCAAATATATGCCTGTACAGAAAACACAATCTGGTGATACAACTAATCATTTGAAAATTGACCCCCATGAATTCGAAACTGTTCCTGGTTTGAATTACCTTGAATCTTTTGTTAATGCAAAATACGATATCATTTTCGAAGTTCAAAATCGTATCTTACTCGCCAACAAAATCTTCTTTGGACTTCGCTCTGTATTGAAGTCAGTTTCTCTCAAGAAAAACAAAGCTTCTTATCTATAAAACTATCACTAGGCCAGTCCTAATGTATGGTTTGGAAACTTGGTCTCTAACAAAAAAAAATGGAGAATACAGAATTGCAGTCTTCGAGAGAAGGGTTCTCAGATGCATCCTTGGTGGTGTCAAAGAAAATGGCCTATGGCGAAGACGTTTTAATTCAGAAATCTATAGATTTTTTAAAGAGCCCGATATTACTAAAGGTTTTTAAATTAAGAGAATGAACTGGGCCTCTCACATTGCTAGAATGCATGAAAAAAATCCAGTAAAGAATATTTTTGTTTCAAGGCCCTTTACTAGTCGGAAAAGAGGAAGGCCAAAACTAAGATGGCTTGACTCTGTTGAATCAGATTTTAGAGTGATTGGCGACAGGAACTGGCAGACCAGGTCTAGAAATATGTTGTCCTGGAGGAATCTTTAATAGAAGGCCCCGGTCCACCCTGGGCTGTCGCAGGGCCACCGTCAACTGAGCCAGGGCCCGGGGCAAAATAATACAGCGGGCTCCCTCTCCTCTCAATATTTGAACATTGTATACTTTTTTTAGTCAACTCTTATCTTAACCGGGCCCCGGGGAATTTGTCCTCCCTTGCCCCACTCTGACGGCGAGCCTGGGCTGTCGTGCCAAGTATGATGATGATAATGAATCAAGAAAAATAAATGTTGCGATAGATATTTCAGGCATGGAATAAAAATGCTCGTGTCATACAACTTTAAGAACGGAATAAAAAGAACAACCTTCTTAAATTAATACATTATAAAATGTAGTTTTTGATGTGGTTTTCTGAAAATAATATCATAGGTTTTCGTTGGAAGAATGTTAATAGGACTTTTACCTTCTACAACAGTGGGTAAAACTATTTATTGATGTGTTTTAACGAAATATATTGAGACTTATTTCTTAAAGCATATTAATAGTGTTCCATATACAATGAAACTTCTCTACGGTGGCCAGTAATGGTTCCGGAAAAAAAGCGGCCGTTTTCAGGGGTGGTCGTCAAAAAGAGGTTCCTTTCATAACAATGGCTCTATGGAGTTCTTAATCGGTTCTGAACAAAATATGGCCGTTTACAGGGGTAGCCGGCTAGAGAAGTTCCACTGTTTTATCAAAGTTCTTGAATATTATAAACATGGGTACCAATAAAGTTCTACAGAAAACTACTACATACCTCGGACAGCCTGCGCTAAAATCTCATCTGCATGAAGAATATTGACTTTAACTAACTCTAAACTGCCTGATCTTTGAGAAAGCCTTTCATTCACACCATCTGCTAGACGTGCTCTCTTTAGTTGCCGCTGGTGGTCTTGAAGACTGTTGTCAGCACAGGAGTCTGTAAGATACATCAGCAGTCTCTTTTAAAAGTCCCATTTGATTTTTTATTCAAACATTCAAATGAAGGCATCTTAATTAGTTTTTAACGCATGAGAGGAGATTAGAACTTCAGAACAAGACTTCAATAAAGTAAGAATCATAACGTTTAAAAAGCCAAAGAGATCATAAAATTTTTATGTACACAAAAAAAAATAGAAGAGAAAAAAAAAGGATTTTTATTTTTTTTTTCAGAAATCTATTTGTTGATATGTTAAGAACATCATATTAAAACCCTTTTACGTCTACATTCGCCCTTAGTATATTATAAATAGCATTTAATGTACGGACTGCATAAAAATAGCCGAAAACTTTGGAGGTACTGTTGGTGCAGTACTGTTGGAGGAGCAAGGGCGAATATACAACTCTTGAGTTTATTTTATTGCACTGTGCCGCACACCAGCATGATCTTCAACTGAGGTATAAAGCCCATATTCGCCCTTTCTAGCCTGAGAGCATTCCCAAACTTCAAACGCGATTTCCCAATACCATGAATTTCATATTCGCCCTTTCTATCCCGAGCTCCTAATTTGTCATAAAATGATCCATTATCTGAAGACACAACCGAGGAAAAGCAAACCAAAACATTGAAGTTATTCTTTGAAAATATCCCCTCTAAAAAATTACTTCGTTTTAGCTATGCAACTCTTACCTTCTAGGATATGTTGTTGGATAAGCTCTTGCCTGTCTGGCCTCTTCTGAATTTTGTGTTTTAGAATGTCACCCATCTGCAAGCAATAAAGAATAAATCTTACAAACAAAATTTATTGATAATACTTTCTGAGTGAAGCCAAATAAAAAGTCAGGACATTAACAGTAACGTACAAATATTATGTTTAAATGTCATAAATAGATACTCATACCATTCGACAATATTAAACCGGACAGTATTAGGAATAACTTGTTCAATACTTTCTTATATAAACGTTCAAGTCAAATCTTCTAGATCATGCATAAATTTGCTCAGGGGATTCGAATCGCATTAGAACTCTTTCACCATCAGTAAACAATATATTAAAACCTCTATCTGCTACGTATAGATAGCACAACGAATATTTATCAAGCATTGGGTGTTAAATACGGTCCTAAAATTTTTACTTTCTTACTTGATAAGGTCAAAGAGTAAGTAAGATGTTTCAAAATGATAAGTACTAAAAAATGTAATAAATCCGGACTATCGCCTAGAATATTACAGCTTTTGGGATAAATTCCCTTGGTTCCTTAAACTCTTATTCTTTCATAATCATATTATAAAAGGGGGACTAATATTCGAATATATTTACATTTCAAATGAGTCCCATTTTAAATAAAGACATTCTGTAAAAACATTATAGACTAAATATGAGCTAGAAGTTGAGTATGCACCCAGTAAATCCCTTGGGATTTTACTGGGTATATACACGAGGAAATATTCATGAATTCTTGGACTTGACATTTTCAACATTCTGAAGAGCGAAAGTTTTATTGGTGGTGAAATACCTACAGATAGTAATATGGCAACGTGGAATACAATCTGTAAGAAGCGTTATGTTAAAAAAAATTACATTAATTTTCTTTTTAAGGACAAAATTTAAATATAAGATGCAACCCAAGAAAAGTAGATCAATGTTTCGATAACAAAATAGTCTTAAGATTGATAGAAGTATTTTTCAACCTTTTTCCAGTTTAATATGAAGCAAAAGTTGAGACACGAATAAAGAGACACAATAAGAAGTAAATGAATATCAAGGTTTGGGATTTTAATTCCCTCTCCACTTCTTACTGTTGGGCGAATTCTATAAAAAGGTATCTGAGAAACCGCAAGCTACGCACGACATTTGCAGAAAAGATGAATCAAGCAGTCCAAAATATAACGTAAACCAGCAACTCGTAACAACCCATAATAGAGTTTCCATTCATAGCTAACATTCATTCACTGCACCCGCATTGTGACGTAATTGACAAAGAGATGATGACAAGAAAAAAAACATTGGCCGCCATCCTAATGAAGAAAATTTGCAGATTTTTTTCAGGATCTGGGTAGGGGCCAACGTTTTTATGTGTGTGTTTACCCACGCGACAAAAACACGTTTAAAAAACCTGGTAGCCGCAAGAAGGAAAAAAAGTAGCTAATAAAGCAGAACTTTAGAGAGAAAAAAAAGGAGCGGTGACGTAAATGCTGGAGAAATTATCTAACATCCTGTCTGGCAATTCTATCAATATTATGAACGCATAAATACTTTATAGGTAAATTAATTTTTTATAAAATTTCAAAGGCTGAAAAAATATAGTAAATATCTCAGAACGTGGATCTTTTGTTCAAAAGATAGAAAACTAGAAAGGCTTAAATCTAGATACAATAAGCGGCACCAGATTCACTTGGAAGACTTTTCTTGCACCTTATTCTGTACAGAACATTAAATTTCTATAGAGCAGGGATTCCCAACGGGGTCCAGGTGGACCCCTGGGGGTCGATGTAAGTTTAAAAGGGGTCTATAATATTCCAGGGGTCTATTGGGTGTCGATGATAAATTTTTCTGTTTTTAAAATTTTCTTTACTTTTTTAGGAAAGTAATTACTAGACAATAATATCCGTTTTGATATGTATAAATACAGATCTGCATTGGGCGGAGTGATATACGCATCTAAACTTGAATGTCAAGACGCTTTTGTATATGTGTCGAATGCCGCCGTCGGCTTTTATTTGTGTACCAACATTAGACATAACTGGGGAAATCGACTAGATCTTAAGGGAGAAGATCACTTTAAAATCTTCAAAAAACTCAATTTTTTTTATCATGATTTAATTTTAAAGAATGGAATGTAAGGAATATTTTTTTCAAATGAAGTCGATTCTACAATTAAAACCGTTTTTATGGCCAAATGTATAAACCTAATAGTAAAGTAATTATGTTGTATGGTGTATATTACAGAGAAAAATGTGACGGGGTCGATGAAGAAAATCATTCTTTTAAAACGGGTTTACGTAGGAAAAAGGTTGGGAACCCCTGCTATAGAGTTTAATTTTCTGAATGGAAACATTTCACATCAGATATATGGTGGATACTCCTGTTATTAATGCCCATAGTTGCCTCCCATGTGATATAGTGGCTAGGGCCGTGTTCTTCCACGCTGTGGGCTTAGGTTCAAATCCCGAAAAAGGTTTGGTCGTTACAGTGTTGTTTCTTCATAGGGGACAATGCTGGCTCACCTAAATGGTGCTCCCATAATAAAGTAACCAGCAAAACTGCGGTAAATAACAAAAAGCGAATGTCTCACGACAAAGTGCCTCCACATTAGAAAAAAATGCCCATAGTTAATTATATTCTACACTGTTTGATAAAAATTGAACCCCAGGCCTGTGGTGGCCTTGTGGTACAGCGCGCTGGCTTCCGGAGCTGAGGGTGCTCGGATCGAATCCCGGCGTTGCGCCACTAAATTACCTCCATTTGTGTCCTCTCTTCATTGGGGGTAATGCTGGTCCGCCTATATGGTGCTTCCATAATAAAATGGCCAGCAAAACTGCGGTGAACAACAGGCGAAAGTCTATCCGACAAGTGTCTCCGCATTAGAAATAAAAAAGAATTGAACCCCTTTGGTAAAAAACCCGTATTTTAAAATCTCTGACAATCTTATGATATAAACCCTCTGTAGAAGAGACAAAACACAAAGCGGATTAGAAAAATGTTTATTCATCTTGTCTAGATCATAACAGAACTTCTAATTTTCAAAATAAACACATTTTCAATCCTTACATGAATTTGAATATAAGAATCTTAGATACTGAATTTGAGAGGTTTTCAGTATCTTTAACAGCTACATTTATTGGTACATCACACATAGAAATATAGAATATTTTGACAGAATAATTTTCTGTGATTATTTAAATTGTTCACTTTCTAAAATAAAAAAAAAAAACTTTCTCAGTGAACTTACTTTGGCCCTTTCTAACTTTTGTCTTGATTCATGGAATGATGGAGAAGACTTAAGTGCTACGTGAGAAAGAGAATTTACATTATGAATAAGCCAAACCAAATTCTATACTTTTAAAACCTTAAATATAAACACAAATTAAACTCCTTAATCCGTTAACGAAAGGTCAAATTATAAAAAAAAAATACGTAACACAACTATTCAAATCAATTAGGGAATGGAAAAAACCTCAATTATAGTGAAATGTTGACGTTTCTATATTCCCCGATCAGTTTAGTATTTGATTATAATATACAGCTCTAATGGCAAATATATATATATATATATATATATATATATTATATATATATATATATATATACGTGGTGTGTATGTAGTTTGATTGAGGATGCAAGGTAGTGATTACATTTAACCAAATAAAAAAAGTTTTCAATTATTACTTTTTTGAAGATAATAAATGAAATATTTTTAAGTCCCACTGATGCCTAGTTAACAATATTAGGTGTATTACTGTAGTAATTTATTTTGAATATTTTAATAAGATGATTTAATATTAAAATTGGCTTGCAACCAGCATCTCGACCCTGAGGACAGACATAGTTTCATAACACCACAGTTCTTAAAACCAATCTTATGATGATATTTCTTCTAGAAAATGGATTTTCTCTTCAGGTTCCAACAGAAGTTCATAACAATTCAAATAAGACAAACAACAAATCATCGAACAATATTTCTCAGATAACTAATTAGTTACTATCTACAGAGCAGGTGAACTCGAGACCTGCTAATGGAATACAAACAGCGACCAAATTTTTGATGATTAGAATAGGGATATTCATCAGATTCAGAAACTCAATGATTCGATGAACGAATTAAAAAATTTACTTTAAAAATGCATGATTGGCCAGTGCGATAGTAATATTTAACGAGTGTGAATGATGACGCACTGAAAATAATGGAAACTCTCATGCGTAATTCGCGACTTTAAGAGAAATCCAATAATGTTTCCATCTGAAATTTAGTTCACCAATAAATATTTGTGCCACTGGCTCAGTGAAAGAATACACCACTGGCGTAAGTTAGCCACTGATTTTTAAAAAAGGTAAAATCATTATGTTATAAATAAAATATATAAAGTTAACTTTGAAGACTGTATTTATAATACCTATCAATACGGATTGCTGTTTTTCCCCCTTCCAGTCATTAATGAAGCAATCTTCATTTACCTCAATAGTGCCTTGGCTTTAGATAAATAAGAATTACACTTTGTTTTAAATGGCAGCGAAGATGTTATTTGAGTAATTTTAAAAAAATCGCTTTTTATCAGAAACTTATTTAAAAGCTTTACTTACATGGTACAAGTCCTTGGTCGACGAGTTGATTGAAGGGGCGCCGAAGCATTAATTTTACTTTGAGAGCTATCAATAAAATATATAAATGATTAATTTCCCAGAAAAGATGTTCCGACAGTAAAAAAGTCATTTAATAAACTAACAAAATAACTTTAAACGATAAAAGCCGTAAACCCAAAAAGTACAACATAGTCGGGAATGGAGGTCTGAAGTATTTTAATGTATTCGACTAAGTTTGCTTCTTCCAGGACCAGTATAAAGTTGTCACTCAACAAAGGAAAATTTACCCGGAGAGTGAAACTTCAGCTGTTAAAAACAATGTAGCAAATTAATTAGTTACATTATTTTTACCAGTAAACATTACCTACGAAATGACTTACAGTTAATTCTTAGTATACTACCAAAGGATATCTGAAAAGACGACTTGAACTGCGATATATATATATATATATATATATATATATATATATATATATATATATATATGTGTGTGTGTGTGTGTGTGTGTGTGTGTAAGTAAGTAAGTAACCTAAGCTTACTTTTAGTTCTTAATGAACCTTGGACGCAAGGAAGGAAAATATTTACCAACCTTGGGAGAAAGGGACAATGAGTCTTGACAACTCATTTCGTCTAGTTGCGCAGTGATTGTTAAATACCCAAATATTTACCCTTCCGACCTCTAAAAGTTATTTTAGTCGTAATAGTATGGATATAAGTAATCGATGTCCTAAGGACATAAAAAAAAGATGACTGAAATCTGAATTCAACACAAATTCTTGTTGCAAAATTTTTTTTGTTCTCTTGAACAGCACTTCAGATCTTAAAAGCCCACACACATACATATTTTTAAAAACTTTTTTCTAAAATGTGACTCTATTTCTTGAAAATTTAATGTCTCGCCTATAATGATGCTCCGGACAACAGACAAGTTCTAAATTATCACTAAAATAAAATCAATGTAAATTTTTTTCAACCAGGGTTAGGATTCGCACGAACGATAGAATTGCAGCAGGATTGCCAAGAATTTTCTGCCCAATCTATAAACATTTCCCCAACCTGTAGATATCCTAAAGGTTTATCTTTTAAGTAAGTGCAACTAAATTTAAGAGTGTCAAACATATTTCGAAGTTCAAACTAACTGCAGAAATCATTGAAAATGACAAGTCTGTCAACTAACAG